>JAWLRI010000869.1:2718362-2835365 GCA_034781795.1 Crypturellus tataupa
GCGGGCGGTGCTGAAGGGACAGCTCCGCGCCACCATGCCCTGACGCGTCCCCTGCGGCGCCGCGGCGGCCCCATGGCGGTGGCACGGAAAATCAAAACTTTGTTGACGGTGAACATCTTGGTCTTCGTGGGCATCATCCTCTTCTCCGTGTACTGCAGGATCCAGGACCGCTCGCAGGAGCTGGTGCAGATCGTGCGGAGCGCCGAGCGCCGCGCCAGGAGCCGCGGCGCCAAGGTGGGCAGCCTGGCCGACAGGGAGTCCATCCTGCAGCGCCTGGACCACCTGGAGGAAGTGGTCTACAACCAGCTCAATGGTACGGAGCGCTCCGCTTTGGGGCACAGAGGGGCAGGGAGCATCTCACGGCTTGGGTCCTGCTGCATGCCGTGTCCTGGGGAGGTGCCACAGGGTGAGGATGAACATCTAGGGTGCACACACATTGAGGAGGGAAGCCCCCACGCTTGGGCGGCTGCACCCTGTGCTGGCTACGGAGGAAAAGGGGGTGTTGGCAGTGGCAGGATATTGTCATAGGGCTTGTGGGGGGACACCGCCACCCCCAAACTCAGCACAAAGTCTGGGCTTCCTGAAGAGAGACAAAGTTAGGGAGCCTGAGGAGTGGGAGAGGAGGATGTAAGCATTGGTTGAGGTCCCTGTGGGCTGAACCTGGGTTTGGCAGTTTGCCTGGGTGGATTAACGGTGCCTGGGTGTCTGTGTGTTTATATAGCTGATGCATTGTTAGTTTATAGCTGGTAGTCATGTACTTGGTCTGGGAATTACTTTAAAACACTCCACTCAGTTCTTTCACTACGTGCTTTTAGTGGTGTAGTTACATACAGAACCCACGTGTTTCTTTAATGACTTTGCCATTTAAATTTGGTATTATCTTGAGGGAGAAGGAGAAGCAACCACCACTTTCCTATTATCACCTTCAATTCTAATTTACTAGCCTTGAAAAATCTTGGCAAGTCAGCAAAGAGCCTCTTCCTTGGTGATTAGAACAGGCTAAGCCATAGAAGTTGTTACAGGATAGCTTACTTTTCAGGTAGAAACACATATTTCAAAACAAGGCTGGTTATATTTGAATAGACTCATGAAGTTCTGAATGCAAATCATTAGGGTTTTAAGTATGTGATTAAATATAACAGAGTTTTTGACAAGAAAATATTGAACAAGAGAACTTTTACATGAGGTTATAATATAAATGTAGCATCTAGCATCTAACACCACATAAAACTTCCATGTAAGTATGTTCAAGTGTACCAAATATGCTTCGAGTGTGGCTGTGAAAATCTTCTTACTCATAATGTTGATTTAACGAAGACTACTGCAGTCTCAAAATGCAGACAAATCAGAGGGCTCGTATAAGGCATATTCCCTCTTACCACTTTCTGAATGACTGTATAAATCCAAGTAGCTTAGACCATTATGGTAGTGTGCAGGCTGTGCCAGCAAGTGTTATAGAACAGATGTCTTGCATGCAATCACATGCACACGTGTGTGTATAAATGGGGAGCAGAGAAGAGGCAGTTGTGGGCGACAATCACATAAATACATATGTGTGAGTTAGGGGAAGAGCGTCTGCATCTATGTTTCCTGCTGATGTTTTGTAGAAGTTTTGAAGAACGCAGGATTTAAGAGGGAAATCCCCCACCCAAATTCAGTGCAGTTATAGAGTTCCCTAAGTGAAACAGCTCAGTGCCTAAACTGTGTCCGTTGTAGATTGGATGGATGTTGTTGGTCCAAACTGGTCTGTCCTTGGCAGCGGTGAGATTTTGGGTAGGGTACCAGCTCCGGGTTCATCTCAGCACAGCATCCAAGGGGGAAGTCCGTGGGAGTCCTTAGGCAGGCACCATTGCACGGAACGACTGACTGTGGTTTAACAGAAACAAGAAGTTCTCTGTAATGTCCAGGTCTGTGGGGTTTTTTTCTCCTTTAAACCAGCTTTATGTATACGGCAATTCACAACATTATTATTTTAAGTGCTATGTTGCTCCTAAGAGTAACAGTAAGCACTGTGAATCGTTTTTTCTTCTTGAAAGTTCTTAAATGAAAAAATATAGAAACTTTTTCAAGCTGAACCATTCAGATTTCCTGTTCATTTTCCCTTCAATTTCTATCTGAAATAGTTTTATTTTTTATTATATGTTTATATATGTTTACATGGGTTAATTATTTTGCCATCAGTCGCTTTCCGTCTCTCTCCCTGTCTTCATCTGTTTTTTATGTTACTCTGTGACACCAAAACCAAAAAGTCCTTTAAAAAAAAAAAAAAAAGAGGAGGAGCCCCATGGAAGCGATTGGACTTGCATCACTGTAAGTGAAATCAGGATCAAGCATCTGTGTTTGGGTTTAGCTCAATGGCATTCCTTTTTAATATCGTGACTCATTACTTAATGGGCATAATGCTGCTCTGGCAGCGTTTGGATCCGAGGCAGCCTGGCTATGACAGTGCTGCAAGTGTCTAAGGGCGAGTCTGCTGCTAGGTGAACACTCAGCAACCTCAGAGCTGCTGTTTCATCCTACTGTCCGGCAGGTTTCTGAGGCGTTATCCTATCTAGCCCTTCACTGGATGTTAACTTTGTATTTTATTATTATTAAGAACGCTTTTAAAGGAAGAGAATGTTATCGGCAGACATTGTATTCCTAGGGGATATGAATTCCTTGCACACTCGGACCTCCTGCAGACACCTGAAAGAAGTGGAGTCCGACCACTGTTATTGTTATAGTAGGTCTGTCCAGATCAGTATTTTAATTTTCTACTTTTGGTTCTTTCTAGTTTAGGATCAGCAACATTAGAGCCTCCTATTAAGTACCTTATATGGTTGGTTATAAATTCCCACAGTACTTTAATCCATTTTTCTCTTCTATGTGGATTATTCTTACACTAAAAAGACTTTACCTGTATTTTCCAAGGATTCTGTTAAAGATCCAGGATAATATACCTCTGTGAGGGACTAGTCCAGCAGCTGCAACCATGCAGAATTTGGTTTCTGCCACCCCTCTTCATTTTCATGCAATCAAATAAATGTATACCTTCTGTAAGGAAATATAAGTTTAAGCAGTAATGTTACAAGGGTATCAGGAGACGACCTAAAACTGATCACTAGAGACCTCATTAACTTTTCAGTTGGAATAAAATGACTAGAAATTGCATACTGTGCCTGTGGAGGTATGTGTAGAGCACAGAAGGCCATATATGAAAGGCACTAGAGAGCTGATGCTTGCAATTATCACTGGCAAAGCAAGGATTTTTAGAATAGAATGGCTGAGAATTGCCACAGATCTGCGCTGGGATGTGCAGACATACACCCAAACAACAGTTTTCAGTTGACTCGTGTTTTGTATTTTGATCAACTTAGAAAAAACATATATTTGAAAGCTTTCTTTATGCACAGCTGCTGCTCTTTTTGGTGGAAGTGAGTTGAGCATACAAAGGGTAAGGAAAAGAATGAAACATGGCTGTGGAATTTGCTTGATGAAGCCCTTAGGTAACTTGCCAGTGTTAGATTTCAAATATAACAATTATTTTGAACAAGTGAATTATTCTAGATCAAGTTCATCAATATGTATATTTTTTGATTTTTTCTATGATTTTACTGTTGATGAGTATTTCTTATTACCAGATGACATGAAGGTAAGACCAGGTAGACTTTGTAGCAATTCACAAAATGACATGCCATAACAAAAGACCTTGGTATTTTGTTCCTTCTTTTTTTTTTCCTGTTTTTTTTTTTTTCCCCTTTTTTTTTAATAAAGGGAAAAAATCGACAAGATCTGACTGACTCGATTTTTCCCCTAATCACTTTTGTATGTAAGTCTAAGGCTAATGATTTACAATAGAGAATAAAGAATTTTTGATGCCCCAGCTAGAGCATAACCTTTCATGCCAAAAGCGATTGAAGGGTCAGACTACAATTTCACTGTAATTGCCTTTTTCCCTTTTCACTGTCTCTTTCCAGTAATACACAACAATCAATACGGCGTGTAATTAGATTTCATTCAATCTGCAAAGATTAAGAGAGTTTTCATTTTCTCATTACGTATTCTCACATCATGTCTTCCTCCCCATGTCTTCTATATTAGACCTCTTTGACCTGTTCTGCTGCAGACGTGAAGAGATATGTTTGGAATATTCCCTTGAATTTGGCAGATTATCATTCGTTACGCATCATAATTTGATTTTGCTCTCTTTGGGAAGATTAAATACAACAGCAATTTCCATTTTGATAAATGGGTTTTATATTGCATATGCATTTCATGGAGAAGGCTGGGGAAAAAAGTGGACAATTCATGTAATTGCAGCACACAGGCTTAAAATGATGGAAATAGCAGGACCTAGGTGCGAGGGCTGATTTGTGCAGAATGTTACTCTTGATTTCGAGAGTGTACTGGAAGCAAAGTGATTGCATTTAAAATTCACCCTGGCAATCTGCATACTTAAAAGGTACAGTAGTATTTTTAAAAGGACAGTTTATTCTTCACAGGCTAGGGCTGGTTGAAAATGATTCCAAATTTCCATATTGAAAAAGGGTTGGGAACAGGCTGCAAATGAATCATGTGAATGTCCACATCAGATTTGTCAAAAAGAGGCTTTTAGAGTTGGCAACTTTCAGCTGACGAGTAATTCCTTTGCAGAGAAGAGAGGTAAAGCCACGTGTGCCTGGGGGAAGATGAAGTGTAGCTGCCGGCCTTGCATTAATGAAACCACACCTTTCATACCCACATACAGATTCTCATGTTACAGTTTTTTAATTTGATTATGGTGTGATGCTAACATGCATTGACAACATTAGTTTATGTTCATTCCCCAACAGCAACAACTCACTTGTGGGCACTGCCCTTTGCCATGTGTTTTCTTTATACTAATGAGAAGTCTCTTCATATAGTCTCACCTTGAGGGGTTTAAGAGGTGCAAAGTGAGACCAAGCTAAAGCAGGAACAACTGTTCTCACTTGTGCTGGCTCAGTGGCTTGTGCTGAGGTAACTAAATGTTGTTGCAGGTCTGACCTTCTGTATTGCAAAGTGATGAAGACCAAAAGACCTGATCCCAACTTGACTTTGGCTTTAGCCACATTAATCTTGATTTAGGGAACGGAGGGGAAGGGCTGGGGCTGCAAAACACTCTAGTGTTTGCAAGAATTTTAGCTGTCGAAGTTCATTGATTTGCAATCCCTGCAGCCTGGTTGTTCTCCTGTGTTGTTTGGATGTGAAGCGAAGCCCAGGAGATTGTTTTGTAGCTGCTGGCGGTGTTGGGCACTTGAGCCAAAAGGAGAGTCTGGTACAAGGCAAAATTTTCACCCATTGAAAGTTAACAGCATCCATAAATCACGATCAGTGATTTCAGGAAGGCCAAGATTTTATTCTTCCAAAATTAAGATTTGATGAGTGGATATTTGGATTGACCCTAATGTTATGTTATATCCTGAACAATCATCCTCTTTTCAGCCACATTAGGAAGAAAATATCTAAACATATGATAGAAAGGGGAGGTGAAACTCTTGTTTAAAATGGGCAAAACTGCATTCAAATGTGAAAAATATATCCCCATTCCAGCAGCACGTTAGTGATTTTAAGGTCTGTCCCTGTGCTCTGTGTTTCATGTACTGGTAACCATTTCCTATGTGAAGTTTCTGCTTTTTCCTTTTCTAGCTAGTAATAAAGCTTATTTTGATAGAAAAATCATTTTATCATTGACTCATTTCACAGAACCACATTTGTGCAGAACTCAAATCTTTCTAATATATAGGATTAAATTTAATGTTTATAGAGGTGGAAAGAAAATCTGTGAGTGATGCTGGGTTTTTTTGCCTTTTTGAAGATATCCGAGTTCAGTTTCTTTTCATTGCTTTATAGATGTTAGAAATGGAAAATCAAATTTGGTGTTGTCTTCTTTAAGTGGAGAGCTACACTGTGGTCCTTGCACATCTGTGACCAATAGACCGGATGTGAGGATTAAAAAATGGCTTTAACTTTAAAGACTTGGTGGGTGGTTTGGTGGGTTAGTTTTAGTTTTTATTTTTTATCTTTTGTGTGTTTGCGTGTACTTGATTTTTCAGTAAATTAAGGCAAGTTGTAGATAAACCAACAGCATCATTTAAAAATGCAGTTCCAAGCACTCAATGCATGGCTTTTCTCCAAGGAAATAATAAGATTTATGAAAGGAAAGAACAGAAATGAGTCATGTTTAACAAATCTCTCTTTTATTCATGTCCCTCTCTAACCTTACTAATGGGTACTCAGTCTCTCTTTCTCACTACGTTTGGCATACTTTATTATTGTTGTTATTTGTGGGGTTTCACTTACTAGACGTTTCCATCACTTATTTTAAACTAATGAACTGACAAAGGGTAAAATAAAAGAAAAAAGTACCTGTGATGGTGTGGATAACAGGAAGGAAGGAAGTCAATGGCAGCAGGGCAGTTTCCAGCGTTGTTGTAGTCCTGTTGCTCAAAATTGCCTTCTGAAATAGAGAAGCTCCATGTCTGAAAATGAAAACCAGACAGAGATCCTCGCACTGGCCTAAAATCCTCTTCCACTGAGCGCGTGAAGCTAAGGCAGCAAAGTCTTAATAGGAAATCTTGATGAATTGTGTCTGCTTTTCTCTAAAACCATAGGTATGGTGCTTTGGAAATGGCTGTGTGTATGTGAAAGCTTCATTGGTGGAGGCAACCCACCTTTTAAGAACAGCGTGGCAGATGCAAGTAGATTGAAAATCATCTTTCTGCCCTGTAGTTCTTCCTTCTTGTGTCTTCTTTAGTATGGATTTTTCTCCAGAAGTTTTGCAGATGCGCTGCAGGTGCATCTGGTTACCCAGGAAGTTCTGTAGGAGAGAAGCAGCATGAGCCTGTAGCATGGGTATTCTTTGCTCGAGTGGGACATTCATGACTTTGTAGGCTCAGAAAGTGCAGAATTGGTCCCTCTGGGATTGTTGGTGTCTTGCTTGTCTTTTTCCCTGAGAGGATCTGTTAAAAAGCATGTCTGTGTTGCAGGCAAGAGTTGTGTTTAGCCAGGAATCCAAGTAAGGTACAAACCCACCACTTTTAACGAAACTGGAGACCTGGCTGCCCCCTGTTTTGTTGTTGTGGAAGTTGTGTGGGCAGTAACACAAGTGTGTGCTTAGATGGGGACCCATCTGTCTTGTTCAGATAGACTTGAGTGGATTTATCTGCTCATTTATATGCATGCAGCAGTGAGCCAGATTCTCCTCAGCTCCAGTTCTCCCATGCAGTTAGTGCTGTTGAAGTCTGTTGACCAAATGCATCCCTGCTGTTGAGCTAGGAGAATCATCACAGCCAGGAGTTATCAGCATAGTAACTCCAGGGATTATCCTGGCCAAATGAGGCTCCTTCTGCCACAGAATGAACACTATATTGGCTAGTTATGATGATTTGTATGTAGTATAAAGATGAATTCATGCTGAGTCTCCGCATTGTTTTGTTGTGGTTGAGAATGGGATTTTCTCTCCTTGAAGGTTTTGGAGTGATTTCCCCTTTTTAGTATAGAACTGATGAGCTTTGTGTTTCTGCCTCTGAGTTTCTGCTTGTTTCTGTGTTTGTGCTGTCTGGCTCCAGTTTGTGTTTTGCAGAATGGAGCGCACAGACTAGGAGGTGACATTAGCAGCGTTACTGTGCCCATCTGCCCGTCTGAAGAGGCTTTGTGTAGAGCCTGTCTCCACAGCACTGCACATCACTGATGTCTCTCCTGTGGGGCAAACGGGAATGTTCTTCTCACATCCCGCCCGTTAGGTTGTCCAGTGATCGTAACCATCCACCCCTCGACTAATCCCTGCGCTCCTGGGGACACAGGTCTCCTGTCCCTCAGTTAAGGTCTATGTTGTAGTAAACCTTTGACTCTGTCTGTGGAGATCTGCTGCTACCTGCGATCACGTGCATCTTGGTTTGACAGCGATGGGCAGACTGGTGCCGAACTTGTGCTGAATCTTACTGGGATTCACACTGAGTTTCACCTAATAAGATCTGCAGACCAGCTCGCTGGCCTAGACAGAGCCATACCATCCCCACAAGGAAAGGGGCTCTTGCACAGGAGCCCCTTCTATTTTTCTTGGAAGCTGTCCACCGTGACAGCTGAAAACCCTCTCCTGCAAGACTGGAGAAGTTTGCTGCTCATTTTGTCTCTGTGGCATTTTTGTTAGGGTGATGGGGTTAATTGCTTGTTTTTCATTTGGTTTCTTTTTGCTGGTTTTGTATTTTATTTAGCAATGGGGCCTCGCTGCCCTTTTTGAAATTGAATTTATTTTTTCCTACAGCTCTCCGATGCCTCTAGGATGTGAAGCTTTTGTAAATAAAAATGTATTTTTGTTATATTAACACATTTTCAAGCAAGCCTTGTGTGGTAGAAAAGATTGGTTGTATTCTTTCCTGTGCATCCTCAACTGAAGGCAATGATAAGACTAAAAATATCCCCAACTGAAATAGCATTGTGTAACCCAAAGGTTACTCTTCCTCGGGATTAAAATTCACAGTAGCTTTATAGATTCCTTGTCAGGGAGATTTCTAATCGTCTAGCTATGTGTAAAATGAGGCTACTGATAGCTGCACAGTTCTGATCCCACAGGTGACTACTTCCCCGCAGACCCGAAGCTCCTGATGGTGGGGACGGGGATACCCGTTGTGCTGATGGCAGCTGCAGGCACTGTTGGCGTGTTCCCTTCGTGATGTCTGCTCTGCTGGTGTTGTGTTTAGGGGTACTGAGCAGGGGCTAGGTACTGTCCACACCTCTAAAAGGAAGGAAGACTTGGCCACGCAGAGCCGCTAATCCTAACGCCGTGTGATGGATTGCAGGTGGCTCCGTGTAACAGATGGGAGAGGAGTCAAAGGGACCTGGTCATGTTTGTGCTGTTAAAAAATGAATATGGAGCCGCCCAACTGTTGAGTTAGCTCCCTGAGTGGGTATAGCTTGGGAAAGGGGGCGCTTGAGGGGTTCATGTGTGAGCCCAGGTCAACCTGGGAGTGGGGAACCACATTTGTAATCCTGTGTTACAATTTCCGTGTCATGTTGGTGATTCCCTGAGCCCAGATCTGTGAATTCAGCCTTCTGACTTCAAATACGGTCGCAGGGATTTGGCAGCCTGTGTATTTCTTCTCAATGACCAATCTTCTTCCATTTTTAAATGATCTTCCGTATCGAAAATGAAAAAACTGCTAGAACTTGCATCTCTGTCAATGCCTGCTGTAGGTATTTGTTTGTTTAATATTACTATTGTGTGGAGAATTGAAAAGATTTGTATCTCTTCATTAGAAATTTCTCATCCTCATTGGAGTATTTGGCAAGCTCCCTCGACATGAGCTGCCTGAGGATCTCCGTAGCCGCCCATCTGAGCAGGTCTGGAGCTGCCCGGAGCCGTGCGCTCTCGGCTGCTCCAGCCTCGCGCTGGCGCCAGCAGCGATCTTTGATTTCAGACCTGTGCCAGGCTGATCCTCCTCCTGAAACACATCCATCTGGCTCAGTGCATTTTCATTCAACAGAAGATTAATTCCAGAACAGAAGTCGCTTCCATAATGCCACTGTCCAGTGGTGTTACATGTAAAACCTTCTGTTTTCTGAAAGCATCAACATATTCCTATATTCCCATTTCAGGCCTATGAAACCCCAAGTCAGACTGTGGAGAGCTCTCTTAGATGGGTTCAGGGCATTAAGAAATTCTTATTCAACTCTTTGTGAACCTGGCCTGCCTAGTAAGTAGGTTCTTTGTCTTTTTTGCATTAAAAAATTCACAGTGAGATTTTTAATGCATTGTTTGTGCAATCAGAAGAACAAACAGAAGGTATGCAGAAATGGAGAAGTGCACAGGAGGATGCAGAGGTGTCCTCGCTCTGGAGCAGGGCCCCTGCAGCCAACATGCCCAGGGCCTGGGTGGAATGACACAGCCCTCAGGGAAGGTGCTGCTCATTGCAGGTTGCAGTGCTTGGTGGTTAGGCACATCTCAGCTTCTCATCATGCTGACAAGGAGCTGGCAAACAAATGCTGCTGCCTACAGACACAGGGGAGGCTGTGGAAGAACAAGACTAGTGAAATTCTAATACTAGTTTCTAGTTGGTGAAATAAAGCTGGAATTATAGAACTGCCTTTGGGGTCTGCGTGTGTCACCCTGTGATTGCCCTAGCCTGAGGGAGAGGTTGGGATCTCTGCAGTACAGTTTGCAACAGGCCGTTCTGCTGAATACACAGCAGAGCCTGATAATTCCTGTTAATGTAGATTACTGATAACCATTCCGAACCAGAATTTCAAGCGATGAAAGCTTTCTTTTAATGCATCATAATCTGTTTATGGCAGGAGGAGCAAGATCAAAATCAGGCCCAAAGGGCAGGGTGGCTAGTGCGGGATCGACACAAGCTGGATGTGACTCGGAGATGCTCTGTGAATGCTGCGATGTGTGTGCTGGTTTGTACCATCAGAAAGCAAAATCAGATATTCCTGGGAAGTAATTTATTTCAGGAAAAAAAAAGTTATCATGTGATTTTTTGTTTTTGTTGTTGCATTGGAGAAGACACCTCTAATCTGTTTGATAGGTGATACTGCATGCATATGGCTTCTCTGTGGTAGTTGTGAGTGTTAGCGTATGGCTCTGCTGCTAGAGGTTGATTATTTTTGAAACAATTTTGACATATCCTAAACAAATTCCATTTAAAAATATGTTTGATATTCTGCCAAATGTGGGCTTTGGGACTATACCTTGTTCTACATTCTTCTCAAAGCTGGGGGGAAGAGCACCTTTCCCACTAAATGACCAGAGCAGGGATTAGTTTCTTTAAAAATGCTAGGAGAAGCAGGCAGAATTCCATGGCGAGGTGTCTCCTGCTCTAATTATAGCACCTCACCTCTAAGTCTGTCTCTCTCACTTTTTAAGGTGAGAAACGCTAATTTAGTTAGTTGGGCATTTCCATGTGAATGTTTTAAATGTTGTATCTCTATAGGGAAAATATTTTTAAGTGATGTCATAGATTTACTTTATTATTTCTTTAAGGAGTCCCCTAATCTGTGAACTAAAAGCATCCTGTTTTATCACCTCGCCTGGCTCTCATCATTGCTTGTTGCACTTGCCAAGAAGTGTGTGTGAACTCATAGAAAACATGGACCGGGGGCTGAAGGACCAGGCCCAGGGCTGGCTTTGGAGAAAGCACTGAGAGCGGATGAAATTGCTGTGCTCCCTATTTACAGTACCCTGTCAGCTCGCTGTGCTTCTCTTGCCCTCCCTATGCAAGTCCTCTATTTAGCCAAGAAGTGCTGGCTCCAGGCTCACCTGTGCAGTCTGTCCTGATCGTGTTGTAATAAGGAGCATTATAAACCCAGACACCCAGTGCCTTAGAAGTGAATTCTTGGGGGTCCCTGATAGCTCCGTTATTTCTCTCGTATTTGAGGTTTCACTGAACCTCTTCTCTCGGTAGGAACGTTTTAATGCCACTTTCTTCCCAGATGTCAGCTTCTGTGACACTTGCAGAAATGTAATTTTTGGAGACCACTGACTGTCTGCCAACCTTTGGCTGAAATTAGACACCGGCCTCAAATGTAATGAGCAGAGGTGAGGGGAAGGTCTGTAAGAGAGCCGCAGACTGACAGGCAAATACAGACAGCACGATCCCACAAACTGCTTTTCCTTAGGAAACCAGGCTAAAAATCACATCAGTGACAAATACGGTTTTTACTCATTTAAACAAAAAGATGAAAGTGATATCCTTAGCTTTCAAGGGAACCAAGCTCAGATCTTCAAACTGATTCATCTGCTTGCTTTGTTGGTTGGTGAGATATGCCAACTCAAGCAGATTTTCTCTGCTTTAGTCTCTTTTTAATAGCTGCAGCAGCGTGACATTTCCCTGAGACCACACCAGTGCTGCAGGACAGCTGCCTTCATTTGCAGCTTCCTCAAATGGCAGAGTTGGGTCCCACCAGCTTGTCTCATTGCCCTTCAGTAGTGACTGAATAATTAAATTATGCAAGGGCCAGCGAAAACGCCCTCGCGATGCTCAGTGCTTGGCAGAGTGAAGCGTGCCCAGCTGCTCATGTCATCAAACACCCTTCATGGCCCAGGGGCTCCACACTGGCTTTCGCTGGGACCATTTGTTGCTGGAAAGCCCTTTCCGCTTGTGAGAAAGCCTGGCCGTGCCCTGAAGTTGGTGCAGAACCAGGTGGCACAACTTCCCCATGTCCTTGAGGAGAGAGGAGTCCGAGCTGCAAGCTCAGATCTCGGGGCCTTGGAATTCAGATGTCGTGTTCAGATTCATACCTGCCTCTTCACCAAAGCATCTTCTCCCATATAACAGCACTTTCTGTCACTGCCTTCGCCTCCCTCTTTACCGTGTAATTTAACATCTCACACTATAGTCTTAAGTACAAATCCAAGATACATGAGGTGGTAGGAACATTCTTTCTTTTATGGAATTTCTTGGTAAAATAACAGAAAGCTTGAAGAGAAGAAGAAGAAAAGAATCTTAGAAAACTTGAATTTCTTTCATAAACTTGGTGTAAACCAGATAAAACACTATTGTAGCCTGCGGAAGGTGAATGGGAGAAGAGTGATCCAGAGTTTCTAATGCTCAGCTCTTGCCTTTATATATGGTCTGAATCCTCTCTGTCTAAGATGGCTTTGAAAACCCCTCTCCAGGTGGGTGGATCAAAGAATTGTGCTGTTAACAGATGTGTCCCTCTGCCAAACAAAGCCCACTTTGTCTTGGAGTGAGTTTGTCAGAGCCTCGACTAGCTGTAGTTCACAGTGAGTTCTTAAAAATCCCAGCACGCCGTGAAGCCGATCTTGTTAATAATGGATCAGGCATTACAGGAGTGCTGTTTTTTTAAAGTGCTTGTCACAGAGGATCATAGCTTTTCTACTCCTGGAAGTCTGAGTCAATTTATCTTTATATCAACAATAAACCAGAAAGGGTAGAAATCAAAATGTTCGATGCTTTTATTACTGCTTTTAAATAGAGCATTGTGTCAATAATTTTTCCTAATACTATGTCTTTATTTTCTAAAATGCACTGACAATTGCTATTTATCCTTGTTTCTCCTTTCTTTTGCAAAATTCATCCTCTGATTTACTCTCTCTCGAGAAAATGATATGAAATTCTCTTTATGTTTCCCTAACAAAGCCCTGATTAATTACACGTTATAAGCTGTCCGTAGGACATTGGGCCTTTTGTTTCTAGACAGGTTTTTATGAATTTCAAGAGGGAACACGTTTTCTTTATAGAAACAAAACCAAACCCTGGCTCAACGTTTCCCTAAGCAATAGCAAGGCACTCCAAATGCAAGTATGAGGACATTGTTTTTTCCCTGGTTATGTTAAGGAAACCTCTTGAAGATTAAACTTTAAGTGGTAGCAGGAGGGTCTGAGTGGGCTCAGCTCGTTGTTTGCAGGCACTGGAGCAGAATTAATTTCCTGAATTTCCATTCTTTTTTATTTTTTCTTTAATGTGTTGAGCAATGCTTCCACCTTTTTCTCCAGGTTGTGAGTTGTGGTGACAGCAGATTTGCCTCCTTGGTTCATCATTGCTGCGTTACTCCTGGTCCCTTTGCCTGCCTGTGGGCTGCGAGGACCATTACGGCCCGAGGAAGGCAAGGACCAGTGGAGGGCCCTGAGCAGCCTTCGTTGCTGTCACTAGTGTGGGCTGGAGGGAGGAGTGGATTTTGAGAAAACCCCAACGCATTTGTCCAGCCAACCCTGCCAGCCTGTCCCTTTGCATGCAAGTAGGGGCACATCTGACCTCTGCTCCTGGCACATCCTCCAAATATCTGTTAGAAATAGGGCCCTCAACCTAAGGGTCCAATAAGGACCTTCTACAGAGTAACTGTTTTCATCTGTTGTGGCTTCAAAACTGTCATGAATTGTTGGCTGGCTGGCATTTTAGTTTAGATCATGAGTTCTGGGCTGTAGTTTTTCTGTTACTAATACGTACCGTGTGTGTTTGTGGACCGACCTGTCCCACTGGCAGAAAATTAAATCATATGCAAATTAAGAGGTTGATGGAAGGTGACACTGCAACCTGGCACTGACGAGCAAGGCGCAGCTGTGGTGCTGTTGACATGAGACAGGAAAATAGAAGCCAAGGAAAGAGAAAGGAAGAGAAGCAGAGATGTAGGCACTGCCTCAAACCAGATTTCTGAGCCAAACGTCTTGAGAGGTGTCAAAGATACACTTGAAAGAGACGCACAAAAAGTCCAAGAAAAATAGAGCTTCCATACAGAGGTAAAATGGGCAGTGCATCAAGGAAGTGAGAGTGCTTTGGAGCTGTGTAATGAGGCAAAAGCAAAGTCTGTCACCTGTGAAGAGCCTCCAAGGCAACGTTGCGGTGAAAGGCAATTGAAAGAGTTTTGGGCTCCCTGCAGCTCCTGTTGAAACCAATGTCCAAATTAACTGATTTTCTCAGGAATGGGCCCTTAAGGACATCTGTTAGAAGTCTTCAAAATGTCATGTCTTCAGGATAGCTGAGTTCTTCCACCATCTGTGTCCGAGGAGAAATGCATGGCCCAACACTGCTCGATGCAACTGGGAGCTGTTCAGAACATTTGAGCCTGTCGTAATTAAGAAAGACACAGCCTGTCATTCTGTGTGCATGGAGTGGGGAATAGTGGACAGAGATAACTGTAGCTGTTACATTTTCCCTTTAATGTAGTTGCATTGCTGGAAATGGATTTAGCAACTGCTTTCACAGTTGTGGAAAATCAAGACCTTGCTTTCAAGCACAGTGCGATTTGGAGTTGCAGCCGCTGTTGCAGCTGGATTTAATACGATCATCCTCCTTTGTATAAAAAGGGTTGAAGAACAGGGAGCTTTTCAGTCGTATAAATGGCAAATGTTGTATGCATGTTTGTTGCTGGGAAAGCTGCCTGTGTGATTACTAGTTTAATAGCAGGCTGTTTAGATAAGTGAGCAGGGAGGCAAATCAATGTCTGCAAATAATGTGGAAGATGATTGCAAGAGGAGCCTGCAGGAAATGGGTTTTGTGGTCCTTGAGAGCTCACCAGGTAGGCTTGAGTAGGAGGTGTGCAGAGTCTTGCTTTGTCTTGGACACTGTCCCCACAAGAGTGGCTGAAAAACTTAGGCTGAAAGGAAGTGCTTTGGTGGGCTTGACTATGTCAGATGTGATAGAGCCTTTGGTTAGATTAGACTTAATGTCAAAAATGAAGATTCTAGAGGAGTACAAAGCTGTGATAGGACCTGAAATAAGATGGATGTGTTTTTTTTTCTTTTTTGTTGTATTTAAAAATATTTCTTTGCTAAAGAACCTAGCTCTACTGGACTTCCTGCAATGAGCAGGATGGATGGTTCTGCGACCAAGGAGCTGGGCTGAGAATAAGCCACTCCAGTAATTCTCATCCAGAATAAAGTCAGAAACCCAAGGAGTGTCTGTAATGGTTAGAGATGTGTAATAAGCTCTGCTTTAAGTGTCAGAGAATGACACTGCATGCAATGGCAGCTTTTAAGTTTGGGGCTCTGTGTCTAGTCTTGTCAGATTTGGGTTCAGAATCCTCCTCTCTGCAGTGATCAACCACTTCAGTTCCCTTCCTCTACTTCACAAAAGCAAAATTCTGACATGTCTAAAGATTTTATGCTCATTCAAGAAGTGAAAATTGTTTAACTTGTCTGGGAGTAGCTTCTTCCTGAAACTAATTAAACAGCCCCAAAGTTTTAACTTTTGTCCCTTGGAGCTTTTTAAGGAGAAACCATCTGTCTGACATATTCTTTCTCCAGAATGGTTCTGTTATCATGTTATTGATCACTTTCCCCAGAGGTTCTCACCTCTGTTTCCCTTGGAAAACTATCGAAAATCTAATATATTGATATAGACAATCCATTCTTGTGAGTTGGTGACACTGTGACCATGGCAATAACAGAGTTCATTCCTGTGGGATGCCATTGAAAACACTGTTAGTTTCTGGGCTTTTAGGCGAGCTAGGCAGTTTTAAGCCCTGTTTCTACCTGTCTGTGTTAAGATAATGAGGGTAATCAAATCTTATGCTGCAGGGCTTTAGTTGCCTGCCCGTGGGGTTCGGAAGGACACTCTGCTTCCATGGACTGTGCAGGGAGTAATTGGCCCAGGGCTTTATGATTTGTGTTTCAGGTCTTCTGAAGCCTGAGGTATTGGCTGCTGCCCGAGGCCGAGTACTGAAGTGGTGACACTCAGATTTTGTCTCCTTTTAGTATCAGGGGACTATTGAGCAGCAATGCTAAAGCTCCCACCTGCCTCACTCCAGTTTTGTGCCATCGCTAGAGGAGTCTGCAGGAGTTTTCCTCCTTTCCTCCATACCCCTGAGGAGAAAAATCTGTTACATGTTTAAGCAGCACAAGTCAGCTGGGATTTTAAAACTTCCAAAGAATCTTGTTATCAGCTGCTTAATTAAGAGAAACAAACAGATTTTTGTGAATGATTTTCTCAATCATTGAAATGAAAGTAAAAACAAAAGAATGGCATCCCCAATGTATAATTTAGAATTGTGCGTATAGAGGCATGTCTTTTGTTAGTAAAAATTAAGTTTAAAAATAGATTGCGTAGCTCTCCATTGTAATTTAAAGGGAGCGTAAGGATTCCTACTCTGATGGAAATTGATTTTAACTGTGTTGTGACTTAAAAAAAAACCTCTGGAATTCTCTCCTATTATTTATAGACATGGGACCAGGATCTTACTTCACAAGTGTGCTCTTATTCCCATGTTCTGTGGTCTGTGAAGTTTCTACTCCTTGGTCTGCACAGTCATCAATCTGTTTATTTCCCTCTGAATTATCTTTTGTAATTAGAATACATTTTCTCACCTCAAGGGGAAACCAGCTTCAAATGAGTATTCTATAAAAGCAATTACTTTTGATATTAGCTATCTGTACATAAAAACTTAGCATTTCTTCCAATTAAAAAGCCCTAATGAATTTTGTTCCCAGGGAAGGAGGCTGCACAATGCCTTGGTTTCTGCTAAGCTGATAAACAAAAATCAGACCCACATGAAGGCCGAGGACGTCCGCAGTGGTGTGTGCCCCACAGAGGCTGTTGCAGTAGGTCAAGGAGGCAAAATGGCCACGCAGGATGTATATTCTTTTCTCCTCAGGAAACCTCTTTTGTGCGTTGGTTGACGGGGTCATTCCCCATGTTGTTGCAAGACGGTTGCAGTTTTTCCTGTGATGCCTCCTACAGCTGGCTTTCCATTGCACATTTTTCTTCATAGTTCCTCAGATATCCCTCTCCTCTTTCCCAAAGTGTCAAACACTGAGCGACTCCAAACTCAGCTGTCAGGATGGTTAGTCACAACTAGCAGTCTCTCTATCACTAGTGCCTTTGGTGCAGGTTGCTGCAGTACTGAAACCCAGGCCTCTCCGCGGCTGTGTGCGCCTTGGAACACCACGTAGCCAAGTCACGCTCCGGGAACCTTATGTTTGGCAGGGAGCAACTTTATCGGAGATCTCCATGGATTCCTTCCCCCAAGGGATGCAGGAGGAGGTGTGCTGAAACTTCTCTGCTGGAATCCTGTCTCAGGTGTATCAGATCTGCCATCTTTCATCATCTCAAAATAACCTCAATGAGCAGTGAGTGTATATTACAAGCATTTCCACAGAAGGAATTATTTCAGAAACATTTTCATCGTGTTAGTTTTGGAGAAAAGACTTTAGCTCATATTTCCTAGGTTACCTCCCTATAGGAATTGTGTCCTTTTCCTCCACAGGGTGCTGTCTCTGCAGGGGGAGCTCACTGGGATAGAGTTCACTCAAGAGTATGTAGGGTGAATAAGGGTCAGCTCCTAGCCCAGATGCTCATAATAGTCATTGGCATTTTTATGGCAATTTCCATTTCCTTTTTGGACGTTTGACAGAAGCTCATAGGCCTCAGAGCGTTAACTGCAACCAGAAATGTTACCATCTTAGAGAAGAAGAACAAACATAGAGCAAAACCCATAAGGGATTAAGTAGTAATCCTCTTGCCAGTTAGTCTGTCCCAGTCTACGTAATTTCTGCACTACCTATCCAGCTTCTGTAGGTGGAGGAGGAACAGCCCTCCTGCAGGAGACCTGCCGAATCACCTCACTCTACCTCCATCCAGCAGCCTTCTCACTAATAAATGCCTTAAGGATCGTCATGGCATTAAGGATGAAGGTTGAGTGAGACTGTTTCAGGCTTTCACTTGAAGAGGCAGAAGAATCTGGAGACAAAAGGTCAAGGTACTAAAGCACTGTCCTTCCTAGTGCCTAGAGCCCAAAAGTTGAGCATTAAGTGCTTTGACTTTAAGAGAAGTTATTGTACTTTTTTTTTCCAACCATCAGCCACAGGATACTGTTTGTCTTCCCTGTGGTCTATCTTCCCAGGTATTTGGCTCTGATACTGGATAGTAAGGGACATAAATCTTTCAAGCAAAGATGCAGCAAACTTGATTACAACTATAAAAAATGGGACTGTACTTTGGGTTTCAGATAAATGAAAGTGCTGCAGTCATTTAAATTGGACAGGCTTTTGTTCTTTACTCTCTTTGCAGAGAGTTGGAGGCTGTGTCCCTGTGGAGTGTGTTGTGGTGAACGTTGCTGTGTGTGAAACTAAACCTCATTCCCATGCAGTATTCCCTCCAGCTCAGAAGGTATCACCTTTTGTAGGGGCAAAATAGACCAATTCTCTGGGCAGCACGTCTTGTATGTTATATAGGTTTATTGCTGGGGGCGGTGAGAGAAATAGGTTTTGAATATGGAAAGTTGGGCTTTGAAGAAGAGCCTGTCTCTGTTTAACATTTAGATTGAATCATAAGCCGGACATGCTACTGTCTTATGCTGCTTACTAGTGTTTACAAAGTTGACGGAAATATGAGTTTCAGATAAGACTTTCTCTTGCCTATTGTTAATCTTTGTGCTTACAACTACAAAATGCTTTTACTTTTCTGGGTTTGATTTTGGTGTACTCAGCCATTAATGTATTCAGTAACTTCTATTTGTGTGACAAAACAGTATTTAGGCGTTCTTCAGGACAATCATTTCACAGAGCTACTATTTAGCTATAGTCCTTTCTTCACTAACCAGAAGTGTGTGGCTCATCTGTAGCATCTCCTTTTTTACCTCTTAGGTATTTTTAGGGTTTACCAAAATGCAGCTAAAAACAGCAAAACAACCAGTGAGCTGAGACCTTTTGCTTGATGTTGAACAACTTGCTTATATTGCTCACTCTTTCTCCTACTCCAGCTGGCTGCTTCCCTTGTGCGTCTCCTTCACTCTAACCTTTGTGGTCAGATCTCAGGGGAGGAAGGTCACCTTTTTCCTCCATGCCTGCATAGACAATAATTGGTCATACCTTCATTTAGAGTTTCTGGTTGCAACAGTGCAAGATAAAATTAGCATCGTATGGCCATGCAGGATAAGAAGCGTTGGACTGAGCCATGGCACAGGCTGCCCAGAGAGGCTGTGAAGTCTTCTCTTCTGGAGATCTTCCAAACCCGACTGGATGCCACCCTGTGCCATGTGCTCTAGGTGTCCCTGTTGGAGCAGGGGGTTGGACTAGATGATCTCTAGAGGTCCCTTCCAGCCTTAGCCGTTCTGTGATTTTGTGACTGATTCATTGATGCAGCTGATTTAGTGCCTACTTTCAGCAGCAGTGGTCTGCATTTTTGTCTTGCATTCTGGTTTTGTACAGAACTAGATTTTTAAAAACCCTGTAAATGGCAGCTGTGTTATGGAACTCCTACTAGAGTCTGAGAACTGCTTTTTCATTTGAAAATTTTAAATGGAAATGCTAGAAGTCAGTTCTGTAAGTCCATGCAGAGGTGTTACCATGCCTGAATTCTGGGTGAAACCAGCACCCAGAGGTTTTATTCCCTCATAAGGCAAGCACGTTTGCAGCTGCAAAGTCTGAATGGGGAAAGGAAGACAGAAAAATGTCGAAGTGATGAGTTTTACCTTTGCTGTTTAAAAGAGTGAGAGGTGTTTCAAGAGTTACAGGTAAAAACTGCTAGGTGACTATGCCATTTTTTAAAGGAGGATCATTGTATTCTTTTTTTTTTTTTTTTTTTTTTTTGAGGTGACAGGCACCAGAAGACTTTTGTGGAGCTGTTCTTGATGCTTTCAGTAAAAGGCAGATGAGGTTCAGGGGTCTGGCTTTGGATCCCTTCTGGAGCTGAAGGGGTAAGACCAGGATAGAGAGGGAGGCAGAGGCATTTACTGCTTCTGCAATATGGAAGTTGGTGGCCTTGCCAAGCTGGTGGTGGAGCTGCCGAGTGCAGGACCAGTTGGCAGTCCAAGTTGGTGATGGAGATGCCCTTGTCACGGCTGTGCCTGTCCCTGATCCCTCTGCGATGGCTGAAGCTGCGATCCTGAAGCTGCCAGTGGAGGCAGGGGCTGCCCAGAGTTGTCAGGAAAGCCAGGGAGAGGCTAGGAACAAACCCATACTCTGAATGCAGGTAAATAATTATTCTCAATTACTTGTTTTATTTCAAATTGGCAAAAGGTTAATGATGTCTGAGCACCCTGGCTGCACCTGATTTACAGCTACCTGTAATTGTGTTGCAAATAAAAAGCTAACACTAAAATAATCACAGATGTACTTTGCTCTTGCTTTTACCATGGTTTTTCACATAAATCTATTCAGTAATTTTCCTATTGTAATGGGATTTATGGTGAAAAATAGGAGGTCTCTTTTCTTCCTAGAAAATTATGCGTCCTGCAGAGTAATTAATCTGGTTAAGAAACTGAGACTGGTTTGTTCTGCTCCCCATTCTCCCAGCAATTCCTCTCCTATACAGAAATCTCTGCAGTTAGAGCAATCAATTTGAAGTGAATGACAGACACCAATTATTTTGTGACCTCATTGTCATCTCCAATGTTGACTTGGCTATTACTGATCCTAAAATATAGGCAGTGCTTTTTAGCTTAAAAATTTAAGGAAATTTTTAAAAACAGCAGCTCATTGAGTATTGCCACTGTTGATCCCTGTCTCCCCTCTCTGCCCATCACCAGTTTAGGGCCGAGTCACCTGGCAGCAGAATTTTGGTGCCTGTCGTGCACTGACACAAGCCGGAGCTGCCCTTGCAGCAGGGGTGCTGTAAACTGCCTGCAATTTCTTCCTGAAACCACAGAAAAATGGGTGCTAGTTAGAGCTGGAGAGAGGCAAGCCAAATCTCAAAAGAGGATCTGGAAGTCTGCAGTAAGAAAAGAAAAGGAGAAAAAATGGAGAAGGTCCCCTGTCTTACATGCTTGGGTTAAAACCTGGATATACATTGGAAATTGAATCACAGGCACTTCTCCATCTGTCCTTTTTAGGTTTTATACTTCTGTCTGTCATTGTAGGACCTGAACACCTAGTATATAAAATCAATAGCAACTGTCTCTCTGCCAAGTAGCAGTATTTCCAGAAATGTATCGCTCCATAGGTGAGACTGGAGGGAAGCTGTTCTCCCAGGGGCCTGTCCCTGAAGGCCACTTGGTCTTTCTCCAAGCAGAACAGCCTCAAAGCCTGGACATCTTGCTCTTTACTGGCTTCCTGCCCTTGGCAACCCCGTGCACATCCTTCAGGAGCCCCTTGGAGTGCTCCTCAACTCCTCCCTGGTGCTCTTGCCATGTTCTGCCTGCTTGAAGGTCTTGCTGGGATCAGTTGGCATGGCACCATGGCACCCCTTGGACAAGAGCAAGGGGCTGGAGGAGTTTCATCTGCTGGCAGGCTCCACTGCAGCCAGATTTTGGGTTGCTGTCTCTCATTGCTTGCTTCCTGCTCATGTCCCTGCAGGCCCTTTCTTGAGAAGCTTCTGCTCAGTTGACAGTTCCTAGGTCAGTTGACCCTTTCCTAGAACAAGATTAGATTAGCAAAATGAAGAGCTAAAATATGAGATTTCGGAGCAAAGTGTATGACATAATTGCGTTATGCACAGTCTCTCAAAGAATAGCTCATTCTCTTACTTGAAAAACAGCCACCACACTGCTTGATGCTCCACATGTGTTGGAAGGTTCAATCCTTTGCTGCTTGTGCACTGAAGATGCAAGGGATTTTGTTCTGTAGACTGCAAGAATACGAGGAATAAACTCAGCTACTGGAATTAAATTGTTGCTCTAAGTAAAATGAGCACGCCACATCTCGGAGGCCCTTTCATCAAAGCAGGTCAGTTAACTTTAATGAAGTCATCTTCGATTTACTTTGATGTAACATCAGAGCCCAGCCCAGATAATTCTAAATGATCAGCAAATGCATTTCCATACTGCAGTCTTTCAAGGACATGGGCTTTATGAGATCTCTAGTTTTCTGGATTCTATAACTTCTTAAGTGCCTAATTTGACTCTCTTTTAAGGTGTTTGTTTGTTTGTTTTTTAAGGTCCTCAGCCCTCGTGTGCTCGGGCAGACCATTTGCAGGGTCTCATCTAACTTTAGCACGGGCTTTTCTCCTAATCACTGACAGTACCAGACTAACTGGACTGTTTCAGACCACTAACGAAGTACTGTTCCTCCACTCTGCCCTTCTGTAATTAAGCAAAGACACCCGTGCAGCTATAGTAAAAGGCAACAGAGTTCAGCAGTGAGAGGTCAGAGAATTCCCTGCATGAAGGAGGAAATTGTCACAGACACCCGAATTGTCACCTGCACCTGAAGCCAGTCACAATATACTGCCCTGCATGTCTGTTGCTAGAAAATGCCAACCGTTTTTCTTTCTTTGTCTTTAATTGTTTAGTTGAAATATTGACTGTTTCCTCTTGAAAATCTTTTAATCTGAAAAATGTTGAACTCTGCTTGTTTTGTTCTGTGCTGTAAGTGAAGTGGATGATATTCACTCATTTCTGTATGGTATCCTCCAAGCAACTATAAACAACTTTTTAGCTTTTAATGACCTGCTGATAGTCAGCTTTTTGGACAGGAAAGCTTTAACATGAAGCCCCGGCTACCTGAGGAGCTTATTTATCAGAATTCAGCACTAGGTAAGATGCCTGTTGCCATAGAAAATGCACTTGGCAATGGTATGGGTGGGTTTTATTTTCTGTTCTGTTTTAGTTTTCTTTTCTTTTTTTTTTTTTAATCTGCCAATAATAGATTAATGAGGAGAAAAACAAAACAAAACAAAAAACAAACAAACAAAAAGAACAAAGCAAATACACTGTTGCCTAGCTAATACCTCAGCATCAAGCAATGCGAGGCTAATCGTTTTAGCCCATGTGTCCAAACTTCCTGATCCTCTAAGCTTTATACAGCTGGTATCTTAGAGCTGCATAAGATATTTGCCACTATTCTGAAGTAGAGAAGAAACCTGGAATAATTGTAAATCTGGAAAATGAGGCATGGTACCAGAGCTGTTGTAGGAACAGGGCAAGATTCACAGTTGAGTCCATAAAGACCCATCATGTGTTGAGGTTAGATTTATCCGTGGTTCCCACCCCATCGGCATTCAGTCTCTAGCCATCCAGAAATATTCCCTGCAACCAAACAGGAGCCATTCAAGTGGTGCAAGTGGTTTCAGAGCCATAGAGCAGCTGGCCCTGCTCAGGGTTTATTCCAGACTTGAAGTGAATCTGGAGTTGAACTGACT
Source organism: Crypturellus tataupa (assembly GCA_034781795.1). Classification (NCBI taxonomy): domain Eukaryota; kingdom Metazoa; phylum Chordata; class Aves; order Tinamiformes; family Tinamidae; genus Crypturellus; species Crypturellus tataupa. Next base: position 2,741,834 of record JAWLRI010000869.1, read on the forward strand.
CATCTTCAGATGGTAAAAATGCAACATGCCTTATTTAAAATTAATAGAACTATATTGGGCAATAATGTCTAAGGGTCTCATGCCCTGCTCTTATGGGGGAAGGTTTTCCTGTTCTCCCTGTGTTCTTTTTCCATCTCTCCTGATTATCTGAACTTCCGTTCGTGTTCATGAAAGGATCTAATAACTACAGGGTTTGGTGATGATATCTTTAATTTCAACACACTCAGCAGTAAAGATGACTAGCCCACAGCACAGACCACTAGCAGTTCCCTAAGAACTCTTAATCTAAATTGTGTTCTAATTTTTTACATTTCAGTTGCAGATATAGTGAGATGAAATAAAGACTCTTAGCTTCCAAATGATTAGGCATTTTGGAGTGTTTGCAAACAAGACTTCTGTTTCCTGTGAGTTTTACTGGAAAAAGGGGGAAATGGCAAAAGCTGCTAATTGATTCTTTATAGTCTGCTCATTAATAATTATGCACTGATAATGCGCAATGTGTTGATATATACTCTGTTTTGAAAAGCTTAGGCTAATTACTGCAGAGCCATGAGGACCTGAAAACCAAGTTTTATGGGAATTCAGATCTTGTTCTTGTTCTGAGATCACATAATTGATTGGATCTATCTCCTTTTACATTCATTATTTGATTTTTTTCTTCTTCCCTTTAGGTCTGGCAAAGCCCATGGGATTAGTAGAAGGTCCAGGAGGCTTGGGCCAAGGGGGGATGGCTGCTACCTTGAGAGATGATAGCCACGAATCGGAGACTAAATACGAAGAGTATGGGTACAACGCCCAGCTCAGCGACAGGATCTCACTGGACAGGTCCATCCCTGACTACCGACCAAAAAAGTAAGTTGGACTCTATGTTATTATTAGAGCAAGCGATTGTTTTTAATTTGACCCGTGCTGGCATTCTTCTCCCCACGATCCTTACTAGCTTGAGTGTGACGACAGTTAGTCGTATACCGAGTGTAATGAAAATTAAAAAGACCAACTGCAATCTCAAGCATGAAGAGCTGTGTCATATGCATAGCTAATTCTGTGAATAATGCATCGATATGCACATTCAGAACGTCAGATCAGGAATTACTTTAGTATATTGGTGCTGATTGGGTTTGGTTCACTTAGAAGAGGCCAAGTAAGGCCAACTGAGTCTGCCCTTAGAGGTGGGACCTTCAGTCTGTCGTGTTGAAGTCCTGTGCAATGAAATGCTTGGCAGTGACAACAAACACTGTGTGTACACGGGTTGCTTAAGATTAAGAAAAAAAAGATCAAACCATCTGCCTTTTCTCTAATTGCATTTGGTGTTCCCACAAGAGAATTGTATGGTTGGGGTCTGCAACGTGCTGAAACATGGACTAGGTGTAATTCATTAGGATTCTATAATTGCAGTAAGACTTTTTTTTGTCTCTGGAATGAGTATATATTTGTATTCTAGTGCTGCAGTCTTCACGTCTGTGCGGTGTTTGACACAGCAATTATATGTTTAATATTTTTACTAATTTATTATATTTTGTATTAAGTGCCTTTCAAATTTTTCGTATTTGTGTCGTTATGTATCTTCTGGATGAGACATCCTCTCTGTCATCCTCCGAATGACAATCAGTAATGTCTTAATGCAGAGGAGATCAGCAGCAATGCCTAGTTACTCTCAGGAGACAGAATTGAAAAGAATACTTAATTAATTTCTAATAATAATCTTCTGTTTTAAAAACCTCACTGGGGCTCCTAGGCAGAACTGAAAGTTAAATAAAAAGTATCTTATTAAGTAGAGAGAAAAGTTTAGCCAAGCAAAACAGCTGTGCTCTGTGAGTAGATTATGACTGAATTAAGATTTTAAGCAGTTCAAGCTACCAGAAGAAAATCCAGCAAAACACAACTTCAGCCTAACGACAAATTTCATTAGCTGTGTTGCATACTGCTCTAATCTCAGAAGTATTGACTCAGTGTTTGTATTCTTAGACACTTGCTATTACAAAGAAAGCCCTGCTATCACAAATAGGTGTCAAAAATTGCTGCTTTAATGTCACATTTGGATCGATGTGTTGTAAAGATCCATCATGGAATTATCCTGGGGGAAACATAGCTGGTAGTTATCACACAGCTATTGGAGTTCCACATGAGGTCTGTCCCAAAGTTCCTTAAAGTCAGCGTGAAAGTTTTTGAGTGAAAATCAGTGAGATTTGTCCAGGCCTGTTGTTAGCTGCTGTGGTCGGGTGGATAATGAATGAGAGACGCCTGCAGGACATCCGAAAGCAGAGGGTGCAGAGCTCTAGCCTAGCCCAATTGTTGTCCGAGCACGTGAGAGTTTGAAATCTAGTGGCATTTCATTTCAGATGATGCTCCTCCACGGTTTAACTTGGAAGCTTTTGATGATTGATTCAGATAAGCTTTCTGACATGCTCATTTTGGGAAACTTGTAAGGCCATGTTGCTTGATTAACTGTCTGAATTACTGGGAGAGCTGCCTTCCTTGTGATATTTTGACACTTTTGAGATGGTTCTAGTTAGATCTAGGTGCTGGACATGAAACACTTGTTTCCAGATACTTATGAGGCACTGAAAAACCCTTCAGATTGAATTTGCTGTGAAAAATGACTTCAAGTCCAGAGAAGATAGAAGCTTTTATATGAAGAGTTTTATCCCCTTGTATCAACAGATTCATCTGTCATTTGGTTGCCATATTCCATTAGATATTTCTGCTGTCACTCTGTTGAACTGCATTTTTTTTTTTGGTCTCTGACACCTTCAAACGCACAGATACTGCTGCGCCAGCTCCCTTGGGAGCTCCCGTTGATGGTGACGGGCAGGTTTCAGTCACTGCTGGCACCGTGCACGCCGGAGCAGCCGCTCTCTTCAGCTCCTGGGGCCTGAATATTTAGCATGTGGCAAGTTTTGTATTGTAAGGCAGGGCTTTCTGTTTGGTCCTCATCAGATCTTCGTGAGAACCAGGTAGCCAGAGATTTAAGGGAAGCCTTAGTGTAGTCAGTTCTTGTTTGGTCCAGCTCTGTACACAGACTTGCCCAGTGGCCACATCTTTCTGGCTCTCTTGATCCAGCTTTTATCACTGAGCCCTTCTTGACCTACTAGGGATTTACCTTCTCAGCACTGCAGAGAAGGTTCTCCTCTCTTTCTTTAAAAAAAGAATAATAAGATGGTATTAATATCCCTCTTGATTCCCACTTTCTGCCTATTCTGGCTTCCATTTTATATGTTCAAACCTCCATATTTACATACATGAGTAGGTAATAAAGTGATAAAACAAGAAAATTTATGCTCGTCCCCATTGCATAGACACAGTTATGAAAGTAAATGTGTTTTGCTTGTACAAATATGCGACTTATCATATTTTAGGTATGCTCTTACATGGAACTTATATATTATAAGTTACCCGAGAAGAAATTAGATCAGAAGCGTTAGCTTTGGGTGCATTTTCTCTCTGAACTCCTCCCATATCTTTGTCCAATATCATATTCTATAGGAATAAGTCTTTTGTCCCATCTACTAGCATCCCTTCAGTGAATGTTCAGCAATATAATTTCTTTCTGGGAGGTATTTTGATCCTGATGCAGTAAATTAGAAAAATATGTTGCACTAAAGAGATATAGAGCTAGGCAGCGTGACCATGAAGGCTCCTAAATTGGAGGACTCCATGTCCTTTCATTGCAGTAAAATGTGCAAGGCTGTGTAATCCTGCCGTCAAGATGCTTTTCCCCTGCCCTTGCCTGTGCTCTGCCTTCCTACCGGCTGCCTTTGCAGATAATCCTTTGAACTCCAAAGCCCTGTTTTAAGATAGGAATCACTAAATCAGTGCAGTAGACGAGAGCAATTTTAATGCATGTTGTTTTTGTGTGCCGAACCGAAGCTATGGCAGTAAATACCTTGCTGGCGATTACAATTCACAGAATAATTACACAATTATGGTTTGATCTGAACATGGTGTTATAAATATGTCTCAGCTTTTTCTTCTCTGATACTGCACCTCCCACAGCTTCAGTACTTGCCCTGTCCCTGCATAGAAAGTAGTCGACCCTGGGGAAACTGTTCAGAAACACACTGTGAATTGATATTTCAAGCTATGCTCAGTTTGAAGAGACGTGTAATATAGAGGAGTTGCAATTTTGTTTTACAGAACAATGTAAAGCTTCCCCAGGTATTTGTGCCTTTATTCAGTGTGACCTTGAACACTGCCTTCATTTCGTGTTGGATCTCACCTAAACCAAATGTGCTGATTTTAAAAGTTATACTGCTGATCTTTCCGTAGCAAATTATGTAAGTTTTCATGGTGAATATTTGCCTTGAAGCAGCGGAGTACTGTGCAGCTGAGTGCTCTGAGGAGATGGAAGGACCAAGTAGCAGGAATGAAATATTTCTGAGTCCAACATGTAGCAGAATAATACAGATTCATTATGGTTGATGGATGAGTATTTACAAACATTCAGCTAGTGATTCTAGTATTGGACAGGTCTAGATTTTACTTAATTGTTCGGTGGAAAGTGCTCTGCCTTCTTACATCCTCTTGATTGATTTAAAACACATCAAAAATTCTAAAATAATTTTAATAGGCTGGGTTAGTAGTGACTGCTGCTAACTATCTAAACTCCACTGCAGATTTTATAGAAGCACTTAGGAAATCTGCATTAATGCAGAAAGACTTGAGCGGGTTTATTTTTGTTACAAGTGAATTACTAATACTTGTGATGGAATTATCTTGATCCGCTGTCACACAAGCACATACCAACCCTTAAAAACATTTGTCAAGTTAAGGGTAAGCCAGCAGGAAAGGACAGGCAGGGAGAGGAGAGCTGGTCTCCTTGCTGCAGCCCTGTCTTTGCTCCCCTGTGTGCTCAAATCTTTCAAGGGCTGGGCTAGACCAAGGGAATTTCTGGATAATGCCATTTCCCAGGTGCTCTTTTGCCCTCTTCCTCATTCTGTGCCTTCCTTGCAGAAGTTTGTCTGCCTTGTGCACAATGCATAATATTTGCTGTACAACCAGTTGCTTTTGTTTCCATCATGGAAAATACCTTGTAGGCAGCTCAGGAGCAGAGTGAGGATGTTAAACCTTTTGATTCCTCTTCCCAAGAGGGAAGTATGAGCTTTATGGCTTCCTGGGCCTCACAAACATGCCCTATTCCCTCCGTGCAATGAAGAGAAACTTCTCCTGATGGGAATAGGTTATTTTTCCTCTGGAAGCACACGACTGGGCTAGGATGTACTCTGTGACACTCCAGGGAAAGTGTTGTGTAATGGTCCAGTGTCTCTGTATTTGCTCTGTGTTCTCAGAGCATGGGCTGCAATGGTCCCAATCCGACTACTGAGCTCCAAAACACGGCCCCAAAACTTACAAGAGCTGTTTATTTAACAGGTCATCTCAGAAAACTGGGAAGTGTTAGCTAAGCAGATGCTTTCATACGTATGTGTCATCTCTGAGGATATCCCGTTCCCCTCGTGTTGATGTGCAGGCCGGATCGCAAGGAGTTGAATTAAACAGGTTGAACACCTGTAGATCTGGCAATTCCTAACTTTCTAACCCTTGAGTTTGCAACATGAAAGTAACTTCTGGGGATTCTTTGCATGCAGGACAGGTCTGCACATACACATGCACGTGCGCTTGTCAAAGCCACTTGCTCTGATGCATTATGCATACTTTTGAGTAAAGTTAATACGATCCCGCAGCTTCCACGAGAGCTAAATTGGCTTTTATGAGAAATTGTGGCTACTTGGTGAAGATCTTTAATTTAACTGATCTTCTTTGTGCAATTTGATGCTTAGTGCGTTGTGGCAGTTTGACAGTAACAGTAATACTAATACATGGATTCAGGCTGCTGGCTTTGTCACTCGAAGAAGATATTTCTTTGTGTTATGGTCATGGATTATTGGTTTTGAGAAAATTCAGCCCTAAAGAACAAACTTATTAATGCTGAGGGAAGCCAAGTCTTCAGCCATAAAACGCAGAGGAATCTAGGTCTTGAGGAAATTACTTTCGTTTATTCGCTTCTTTACAGAGACGAGCATTTTCGGTGCTTGCTGTAGACGTTTCACAATAGCAGAGGAATTGCATCTCTGGGGCTCCTCTGTGTAATTAATGGTTCACTCCACACTATACCTAAGGAAAAGCTTTTTAATTACCTATCAGAAAGAATTCTGGAATTGATCAAATAGTGCTATCAAGGGGGCAGCCTTGGTAAATAGACCTCTGATTTGTTCATTCAAGGGTTTAATAAGAGCAGCTAATATGAGGCCAGCTAGCAAAGCCTTTCTCGAAGAAATTTGCCTGCAGGGCCTGGTGTGTTCGAGTCTTTTAAGGACACGGGAACTCGCCTTTAATTGTGACCCTCGCTGGTGGCTGCGGGGCTTTTGGACACTGGGATTGGGGAAAATCTCTCAGCAGCTCCGACAGCGTCTCCGGGTGTCCGAGCCGTCGCAGCAGGAGCACCAAGGAGGAGGGCAGGCGGCTTTCGAGGAGCATCATGTTTAGGCTCGGTGCAATGGGGATCGCTAGCCCGGGTGTTATTTAATTTGCTCTGCCTGTGCAGCTTCCTCTGCCTTGTGGCCCACTTTTTAAATCCCCTGGGAGCCCTGAATGTTCTTCCTAGTGCTAAGGAAAATGATATGCGAATCCCCAAATCAAAGGCCGTGCTTAGGATTCTCCTGGAGCGATGCAGAGCCCGGCTGATGTGCCCCAACACAGGGAGCCCCCCAGCTGGAGCAGAGCCGGAGCGGAGCAAGAACCAGAAATGCTGCGGAATAGAAAATGCCAGCGGGGAAAAAAAAAATGTGCTGTGTCAGGCTGAAAAGGGACATCTTGAAATCTGCCATAAAATAGTTAACTTTTAAAAAGCCATTAAGACTATGAAAAAAATAGTTTTAAAATAATGTATTTTCTATCAATAGCTGATACCAAAACTTTCAGATAATATTAGGTCAAAAGGCAGTGAAATATTAGTTGAACTTTAACATTTCTCTTTCTTCAGCTGATGGTGTTTTGCGGTGACAGTACAGACACAGGCGCATCTTGATTTCAGTGATGTTTCTTTTTTAGTATGAAACTTTTTTTTACCCTTTTTGGCACCCACTCTCAGTAAGTCTAAAAAATGCTGCTAAAATTCTGGAAAGAACATTTTGGCAATGCTAGTTGCAAAAACAAAGTTAAAAGTGAGAAAGAGGCAAAAAAGTTAAATTTTTGCAGAGGCAAAAAATGGAGCAGAGAGATTTACCTTTGGGTTAGAACTTGGGATTGTTTGTCAGAAGGGAACTGAGTAAGGGATTAAAGTAACTGAAGTGTTTTAATTAGATCCCAGATCAATGTCCAGATGTCTAGTCTGAGCAGTGACAAAGGGGTCACATGCACACATCTGCTCTGGAGCTTTGTCTGCATCCCAGGTCACGCAGGTGAGATGTTTTCCTCAGGCTGGGAGTCCCCTGCAATTGGGGGAGTCCCCTGCAATTGGCCCAGGTGCATTTGCACACACGTGGTGTTGCATGCCTCAAAGCAAGGTCTGTGTCTGCACAGCAGTGGTGCATGCAGTGCCATGTATGTGCAAACGTGCTCTGTGCACCTTGCAGAAATAATGGTGTGTGAATTGGAAGAGGGACTTGAGCCTTTGCCTCCAAAATCCCAGGCCAGCTCTTTAGGTCTTTGGAGATTTAACTACCCAGTGTAGAAATTGCTCCAAGTAGAAGACCAACTGAAGTAGATAGATTAACACTCTGACTGCATTTTTCCAGTAACAGGAGAAAAATTACCAAGAAATGCCAGACATTTTTTGTGGTCAGCTGATAGTCAGGTATTTTCTTCTGACTACTCAATTTTTCTTTCTTGATCCACAGAGGTAAAATGCCAGGGTGCACTCCAGCAATACTCTGCCTTCTGCCCCGTTATGCCTAGAGATGGGTGACCCTGTTAGAGTTTGGGTGGGCAGCACCAAGGTTTTGTGCAGGACCTGGCACACACAGCAGCGTCTCACAATTACTTCTGCTACTGAACTGAGGATCTCTCTGGCTTTTCTCACTAGATAAGTTATCGATTCCCTCTGGGTTAGTGTTAGCTAGGCTTTCTAATTAAGTAGTGACTTTAATTATACCACAAAGTGTATAACGTAGATGTTGATTATTAACACTGGCCCATGGGATAGTGAAAGGAGGATCAGCAAATTCAAATGAAACAGAATAATAGAAATGAAAGACCTTTTCCAAAACCCTCTTACATTCAAATACTGTAATTTCCATCCTGTTACATTTTTGCAGTGTTTCTCTATATATTAATTGTAGAAAACAAGCTCTTCATGACTGTCAGCATTAATAAACATATTTAGTGGAGGTTGAATTTGATTACCTACGGAGCATGATAAATAACTGATTTTAACATTTTATTTAAATGCAATAAGAGTTGAAGCCATTTCCCACAATTTGTCTGCACCAGAAAGTGTACTTGACTACACAAACATCTTACCTAAACTGGCTTGCATGTTATATATCTGCAATTGAAAATTAGACCTGTGATCGAAAGTGGTCAGCTAGGCTGCTATTATAGTTAGTGGAGAAGGAGAAAACATGATGGAATTGCTGCAGCTGTGTAGCTTGTAGTGCTCTCTGGAGCTCTCCTCCCTCAGGAACCTGGGCCAACTCACTTAAATGGGACTTGAGGAAATCCCATCCAATGTGTTAAATGCCCCAAGACATGAATAAACTAGAGGGATTTTTTTTTGTGTTAGCAGCGTGTTGAAGATGGATCTGCCACCATGGGGAAAGCAGAGCCGTGAGGCTGGAGGCAGTGCTGTTTCCAGCAGGGAGAACAGGTTGGATGATCAAGTAGCTGTTTTGCATCCCTCAGTTTTTCTTACAGGGCATAAGGGTAGCTCACTGTGACCTGCCACTGTACAGGTGCCTTAATCACATGATTGATTTCCTTTTTTTCCCTTCTCTTTTTTTTTAAAGTAATTTGGTTTTCTGAATATAGTTATTTTCTGAACTTGAAAAGAGCTCTACAATACTTTCCTAGCAGAAGAGATGTTTCCTCTGTAAGAACAGCTATTTTGGGGTGCTATTCTTCAAGCTACATATATTATTCTTTCCCGGGCCGGTACCTGTCCGTAGGATGCTGCTGGCTGAGCGCAGAGCTGCAGGAGCGCTGCCCGGCCCGGCAGTGAGGGCGGCTGCTGTCCCTGTGCGCTGGCAGTTTAAAGCTCCTTTCCTCCCCCTCCCCTGGGCCTCTTGCTGGTTGGTACCTGCTATCGGTTCCAGGGAGAAACGGGTATTCCTGTGAATATCTCAGCTGTCACGTCATGTTACACTCCGTGATATCACATGAGAGAATGAAAAGAATCAGGCAGTGAATTCTTTTTATTTATTTATTTATTTGTTTTTTCCCTTTACAGTTTTCTTACATGCATTTCAGTTAAACTATCTCTTACATCTTCTCTTCGAGCTTTAAAAGAGTTCCTTGTGTTGCTTTTATATTAAGATTTTCCCTTTTCTTGCTTAAAATGAGTATACTCATTTAATTCTGTTTACTATGTGAGGTGTATATTATCTCCAAATTCCTTCCTGAAGTAGCTTAATTACCTAATTTTAGTGCCTCTTTAGGGAAGAGCCCATTTTACTCAGGTGGCTCGCACATTCTAAGCAAGTCAAGGTTCCAGGTCAAATCATATAAATGGTTTTGAATTGTTGCTGTTTGTGTCCTTGCGATAAAAACATGAACAGGCCAAAATGTCAGACAATTTACTCTCCTGTCTGAAATAAAACGGAATTGTAGACTCCAAGTTGGGACAGTGTTTCATTTTAATAGTGTCAGTTCTTGCTTGTTTTGCTCGTGTCTCTTGTTTTGAGTAAATTTAGTGCTAACAGAAGTGAGACTCTCTTCAAGTTAGCCAGAGCCAGAGTACACTGCTGGTGTAGGCCCGCAAATCTGAGCTCCCTGTCTTGGTCAGCTTGATCAAGATGCTTTCCAAGACTTTGCTTCTTTGAAGCAACGCTTGCCAGTTAAGCTACTGGAGAGTTTTATCATGTTGAAGCCTGAAGCCTCTGTATTTGTTGATTCTCTCTCTCCTTTTTTTTTCCCCCCTCTTTTTTTTCCTCTAAAAAATTGGTGGCTTCTGTTGCGTTGCCTCTAAACCTTCTGCTATGATCTCAGAAACAAGCCTGAGCTAAATCTGGTTGCCGTGTTGGGTGCAACTCCAAGGGAGGTGTGGGGTTTGCAGGGTCAGGTCTCTTCCCACGCCGTCTGTGGTGCTCATTACTTTCCCTAAATTGCTGTCAAAGCAGCTGGCTGTCACAGCAAGAAATTGCTGCGAAGCCGACGTGCGGGCAGTGTTGGCTGGCATCCTACGAGAAATCCTGCTGCAGCTGCACATCCCCTCCAGAGAAGTCTCCTGGAGCGAGGGGCCCTCAGTTTCTCCTTTAGACACCCAGTACCAGGCTGGTTGCTGCCACCAGGGATCAGGATTTTCTGCACTCCTACAAGTGATCTGTGTGTGTGTTACTAAGCCTTAGAAATCCCAGGTGGTGCAAAACCACCTCCCATCGTGCGGGAGGAAGAGCTCAGAGCCTAAACTGCGGTGTGCAGTGAGTTTCCACATCCCTGTGGTTCTTGGCATTCCTGTGAGTTTGGAGCAATGGTCCTGTGATCCCTGGAGAGCTCCCGCTGGGAGACTCTGCTTTTCCCACAGAGCTTTTGATGGATCCGCTAGCTGGTTAAGGCTAGGTGATGGCCAGGCCACTGGGGAGAGCAGCTCAATGTGTAGGTAGATGGTCCATCTAAGACAGGTAAGTGTGTATTTAACCCACTTGTGAGGCAAAGTTGCTTCTTGGGAAGAAGCCATTGGTATGGGCTGCAGTTTCCTAAGGTGAGACTCCTCTGTATGTTATTTTGACTACCCGTAACGGATATGTTAGTATAAATATGAAAGTAACCCTTGGAATATGTGGCAAATCAGGGTTACTTATCTCTCCTGTCCAGGAGGTTTTTGCTCTGCAGCAGTTTAACAGTAGTCATGGAATAGGAGGCCGTGACGAGAAGCCATCAAATAGAGAACAGCAGAACTGGCCTCCTAGCAGAAAGACCCATCTCTTCTTAGATATCTGAATTAGATAAAATGAGAACTGCCAGATAAAATACAAATACCACGGTCTAAGCATTGCACCAACAATTTGAGGGAGTGCAAGAGGTATTTATCAGCAAAGTCAGCTTTAAACTGTATTTCAAATCCAGTTGTGCATTATTTATGCAAAAGTCTGACTGTTTCTCAGCTTCTAGAAACTAAGCCCTGTGGAGTTGCATTTTACCTGTGTAAGATGCCTTCAGATTGTCAAATAGTTGCTTAATTAGTTTATTTTCTTCTTTGCTCTAAGGGATGAATATATTATTTATTCTAAGCTCCCAGGCTTTTGTTAGTCTGCATTTATGTATTTTGTCTTCAAAATGACCTAACATTGGCGACCCTCTGGGGTGGTATGAAATACACCTTTCTGGCAGAGACAGTAGTTCAGGCTTGACTAATGGTAGGAGAATATTAATGACAGCAATAATAATCAAATAAAAGTGCACAAAAACACCCTTGGGTTCTACTGTGAACTTAGACTGTACCCCTAAAATTCCAGGGGAAGGGCATAAATTTCCATCCTGCCTATCCAAGAGGGGAACACTTGTCTTGTGCAGCAGCTGCAGTGAACTAGCATCCCCTCCGTGGATGCTTCATTAGGACATGGTCCTCCCAGAGGATCACAGTGCAGTTTACATTAAACTTGAGATAAGAGTGACACTGAAGCTTTGCTCCTGGGTTCGGTATGCTGTCTGAAAATATATACATGACCTACAGCTGCTTTATTGGCTTATTGCCTCAGCGTTATTAACCCAAGTGTGCCCAAGAGATGGGGAATTTGTATTCTGTTTGTGCTTTGAGGAGTACTCATTCCTTTGCATGACAGATCTGGGCATCTCTGGAAGCAGCAGGGGAAGGTTTCTCAAAACAAATGTTTGAAGCAAATGCTCAGGATGGAAGAGGATGAATGTGTCCATTTATAGGTGAGACATGAAAGGGCATCATTGTGGCCACCACTGCAGTCTGCTGGGTAGATGGTTAGTGGGAATGATCCGTTCTCTCAGTGTGGACCACAGAGTTCTACATTTCTTTCTGCTTGTAAATTATTTCCAGTCTCCAAACACTGAGGTTGTGACTCCAAAAATTCTATAGGAAAATAGGAAAAAGCATCAAGGAAAACAGAGTGGAAAAGGAAATGTGATCTAAGGAGGACACTGCGCAGGAGCAGTGCTTGAGTGCTCAAGTGCCATGGCCATTAATGCAGGAAGATACCAGCGTAGGTCCTTAGCCTGCTCATTTTTAGAATTACACTGAAGCACCTTGCTTGGTTTATGATATGTGCCTAATTTCTTTCAATCTGGTTGAGAGGAAAGCCTGTGCTGACCTGTGAATGTGAAGCAGAATAAGAGCTTGCAAATATAAAAGCTTCCTATATATTGAAGTGTTTTGCTGCAGTGAAATAAGTGCCCTGATTATTAAAGCTGTGAGAGACAGCAAATGTGCCTGGATTTTTAAAAATTGTTTTTATTTCTAAATAACCAAAATCAAATTAAAATGCAGGAGTTTTCTGGAGTGCCTGGAATAAATAGAAGGTAAAAAGTGTTGTTAACATTTTACTTCTAAATGGATGAAATTGTTTAATATTTTGCTGTTCACCTCTAGTAATCCTTTAATTCAAACAAAAGCTATGAAGTGCAGTTAGGCTCCAGTCCAACAAAGCACTTAAATATGTTGCTAGTTTTAAGGGTGTGAGTAACTCTAGTGAAGAGAAGGCGTGCTTGAACGGGACTCTTCCCAAAATTGTTAGAATACACCAAGATTGGGAAAGGGAGTATTGCCTGAGCAGAACTTCAGCATCCGACTGTTCCCAGGTTTTGCCAGAGCTGTTTTTGCCTAGTGATTTATTCTGTAGGGTCCTTTTCCAAAGTCTGTTGAGCCCTTTGGATGGGCTCCTGCAGCAGCTTCCCCATGCCCCACGTGTCCTTTTACTTGTCCTCTCTGCCCATGGACCCGTCCTGCAGGAACAGACGGTGCTACCGCCACGTTCCCTGCTCCTTGCCGGAGAAAGCAGCTCAACATCGTGGATTTAATACTCCCATTTTCAGTGCTAAATCAATGTTCTTTATGCATTTGTTCTTGGAACACCAGGCTATTTGAACCATAATTCTTCCCACATACCATAAACTTGGTCTGTTTCCCCTCTGACAGAAACCAGTCTATTTAAAGCAAGAGACTGTGACTACTGGTTAAACTTCTCAAGGCTGTCGCTCGTTAGATCAGTTGGCCTCTGCATCAGCTCCAGACACCGAGCACTCTGATTAGCAGAATCACGCTCCCTTTTTGGAGCCTCGTAACCATTGGGACAGCAGGGTATTAGCAGCCCCTCACTGTTGCCTTGGAATTGCAAGCTCAGGGGGGTTTACTTGGTCCATGACTGACCTCCTGTTTGTGTGTTTACTCCTCTAACCATCCCGTATTTGTACACGGGTAGAAAGAAACATTCCGCTGTAGAACTGGATTTGACCAGAGATTAAAGTAGGTCTCCTGTGAAATGCACTGGAGCCCATTAAAGAGAAGATTGTTTGCCAAACATTGTTGTATGTCCTCCCGAGACCATAAAAAACATTGTTAGCTGAAGTAATAGTGGGAAATGATTGCATTCCTCTGTCCTCCTCCTCCCTGCCACATGCAACGTGACCGCAAGCCCTTAATGAAATCCATGAAGAGCTCTACAGTAGTTACCTTGAAAACTTTTTTATTGCCCTACATTTCTAGATAACGCTGTGATGCTCTGCCTCTGTCCAGCACTAACCGTGCCAGCTGAGGGATTGAGATAGTCAACATTAAACAAAGATACCTTGAATTTTTAATACTAAATACTTACAGCAAAATTTTAAATAGCCAAGGATAACTTTCAATGTTTACATATTATTACCAGAATAACAAATAGCTTCAAGGATACTGTAACCTATTCTGTGCAAATGGGAAATGGTTACATTGCTCTCGTACATTATTTATTGAAAATTATTCCTGTGATTTTGTCCAGTCTACTATTTTTTAATTATGTCTGACATGAACTTCAAGAGCATAGACATTGCCACAGGAGGTGGTATCTCAGAATGGGTAGTTTTAGACACTTTTAAGTATATGGGCTGTTAACCTTACAGTCTCTGCAAACATGCTAGGATTGATTGTGACTTGACCATAGAGAGCATTTTGGGAGATCATGATGGATGCCCTTGAGTGGCAGAGCGCTTCTCAGTATGATGACTGGAAAACAGTGTTGGAAGGGCAACCAAAAGGCTGACTTCACAATCCTCGTTGGTGAGAAACCACTTCTGGTGGCAATAGTAGGAAGTGGTACCACAGGGTAACAGCCAATTTAGTTCTAGGAAAGATTTTCTGACTTGAGTATAGTCATTGTGAGCCTTCCCTATTCAAAATATTAAGCCTTAGGTTTAGTGAATCAATTGAGATTGCAGTCTTTGTCCTTCACAGAAAGTAAAATTCCCAGAATTAAATTTAAAAAGAAAAAACAAAAGCCCAAAAGATAACGCTTTCTGAATATATTTTGCTAACATGGACTTGGAGTCAAAGCCCTGCTAGCATCAGTAAGCAAAACTCCTCTAGTTTTGTCCTTTATTTAGTATCACCCCATTGATTTTTCATTGATGTTTATGTTCTACTTTGTTTCAAGGACAAAGAGATCCCAAATCTCAAGATTTTGCAAGACCAATTTTGTATTTGTTTTATAAGAGAACTCCTGTTGAATTTTCACTCATAAAGAGTGCAAGCTAAAGGTCCTATTGGAACCAAGAACAAGGGTCTCCCAGAAATCTTGAGGATGATGATCCTTACTGTCCAATAAATCACATAGAATTAGGCAGAATACACGACATCTGGCATTTACTTAGTGTCTTTTTCAAATTTAAGTGTAGTACCATTAAAATAAGAATAAAGTTACATAGGGGATGTAGGTTCTCTGGGGAATTTTGAAGAGCATTTGAGAGTAGACTTCAGCTTCACTGCTAATTTCCAGCCCGCCTAATGCTTTGTGATGCTGCCTGCATACAGCCACAGGCAGATCTGAATGGGCACACTAGGGGATAGAGTGGAAATTTCTTGCAGATGGTATTTCAAAACATATTAGTGATTCAAGTTATGTTGCCAAAAAAAAAAGACAAATACTTTTGGCTATAGGAAAGATGTGAGCATGATTTTTTAGCCATTTTTCATGTTAATGAGAGGGCTGGTTTTAAAAGTGAGTGGAAGTAGTGCTAGCAATTTTTGTGCCTAAATAGATACAAGTATTAGACCATGATAACATGTTTCTGATGGTATTTTCCTGAGAAAAATCAGAGATAGCTTCCTGAGATATCTGACTTTTTATTTTATATGTGAAGCAGCTACTTTTGAGGAGTCAAAATAATCTGTGAGGTTAATACTGTTTGCAAGTGGGGACCCACGTGCATATATTAACCATTGGGGCATCAGAGAACTGATAGGTCTCAAGGCTTTCTACAATACAAATCAAATAAATTTGGATGAGAGGAGGAAGGAATCAAGTCTGGTAGAGCAGTAGTGATACAAGAAAACAAGAGATCCTCTTTTTTCTTGGCCAACCTAAACTATCTGCACTATGCACATAAATTAATCCCAATTGTGCAGACTGAGAATTTAACCAAGAAATAGAAAAAGACAAAAATGACTATTTAACTCTCAGAAAAAAACCTGTCTTGTGTTTTTCATTGTAACTTTGTGGAGAGCTTTATCCTATTTGAGGATCTGCTTCTCTCCTGGCTTCAGTGGTTCTCTGCATTACAGGACAGAAATTCCTATACATTTGGATTGCTATTTTTCCTCAGGAAATGGCATAGAAAAAAAAGAGTTCTAAGGTTTACAAGGCTTATATTTTAATAAAGCCACTGCTGTTGCTCATTCTGCAAGTCGTACAGACAAGAAGTCAAATTGTTCAGTCTGAGAAGGTGGGAAATTCTTCAGAACAGGAAGGTGCTGGAAAATGCATGTCCCTGTTGCGAGGGGAATTAATGTGATGGTTAGGACACAGGAGATATTTTGGGGGTTGATTTCACATAGCGCAGAGTAATCAGCCTGTGCAGACTGTCATTCTCCTAATTCCTCTGTCAGGGTGCATTTAGCAACCTGGTATCTATTGAAACACCTTTTGCTAAATGTACACAGGAGATTAGTATAAAGCTACAACTGGTCTGAGCAAATCAGCTCTCTCCAACAAATACAAAGGAGTTTCTGAGAAGAATTGGGAAGAACTCGCCTAAAACTTACAGAAAATAAGATGTTACTTTTTTTTCCATGATATATTTCTGATTAATATCAAAGGATGTTTTTCATGGGTACAGGACGTATTGGAGATTAACAAAGGACAAGGATTTGGCCTGATCTCTTTTTGATGAATGTGTGTGATTTCATAGATTTTTTGAGTGCAAAATAAAAGAAAAAGCCAAGCAGGCATGAGAAAAGAGCTGCTGGGAATTCTAACACTATGAGATAGATTTAATATCACTGTTTATTATAATCCTAAAATGACCATGGACATCACTGTGCACCAGAAAAGCGGAGGATGATACTAGTTGATGTCCCCTGTTTTTCCTTTAATATGAAGACCGAAGCACCGTGGGATGAGGAAAAGTATTACATACCTAGGAAATGGTGGGGAGGTGTCTTGATTTTCATGAATTTCTTCTTCAAGGCCAACTGCTGAAGCCTGGGAGCAAAGACTGTGGCCAGGGGATCAACTGGAGTCAGGTCATAGTTAGTTGGCTAAGTTGACAGTTCTCTAGCCTGTTCTTTTGCTGCTCATTTTTCAGCCATTGAGTCCTGTGCTGGCAAAGGACATGTTTGCGACTTGTCACATTTTCCCTGTTGTGTCAGTGTAGAACAAGAGAATAATGTTGGTTTATTTCTGCATCTAAGAAGTTACTAATCTAGCAATAACTGTAAAGCCTCAATGGTCTACTGGAGAGAGAAACTGGACTGGCCCTCTAAATTTCGCAGGTGAGCTGTCCTCAGTGTGCTGCTGTTCCCATGTAATTCACAGCAGTGTTTAGGTACTAAAAGGTAAGCATGAATGGGAGCTTAATCTGAGTCTGGGGTTCAACTGGGGTCACAATATGCAATGACCTGGTGCATTGGTGCAAAAGTAGCATTTTCTAGCAGTAATAAACAAGGATTGAATCGTCTTTTTAAATACTTTTCTTCATCCTTCCATTGACCATATCCCCAGCAAAGGGCAGTTCCTCCTCTTTATCCTTCTGTGGTTAGAAAATGTGAACACGGACTAATGTGCAGTCACTGCAGTGCGGAGCATGTTGGATTTGCTTTTGTGCTAGAAATGCAAAGGAGATTGCTGCAGGCTCCGAAAGTTTGTGAAGGAGAGAACCTCCCTGTCATTTCCATCCTAGTGGTTCATTGGAAAAACATATCCTGTATTATATACTTTAAAGATTCATGAAGCAGCTTTAATTTTGTTTGCATTTCTTCCTGAAGGGTAAAGCTGTCAGAAGTCTCTAAATGTATTGCCAAATCCATTCCCAAACTCAGTATATTAAGGTCTGCAAGCAAAACTCATTTTTGATGTTAGCAAGTTTACAGACAGGAGAGAATGCAGGAGAAAGGGAGTAGGAATGCACTGCACATCCAACACTGCTGTAGTGCCAGCTGTCACAGAAACTAGTGCAACTCCAATGGGCTGGAAGACCAGCTCAGGTAAAGAGGAGACTTCACACATTTTTCTTACATCTCATACAAATAGAGCAAAACCAAAGAATGAATGAAGGTTTAGACAAAAGATTTCCTTCCGTCTTCTGCCTCGCAGCCCACAGGGCTGCCATGAGCTGGCTGATGTGCAGCTGAGAAGCTTTTGTTTTCTCATTGTCCCAGTTTCTAATCTGCAACCTTTCCTGTGGTAGCTCATGTTTTTTTTACAAGGTTCTGGCCTGTCAGCTGGAGAGTCTTTCCAGTTTCTTTATGCCTGTGTAGACAGTGCTCACAGTTGGTCTTAAGGGGCTGGGAAATGTTAATCTGAGAAACCAGTTCTATGCAAGGGAGACCACGAGTGAAAATCATCTCAAGAGCAGAGAAAAGGATCTGACAACCAGCTCTGTCGTGTACAAAGGAAATACCTCTGGGTTGCCAGCCAGGCTCTGCGGTGGCCAACGCAGAGCAAAAAATCCTCAAAGATTCTTCCCAAGAAGGCAGCGGGATGCCTTGGGCTTGAGGCTTGGTGTGTTGTAGGAAAGGTGCCTGAAGGGCTGTTTCACATATCAGGTCTAATCCATCCTCAGCTGGGCCATGGAAATGATTAGCTGTGGCATCGTCAGCCTTTGCTTGGAATCACTAGTCCTAAACGCATCTAACGGCGTGTTCCTCTCCGCAGCAAACACATCTGCCCTGGAGAGCGGCACTGCTCCTCGTGCAGAGCCGAGTTCAGTGCCAGGTAGGAGCTGGTGACAGATCACAGCCCTGACGCGGAATCACAGTAACAGCAGACGTGAGCAATGCCTGGCCAGCTAGACCATTGCTAACTGCCCCATAGCGCAGATCTCAGCTCTTTGATAAGTTCTTGTGAACTCCGTAGTGTTAGAGAGATGCTAATGAGGTCAGGATTTGACTTTCAGTTATTGTAGTTGTCCTTGCTCACCAGTAGCTGCAGTTCAGAAGTGACCAGAGCTGCAGCAGGAGCGCGCGGAGGTCTTGGCAGGGCTCCCTTTTCCCGGTGGAGAGCCGGGCTCAGCGCCTGCTCCGCGAGCTGCTGTCTGCTTTGCTGCATGTTATTTGTTCTGCCAGAAGTGGATGATTTCTCCCATTCTTCTTTAAGTTCTTTTGGTGATCAGGTTGAAGAATGTAAGGGTCTGTTTGCTGGAACACCTTCACGGAACACCACAGCACAGTGCTGTGGGCGAGGGAGATGCTGCTCTGTTTTGCTCTGAAAGTCGAATCAAGTTAGTCTGATTTGCCCTAGAAGTCATAAAAAGCAGAACTTCACGTTCATGCTTCCTTTTGTCATGTTATCTTTCTAGACAAATACACAGTTTTGCTTGTGGCCCAGAGATGTCCGGAATCCCAAATATCACCAGCAGCAGGTGGTGTAGGTAACTGGGCATCACAGTTGTCACAGGTGAGGAGCTGTAACCAGCTAGCAAGGGCAGGGCAGCTACCATGAACACGTATTTCAGCGGTGCAAGCTCCAGGGTGCCTAGTGGCAAATGTAATTGTCACCATCTTATCGCAGCTCTCGGCTACTCTGTCTCCCTTTTGTGGCTGAAAGAACTTGTGTTCAGCTTGCAGCAATAACCTGCCCCTTCGAAGGAGGAAAAAAAAAACTTCTGGATCATGGAGTGGCATTGCTTTCCCACCAAATATTCAATAATCAGTAAAAAAACTATTCATTGCAATTTTTACAAGTTATTCCATAATATTTATTTTTAAGATTGAATGGCTCTTACCAGGTGTTACTGAAGTTGTTCCTACAAGCTTGTTGCCGTGGCACAAGTGTCTGGGTTCTCCAGTGCAACATGCTCAGTTTGCTGTCAGCATCCCGGCGGGCGCAGAGCTCTGGGGATGCTGGAACGGGACAGTGGGCCCTATATAACCATTCCTTGGCGAGGAGGCATAACTGTGTGACTGCGGCTGCTGTCACCATTTGGCTTGGAGTGTCAACTGCTGGTTAGGGTTTCTTGGAAGGAAGGAAGGATTAACTGTAAATTGGTACAGCTGGTATCTAATTACAGAACACCCTGGGATGCATTTGGGCGCCGATCCAGCAAGGCACTTAAGCACCCACTTTCAAGAGAAGGCCCCATTGCTGGGGGTTGCTGGTTGTTCGCAGACATCCCTGGAGTGTTTGTTAGTGGACCAGCGCTTTTCCCTGATAAGCTCAGCCCATCTATCTCATTTTCTGAAATGACTGAAGGAGGTGAGAGTCCAAGGATGACTGGAAATCTGCAGGAAATAAACTCCTAAATCACTGATATACTTTGAAAAGTTTACTCAGCTGGACAGGTTTTTTTCTGCTGTTCTTCAGCCTTGCTGTAATAGATAAAATTGTGGCACCTTTTAACCTCTGATGAATTCTGAGAACTAATTTGTTCATCCAGGTGTTCCTGTTGCAGCTGGGTTACCCTAGATATTCTAATATGTAATGATTGGAGCATATGTGATTGTATAATATGCAATGATTGGAACAGTCTTTTCCAAAAACAGGCGAAAGCAGCTTTTTAGCTATATCCTGCTGACAGAAGGGGGAGAATTCACAGAAGGAAGGTTACAGGCAGAAGTGACTAGAATGACTTAACGCAGGAGGGATAATGAATTCGGAACAGCCTGTTATCAGAAGCAGCCCAGTGATGCCCTGCAGTGCGGACAGGCATTGAGCCCCAAGGCAGGAATAAAGCCCTATAAACAGAAGAGCACTTAGAATTGCTCTTGGATAATAATGCATTGATTTAATATGAGGAAGAGCAGATAGATGAAAAGCAAAGGTTATAATTTAGATGTTTCATTCTTAAATGCCAAGTTGGAAATACTGATTTTCTCCTAACGTATGTGGGATGAGCGAGGAATAGAGCTGGAGATTAGCCCTACCAAATCTGTCAGTCTGGGCAGAAAAGTAGGTCTTGGTCTCCAGGTGTTCCATTCCACTTATGAGGAAAAACTAATACTTTTTCCTTCAGAAAAACTCTGCAAAATTCCTTGATCAGAAGGCAAAGCAAACCCAGACTAAACCACTGAGGTCTTGCACTATTGCAGCAGTTCCCAATTATTTTCTAGCCAGGGCACTTTGCTCTTCCACAGCTACCACTGCCTCCAATGCCTGTGTCCATCCTCCCTTGCCCCTCTGCGCTGCAAGTGCTGTTTTTGCTGCCCTCTCGTCCTCCCTGTTCCTCCTCTACCTTCCCTCATCCCCCCAGGCTTTGGCTACACTTTTTTTTTTCCTTCCCTTTCTCACTGCTCCTCCAAGTACTGCCTCACTTTCCCTGGTGATGCACCCACTAGTTGGTACTTGTCTGATTTACCAAGATACAATTTACTGTGCCTGGATGATACAAGTAGGTGTGGAAGCAAATCACTGCCAGATCAAAGATGTTTCTCATCAAGGAAAATCTTGCACGGTCCATGCTTTTAACTGATGCCTTTTGTATTGCAGAAATATGGACTTCTTTGATATGTTGGTGTGGTCAGCAGAAAGATCACCTTCAAAGAAAAATTCAAAAAGATGTGTATATCAGAGCAGGGACAGCTCCTGTAAACCTCTCTCCTTGTTCCAGCTTTATTTTTAGGTTGTATATCAGTCATGCATTGAAGTTCAACCCAGTGGTGGTCTTCCTGGTGCAGACCACTAGCGAGAGGCTGGGATGTAGCCATAGCAACACCGTAATCAATGCCAGGTATTCCAGGTCTCTCAGCAAAAAGTGCTAGGATGACTAGGAATTATGAATAATTGCTCTTTTCTAGCATTCATAACCCATTTCCAGAGGTTACCCACCAGTCAAGTGGTTGCTCTCCCTGCCACATCCAATAACTGTGGATAGTGGGGAGAAAAGTGATGATTATGCCAAAGTAATGAGTAAAGAGGTCAGAAAGTTTGATAAGAGCAGGAGAAGTCATTTCCTGTGATATCATTAACAGTATTTGAGAGAGCAGGTTTAGTAATTGCTATGGTAATTCTGAATGGCTTTTGACTGTGAGAACATGTAGGTAATTTTTTAAAGTTAGCATCTTTGCTAGTGGGAGAGAATTTCATTAAAACAGAACAGCGGGGCACTGCAGAGGGGCATGGATGGGACCTGGGGACAGCAGCATCTCTGCTCTGTGCCGCGTCACTTTGCACATCCTTCCTCCGGGCCTCAGTTTTTCTTCTCAGAATGGTCTGTGGTGACTTGCATGCACCAGGAAGCAAGCACACAAGGGAAGTGGGAATCCGAGGAACTAGCTGGACACCAAGGTGATGTCTCAGGGCAAATCTGTTTTATAAATATCCCCGTATAGACAAGTCTGTAAAACAAATGAGCACCATATGTTTGTTACTGCTGTGCAAGCAACAAATCAGAAATGGAAGCAAATGCTTTTTGTGAGGGTAAACTCAAAGTTTGTGCGAGTAGCTCCTGGTTTTACAAATATGAGATCTAACTTGGGGTTAATGGCAAAACTCTGGAGTGTTTTTTTGGGGCAGAGTTACTGATAATCCTATGGTTTTCATGAGAAGCTTTCAACTTTACAGGAACTGTGTCCTCCTTCAAATCTGTATGCATACAGATATACTTCCATTTTCACCAAGATTATGAAAAATTATCTGCCTCCAGCTATGCTGCTTCTCAGCAGCTTTTGCCCAGTCTTCATTTGCGCTCAAAGGAAGCTTTGCTCCAGGACTGTTGTTTATAGGCTAGAAATAACAGGGTGGAAAATCCATGTGTGCTGAAGAGCCAAGGAGGGTGGGAGGACAATGTTCAGTGCATTGCTGGGCCTTCACTTCTTCCTTTCTTCCCTCCAGGTGCAAACAGATGACTTACCCCGATGACCTGCCCCAGATCTCCGTAGTGTTTATATTTGTGAACGAGGCGCTGTCCGTCATCCTGCGCTCCGTGCACAGCGTCGTGAATCACACCCCGTCGCACTTGCTCAAGGAGATCATTCTGGTGGATGACAACAGTGACAATGGTGAATGCGCGTAATGTTCTGTTCTTCTTAAGTGCTGTGTCCCTAATGCAAAAGGAACTTTGTTACTTCAGGCTGGACTGCTTTTTAAAATGTTGAGCTGGAATAGCACTGAGTCAGTCTGCACTGAAAACAACTGGAGAGGGAAGGTCGTATATGCAACCGCTGATTTATGGTCTAATAATAAGCTCAATCATAAGTTGATATAAATTAATTTATCTCTTTTGAAGTTAGTGGAACTTAAAAGACTTTGTAGCTTTGATGAGACAGTCAATTGACCAGTTTCGCAAGTCTGTGCATGAATATTAATTATTTATGTAACAAACATTATGTGGATAAACCCTCCTGATTTCCTTGGCATTGCTCTCAGGATGAATGGCATTTGTACTAGTGATCTTAATACAGAAACAACCGCTTTCTCCAAATTTTCAGATCCAGAAGAATATCATCCTTAATAGACCAAAAGTTTAAATTCTACTTCCAGGGAAAAGTAAGGATACAGATTCTCCTCAAAGATAGTTTCAGCTCTTTACATGGAAGAACACCCTGCTTTTGCTTGATTTATGTGGGTGTTAATAATACTAAATTTTACTTCTGATTTTTGATGTAGGAAATAAATGAGTTGTGCAAGTGAAATAACAAAATGGACACACAGCACCCACAATTCACAGGTCACGTAATTACTTCATGTAAAAATAGCACTTCTATTAACAACCATCAAAGTGAAAACACGCGTGAGCATGTGTAGGCTGCTAGCAGTGTGTTTTGTAGGACATTGAAATGAAGCTGAATAAAGCAGTGAAAGAATTCTGCCCTGTCTGCGGTTTAATGCCTGAAACTGAACAGAGAAAGTGGAGTCTGTTTGAACTGTTCAATGTCCGCTTAGGTGAAAGATTAAGAAGACTGGTGCTGAGGATTCTAATCAATTATATTTAAGGAGAAAGCCTGAAAAT
Organism: Crypturellus tataupa; assembly: GCA_034781795.1. Lineage (NCBI taxonomy): Eukaryota > Metazoa > Chordata > Aves > Tinamiformes > Tinamidae > Crypturellus > Crypturellus tataupa. The sequence goes on from JAWLRI010000869.1 coordinate 2,765,522, forward strand.
TAAGGGAAATTGATTCTGAACCGAATTAGGTTTTGACCCCAAATCCATTGAAGATACTTGTCAAACTCTTCATGATCAGGATAAATCAAAAGAAAAGAAAAAAAAATGTATCTTGTATGTTATAATGCCATGGGGTCAGCCTTGCTCTTCTAGAGGTCACTTGCAGCCTACTGGAAATGATCAGGGTATTGGAACAATAATTATTTAAAAATATTTAGACGAACTGTTTCTCCAAAACTACATGCACATCCTTGGGGACCCTCGGAGCAGTAACTGCTCTGTCTGATACGTGCATTCCTTCCAGTTGATACCTCTGGAGCTGATCCTTGCCACAGCTGCAGTACTTGATTTGTATCTCTGAAGGTGACTAAAGATTAGGGCAATATTCAAGGATTTCTTTCCCTGTCTACTGGAGAATAAATCAGATTTAAATGTAGTGTCAAAAGGCTATGTTTTTTTTAATTCTGTTTTTTGTGTGTGTGTTTCTTTGCCTTGCAGTTGAGCTAAAATTTAATCTAGACCAGTACGTCAACAAGCGCTACCCAGGCCTGGTGAAAATAGTGCGCAATAACAAACGAGAAGGACTGATTCGAGCCAGGATCCAGGGCTGGAAAGCAGCAACCTCTCCTGTTGTTGGTTTCTTTGATGCTCACGTTGAGTTCAACATTGGCTGGTAAGACGTTTTGATGGTGATGTTCTTATCTTTTACGTTGTGTATTCCCGCAGGGAGAGCCCTGGTGTTACACTGTCCCTGCTCCTCAAAGACTGCAAGGAAGATTGGCTCAGCCACAGGGGAGCTGAAGGACTGCAGGGACAGGACGGCTGTAGGCTGGTGTTAGCACATTAGCAATTGCATTTGAATAATATTCTTGAATGTTGCAATATCACTGAGTCTGCTGCTGTCCCAGCTCACTGGAAAGGGAAGCGATTTGAAGTGCTGTGAAGCAGAGGCCTCCAAAGCAGGAAAGTGGGGAAACGCCTCTAAGCTGCTCAAGGCAGCTAAGTGCCTTCAAGTACTTGTACTTTATCTCTTTGTCCTTTTCTATCCTTTCTTAGAAAGACGAATACAAATCTGATTTCCTCATAAGTTTTGTTGTGTTTATATTTGTGGGAAGCATTGGGTTATCTCCTGTGTTTTTAATGGAACTTGAAACTAGCAGACCCTTCCTCATCCTCTTTTTTTTTGTGAGGGAAGCAATATTAACTCTGGTCAGCAGTTTTTTGCCTAATGGGCCAGATCTTTAGTTGGAGTAAATCTTCACAGCACCACTCAGTGGCCAATATTTGGCATTGCTGGAACTAAGGGCTGAAGGAACTGATACGTACAGTCAGCTGAAAAGGGGCTTTGGGGACCTACAGTATGGAAAATGTTTATTTTTGAAAGTGGTGCTGCTGTTTGATAATGATGATGCAGGATTATGGTGGAGCTGATTGTGCTCTGCTGTTCTGGGAGCTATCCTGAATTTAAAACTTAAAAATAGCTGCACTTACAGCCAGGGAGAAACTTAATTGCAAAGGAATGGAGTGTTTATTTTTATATGTTCATGAATATCTTCATAAAATTGAAGCTGCCATAAAGCGAGTCTTGTTTTAGTGCACCTGGTTTATAGTCACCCTTTCTTTTTTCTCATCAAAGACTATATTAACAGTTGTAGTAATTTTCGGTAAGCTTAATAGCCGAGCTTAGTTAATTTATTTACTTTTAAGCGGTTGTATCTGTCAAGTCATTGCAAATGTTCATGTAGAGCAGTATCAGCTACTGGACAGAACGTGGGACTGAAACCTGGTGGTGGTGAGAGCTGATGCTCTGGATTCTATCCTGAGCACACTCAGGGAAGCACATTTACAGGATCAGTTGAGTCGTTCATCTGATACAGCTGTTTTCCTAAAACAAAGACCTTCTTATTGCCTTTGTGCTGAGATAGATTCTGCATCTTTTGCAACAGGGATGGTCAGTCCCTCCCTGTTTTCTTCCCTGAGCTTTATGGACACATCCTCTTCCCCGTCTCTTCCGTGCCATCTTCCACTCTTTGGGTTTATGGGTCCGTCACAGCAGTAAGCGCGAGGGTATATTCATGTATTCAGAGGCCACGTGGATTGCTCCCCCTCAGAGATGTCTGCGGATTATTTGTGAGTCAATTAAAAAGAAGCCAATTCCTTCTCCTGCAGAAAAGAACATTAGCTTTTGGTTTGGTTTATGTTCCATCTATAGTGCAATTACAGTTTTCCACTCAATGGCTGTTTTATCTGCTTAATCGGTTGGCAGACTAATTCATAAAGAATGTGAAGACTTCATCTTCTTATGAAACATGCAGGACTATGACAACAACAGCAAAAACTTTACTTTAAACAATTATTACCACATTTAAGGATGAGCTTTTGCCTTATACTGGAGAATTTTACAGGTTCTCAAAGAAAAACTCTCCAGGGGCTCTTCTTCTAAACTGAAATAAAATCTGGTAGGATATACGTTAAAAAAAAAAAAAAACTCTACAATCTCGCAGGTCAAATTAACTATTGAATTATTTATTTTACTGTGCTTAATTGCTGCTTTTTTGCCTCTCAGGTGTTGAAACACATTAATGCAGAGCAGAAATTTTCTACTGACCTGTTTGCCTTACAACTTTTGGTAGAGTGAGCTAATTCTACTGCTCAGACAGCAAAAGTTGAGAGGACTAGGTAAAAGAGCAACCATTACTATTAATTCTCAAATGGAACTTTAAATGAACAGTATGTAAAAATTTCCAAACTGCACAGTTTGTGAAATTCTGCCTGTCCTGCAGTAGCACTGCCGCTGTTTCCAATGGTTACTCGGTGTCAACCGAAGTCAGTGTCTAGAACAACATCCCGGCAGACCCGATAGCAACGTAATGCTCTGAGCTCTCCAACTACCTCCGTGAATATTCACTGCTGGAGACGTCCTTCCCGACTACTCCTCTCTGTGCCCAGAAAGGCAGCGGGACAAGTGTCCTGGGGTTGCGTAGTTGTGACGGGAAATACTAATGGCCAAGAGGTGAACGGGAGCAGGGTGGAAGGTGGCCCTAGGAAGGCAGCAGGATCATTCTGCAGCTCCGTTTTATTCTTGCTCCTGGCAGGGCTCAGCAAGGACAGTGGCACATGGACAGCTTAAAACCCCTGGCACTTGTCAAGTGCACTCATTTCAGTCTTAGCATAAAGCAGAATCTGCTCTCCCGCTGTCGCGTTAGCTCAGAAAAGACAAGATTTTTTTTTTCCAGTTTTCTTGGAAATTACTGTTCTTTGGTCCTCAGTCCCAATTAGTTTTCTATATGTTGTACAGCTGTAATGGGGAAAAGTAGCTCCTTTCCCTCTGCCTGTATTTTTAACTGTGGTTTCCAGAGAGAGCTGTGTAAGGCGGCTGTGCTGGGAGGCAAATGCATCTGCCTGTCAGTCTCCAGTTTCAGCCAGATTTGACAGAAGGCGAAAGGTCTCCGAGAGATGATGTTCCTAGAGGAGCCGTGGAAGCAGGCAATTGAATAGCGCTCCAGATCAGCACGGCTGCTGACAGGCTGCAGCGTGTATTCACAGTGGGTAGAGCTGTTAAAAGCACCCCACATATGAGGGAAATGGGGGTAAAAGTTTGCACCTGATCAGCCGAGTGATCTACCCAAGGAGGGAGATGGTTGCAGTGTGCCAGACCTCACAAAGTCCATTGCTCGCCAATCATATCTGATGCTTCCTAATTTTTTGTCCTGTGTTTTATAGGCAATGCACTTTTAGACTAGGAAAAGGCCAGAAATAGAGTCAAATTTGAATAAAATTTAGATGGGAAGAGTGAATGCAAACAGATGGTTATGGGAGAATATCTATATTGCAGTACTGGAAAAGCTTTACTAAAAGGCTTCAATGTTGGGGAATATAGGAGGAGGTCCACATTTAACAGTTTACTGGAAAGGCAGATACTTCTGTGTTTAAAAATATATCTTTGGGAGATTTTATGTTCCTGTCTGAGCAACGTGCAGTAGCACTGGGTACAGAGCGTCCCGTCCTAGCCACTAATTGTATTGCAGGAGACATAGGCCATTATACAGCCTCCTGCCTTTGAAAGATGGGAGAGAATGTGACAAGGAGAACGGGAATACGTGATGGTGGGGATCAGAAAAGAAAGGACAGCAGAGACGGGGTGTTAATTCGTTGGCTGAGAAAGAGGACACGTTGAGTGAAGGAGGGCAGAAATTGGTAAGTGAAAGACAGAGATGACAATATATTGACAGCCATAAAGAGTGCTAGGAGGCATAAAAGAAGACATAATGAGAGAGTATTGTACTTGCTTCCTATCTTAGGAAATGCTTTTGCACATATCACAGAGGCAATATTGGAGCACTGAATAGAGTTATGCAGTATTGTAGTAATTAAAATTTTGCCAGACAAAGGGGGAGTATCAATGAGGAAGCAGTGGAATACAAGAATTTCATCAAAAAATTTCAATATACCAGAGAGACAGGGAGAACCTGACGTGAGAAAGGACCTGAATTACATGTCTAGTATCCATCAATCTGTGCCACACACAGACCATCATTATAGATTATCCCTGAAGTTAGCAGTGCTTTAAAAAGATAGAAAATGGGGATTTTAATGAGCTAAGAAAAAGAGCTAAAGATCAAGATTCCCAGGTCTGTGGATAATACATTATAGGAGCTATTTTATACTGTAATGCGTAGTGCAGCTTGTTGTAGCAGCTCTAGGAAACAGAACAGTTTTTTCCTCAAAAATAGTAAGAAAAAGTAAGTGAAGGAAAGGAACTGATTTCCTCCTAAACATCACCTGATTTTGTTCATCCCACCTACTCCGTCATACCACAAATGCTTTGCTCCCCACTGAAAATTCCTCTGTTAGTGTTTTGAGGCAATACATTACAAGCTGGACTCTACCAGCAAGTGAACTCCGTGTTGCCTTTCCAGTTGAGTTTACGTGGCTCTTAGGACCTTCTCCAGGGTCCTGATGGATCATCCCTCCTAGTAAAGGAGTACCAAAGATGAGGGTGGTAGCTCCTAGTCCTTGCCTTGTGCAGTCCCTCCTTGCCGAGGGTTCACAGAGGGTTCTGCTGCTCAGAATACGCTTTATTACAACATCCCTGGTATCATGTTGAGTTTCATTTGGGAAGTTTTATTTAGATGCTTATGCAGATGCAAAGGAGGGCACATGTTAGTTGAGGGAGCTTCTCTGTTTCCAAAGCCTTTACTACTAACTTAGGATCAATTTGGTAGCTTAATGCAATATGTGTTTCAGGTAACAAAAGTGTCCTAATACTAACTGAGTAACAAGGGCCATGTGGCCCTTTCAGATGTATGAGGAAATGCCAGCTCGCATTCAGAACACATGCCAGAAAAGCAGCTTCAACTGTTCATCTACCTAAACAACCTAGACCGTTCATTGAAGCATCCTCATTGCTTTTCAGCGGTGCAGAAAAGAGCTATTCGGATTTGGCAGCCAAATGCTGATCTTTAACTTTCCAGCAGGCGTTTCTGCCCTGTTCTGGCTGGGGCTGCAGGTCGCAGGGCCTCGAGGAACACCGATAGAGACGTCAGGTGCAGCAGATGGGGAATTTGTTTTCTCCTCTTAGAAAGAGAGGAAGGGACTATGATTTTCTTTAAGTGCTCTGAACACTTATTTACAGGAAAGGTGTTCTGCATGAAATATTCCTCACTTAGCTCCTGTGAAGAATTATATATGTCAGTAGATTTGCTTCTCTGCCTCTAATAAAGGCATATTGTCAGTGAAAGCAGCATGTAAAATCACATGCAGAATAAACTTCCAGCTTACACAGATTTTTTTCTCCTAAATCTGTGTTAAGTTTTTCCTTCATGGTAGCACACAGTGGTGCAACCAGAAGAAAGTAGTGTTAAACTCACTGAGCAATAAAATCTAACAGGTCAGACCATGTTATCTTTCATTATATGGAAGAGAGCTTTCCAGAAAAAAAAAAGAATTCTCTTTTGTGAAAAATAAAACAAAAAATAAGGCGGGGGAGGACGATATTTTTAATATTGGTTCTTCATTCTCAACTGGAATAAAAATACGCAAATAAAAATAATACGGAATAAAAAAATACGCATCTCAAAACAGCCCAAAGTTTACAGTAATAGGGTGATATTTGTGACAGGGACAGAACTTAAGAGAATATTTTCCCAGGACAATCCCTGTCACTTAGGAAGGCGTTAGATTTTGGACATATACAGAAGGGTCACTTCGAAAGAGAAAAGGTTTCACACATGGACAATATAAAGGATCTACCTAAGAACTGAGAGGAGCTCTAGGTGGTCGGCTGAGCTCTTCAGTAGACACATGGTGAGAGATCTCCCCAGTGTTGTGAAGACCATTAGAGCAGGAAAGTCGCACAGTACCCAGCCCAGGGCACGCGTGTGCACTCAGATCATGTGTTAATTCCTGTGCTGTTCCTTTTAAGAAGTCTGCTTGAAGTCAGCAGGTTTACATATTTAAAGGGAGAATTATATAATCCTGTGTGCTGATGAGCTCATTACTAACTAGTTTCATCTGTGCTTGGGAAGAAGCTGCTCTTTTCAGCTTTGTGAAAAAAACAGATTTCCCATTGGCACAGATACTCTGGCAATGTGATTAGGATGTAGGATGACATAGAGTTTTTGTTTGCTGTGATTTCCTCTGGAGTTTGGGCTGTTCTGAGTTGTTAGTGTTAAATACGTAATATGCATTCTGTGTTGAAGATGTCTTGCAAAGTAGTAGTTTAACTTCCCCTTACAAAATAGGCTCCTTTAGAATATTATTCATTTCACCCATTTTCAGTGTCTACCTTATTATGAGAAGAGTCTTACTATAAAAATGCCCATATCTGCCTCTGTCTGCTGAGCATGAAGGGAATTCAGGCAATTACCTTGGATATAGAGGTCTATATTGCAGACATCTGACATTGAGGGAGAAGAATCCTGTAACTCTTTTAGCTTTTATCTTTACATGATCTCAATCTACCCTTCAAAGTAAGATTCTTGATAAAATAAGCACAGAAGGAAGAATTCTAGGAGTAAGTGTAGAAACTTCAGAATAACTTTAGCCGAATGGTCCATCATGCTCAAAGGGCTCTGTTTTGTATCAACATCCATGGAATTGAGGACCTTAAGATTTGTTGACTTTTCTTGCTTTTCCAATGCCTGTATTCTGTGACAGGTATGAATGAATAAGAATGACAGAATTTGGCTGTTATGAAGGGAGCACATTTATAGATTTTTGCTTCAGAAAGCATATAGTCAGTTTTCCTGCATTTGCAGAGCAGACCTGGAGAGACTAGGATCAACCACAGTATGTTCTTGCGGGCTGTGGGAGTGAGTGGTGCAGCTCTGTGTCCTGTGAAATGCACAGGATCTGGCTAGAGGGTCCAGTCCCTCTACTCTGTGACTTCCCTGATGCTCCAAACCTGTCCTAGCAATATTCAGGGGATGCAGGAGCGTGTGAGAGATGACATTCGGTTTGCAAGGGCTCTTTGAGACGGTGTTGGAATGAGGACTCTGAAAATGGTTATTGTTAATTATTGCAAGCTGATTGTACCAAAAACGAGGGGGTGGGCAGCACCCTGCCCCAGATGACTGCTCCTCTGTGATTATTAAATAAACACAGATAGGAGACAACAACCCAGAATGAAGGAGCAGCAGGATTCTGTGCCCTTGTCCTTTCCTCTGGGCTCCTGCTGCAGGTCCTTCCCTCTCCAGAACGTTCTGCTCCAAGCTGGCGTGTTCTTACCACAATCACACATAAGAGCAGGTCCATCTTGCAGGCCCTGCCGTCAGTGACATCTAGACCTGTCTTGTGTTTTGAAAGCTTCAGTTTCTGAAGCCAGAGGGGAGTGCCAGAGCCTGTTGCTGATGATATACACGGCAATTACCACCGCCACGGACAGAGGCAAATGATTCATGGTGAGAGAGGAGTGTCTGGCTGATGTCTCAGTTATTGCACTGCAATTTCTTCTGCTGTCTCCAAGCTGATGAGTGTGGATATAATATGAGGAGAACAAAGCAGATTCATGTTGTTCCCATTTTTCCCTGCTTTCTTGGAGTAGCAAGAATTTTTCTGTTGGACACCCACTGTTCCTTAAAGCAGCTAATCTCATAACTATAATCTTGTGTAAATAACAGAAGCTGCTTATCCTGATTTGGAAGGTCACATTGGCTCATTCTGGGTCTGCATGAGTGTGGCCTAAAGAGCTCATGATTTGGCAGTCTGAATAATGTACTGAATCTTTCACGTTTGTTGTTTCTTCAACCAACAATAAAAAAAAATCTACTTTGTGTTTGGGATGCTCCTCTTTAAATGCCATGCAACAAAGGAAAAAAAAGATCCTGCTAAGTAAGGAAATATTTTAAAGGCAAAAGATATTTAACAATCTGTAAGGGAACAGAGGTCACTGTGCCTGGCAGTTTTAGTGTTTCCGTGGAGACTTTTGGTGGGTTGCAGGGCCAGGCTTGCACAATAGAAGGGTTGCACCAAAAATTGCTGATTTGCCCATAGTAATAAGAAAGACCTCAGGCCATTCCAGTCATGAGGGATTCATTGACATACACCCAGAATAGATGAAGCAGAGTAACAAAGCAATGTATGTTATATGCATTATGCATGCAACATGCAAACATGTGCTTGTTTATAACCTTCCTGGCCAAGCAGAAGGCAAGGGGGCTCCTGCAGCTTGCACAGTGGTTCCTCTTTTCCTACCTTTCTTGTGATCATCTTTTTTCCTTTTTCTTTTCTTTGAACATTCACTATTATTAGCATCCAGTTGATAAATTCATTTTTTTTTCTGGATGAATCCAAATAAAACCAGTTTGATTCTCTGTGACTTCTTCCAGAGAAATAATGCAACACCTTGTGTTTTTTTTATCAGATACGTCCTTTTTTTTTTACATTGTTTTGTCATGTCTTATTTGCAGCAGCAGTCGAAGGCATCACTGAATCTGTATGTGTTTGTGCTGATGGAGGGGTAGGTAGGAAAGAAGGAAGCAGCAACAAGACCTCATTTAAGTAAAATGGAGCCTGTGTACCCAAGATAGGAACATTTTAGCTGTATTCAAGTACAGAGAAAATGCTGTCTTCTTTCAGCAGAGATCAGAAATGTTATGATACTTCAGACTGATAGTGGAGGATGAAAATGGGGGTTGAATTACTTTCATAACTTGTCCCTTTCTTTTAGCCAACACAAGAAAATATATGGTAACAAATAAAACATAAAGAGGCAGAATTGAAACAACAAAGGCACGATTGCCTTTTAACCAACAACAAAAGAATAATGAGAAAAAAAATCAGTGTTCAAACCCTGACTACCTCTGTGAATCCCAGCAAACCACCATTCCTTCAGAAAAGATAGATGTGAGAGAGAGCTCTGAAAGATCTTCAAAGCTTATTTCAAGGAGAAACAGTTACAAAAGAGGGAACCGGTGGCTCTTTCTGATACAGCTGAGAAGTGCTTTCTGCCCTTATGTAAGCCTGCTACCTCTATGGATCGGTTTCTCTGTAAGTTCATAGCAACTTCAGACTACCTTGGCGGCAAATGAATGTTTGCACTGAGGAATTATCCTTTCCTGAAACACTTTGGGATGCAGCTTCTGTTGAAAGCACATTGATGTTTTAAAGGCTTTTGAAATGACAAGCGCATTTCCTGCAGCTCGCTCGCTGCCTTTGCACCATCTGGCGATTGAAACCCTCTCATCCCCAAAGAGACCTGGGAAGGCTCATCGTGGCCACTCGTGTCATTCAGACTAGATCTGATGGGGTCAGTTCTGAGAAAACAAGATTAAAGCCCCTGCGTAACCTTCAGCCTCGTTCGGGGCCGGCTGTGCGCTGGGGTCCCGCAGCGCTGTCAGCCAGAGCAGCCCATGGTAACTGCTAGCAGGTGGCCTTACGGTGGAGCCACCACGAGGTCAGTTACGTTCAGATGGTGACAGTGACTCTCAGTGTGTGCCCGTGCATTTGAAATGCCCGATTCTCCAGACGTCAGAATAATTGTTCGGCAAAACTTGGCATTCTTGAACTGCTAGGGTGCAGTGCAGACTAGTGACCTTGAAGATGAAGGGCTGTATTACAGGACAGCTCCATGGAGGCACTAATTAATTAACGTGCTGTTGCAGGGTGAGTTATCCCTCCCCAATCCCCCAGCCTGTTGAGGGTGCAGCACCTTCAATCGCCCTAAGCTGCTTTGCAGGCTGCCATCTCGCTGGTTATTGCCTGTTACAGGGATTGCAAGGAGGTATCTGGGATTACCACATGTCTCTCAAACATTTTTCTTTTTTTTACTTTCTCAGGGTGGAACCTGCACTTACCCGGATCAAAGAAGATCGGAAGCGGATCATCTTACCAGCAATCGACAACATCAAGTACAACACTTTTGAAGTGCAGCAATACGCCAACGCGGCCCACGGCTACAACTGGGGCCTCTGGTGCATGTACATAATCCCCCCGCAGGACTGGCTCGATAAAGGCGATGAGTCAGCTCCCATCAGGTAAAGCTCCCCTGCGCTGTCGCTTTGCTGCTAACAGTGTTTCCATCTCAGCTGTCTGCCGAGGGGGGATTTACGCCAGGTAAGGCAGGGATAGGAAAATGAAACTGAGCAAAACAGACGGCTCTGCAAAGCTGTGGATGCGGATGTCACGTGTCAGGGCTGTCCAAGCGCTATGAGTGCAGAAATGCAGGTTCTCTCACTGTGAAACTCTGTTCAGACTCAAATCGTGGCCCTTAGAGTCTAGCAGGATCTATCTTCTTATCATTTTTTTCCCAGCAAACTTTAGCATGAATATTGAGCCAGATAAATGTTGTGTATGACAAATGGAGGTATTTTGTATGTGAATCCAAAGAAGCTGCCTTCACTTTGCAGCTTTGGACCTCTGCCCAGACCAGTTCCCAACAGCGCTAGTAGGAGATGTGTTAGCCTTGCCTTGTTGAAGGGTTGCTCTTTTCTTGGAGAGCCTTGCATGATTCCTGACTTTTTTTTCCACTGGAAGAATTTCAGAAAGAAATAGCATCATGTAGTGAGCAGGTTATTTTTTTTCTCTCTGTGAGGTACCATTCTACCTGACAGAAGTGGATTTTTTTAAAAGAAATACTTTTTCAGAAATACTCATGGTGTTTTTGAGAATTGATACTGTCACAGTAGGAAAAAGGGAACATCGAGAAGAGTTTTTTTCCCCTTTGTTTGACAGACGTGTCTGCTAACCCCTCCTCTCTGGTGCAGATGGCTGTCTCACAGCTCCTCTGAGATGTACCCTACTGGACTGAAGCTTACTGTCTTTAGTAACTGTTGAAATAAATGCTATAAAAATATGAGGCCTGAATGTGCACTTGTGGCTTCTTTGCCCTATTTAGGTGGAAAATTGCCACCTCAGAGTTACCTTCATCTTGATGTGTATCAGTCTCATCCTAAAGCTCCTCTGTGTTATCCCCATAGAGGCCCTGGCAGAGATGATGCTCTGTTTTCCTTTCCTTCCATCGCAGAGTTTGACCTGTGAAATCCCAAGTAATCTATTTCCCCTCTATTGCTTCAAAACCAACACTCAGCTGAAAGTATCCAAGTGGCTTTATTTAAGGGAAAGAATGGACACGGACTGCTCGCACATCTAAGTGTTGGGTTGAATGTGGCTCTTTGACTTTCTTTCCCTGGCTGAAAATAATACTTCAGTTGTGTTTGAGTAAGTTTTGCAAGTTGCTCTGAGGTTCATTCGTGTACTCTGTGACTGCAGAACAGGGCTGTACACTAACATTAACCCTATTTATGATGGAACAACACTGTCCTTCATCACTGCCCCTTTGCTCAGCTTGAACCCTCAGTAAGTAAAGAAGTAATTACCTAGGAAATCAGTTTTCCTGGATATCAGGCCCTGCTCTCCTCAAATTGTTCTAGAAGTGCAGCAGGTGTTTCATATCTCTCCCCACTCAGCCCGGAGAAATAGTTTATTGAGGAAGAAAAATTAATCAGGCATTTCTGAAATCAGTGTTTCAGATTTTTATTCCCTAGAGGTTTTACACACTTCATTACTTCCAGTTTATATGTGGAATCACAGTATTAATTTTAAACAGGAGCTGTTCTAGTATTTGAATGTCCTCTGTTCTGGAGTCAAGGGTCACATAAACCTCAGCGAGTTCCTCGGGCAGGATTTTCAGTGGAGGTAACTAAAACATCCCCCAAGGTATGGGAGTATCTGCAGAGCACTTCTGGAAAGCCAACCACAGGCCTTTTTAATACTGAATATGGAATCTCATCCCTGTAACGCTGAGAGAAGAGCTAGTTTCCTTTCAGAGGAAAAGCCTTGCTAAGTTGGGTTTTCCTCACGTTTCTGTTCAGCTTCTTGCTAGATTTCTACTGACACAGAGTTGAACTGCTACAACCGTGAATCAGGTCCAAAAAAATAGACATTGAGTAATTTCCAAATCTGATGCACGTAAGTGTCTGGCTCCCAAGAGCAGCAATTTTATTCTGAGAAGAACCTGAATGAAGAAACTCTCCACTTGGACACTGCGCACACTGCCCAGAGAGGGAGGTGAGATGAGCAGAGCTAGGAGTAGCGCGACCCACCCTTGTGCTGAGATGTCCTGGTTGCATAAGTATCTCTCCTGAAAATTATGAATTACATGCCCTAAAATGCAGAGACATCGATGTTGAACCATGAACAAGGGCACCTCTCCCTGGGTGCGTGTGCTTGGAAGGCAGTGATCTAAGAGAGATCCATCCCCTGACAGCCACACTGCACTCAATTCTGATGGGCATCCTGAGCAAGAGCACTGGCATGGATTTGCTAAAGCATTTGGCTGTGCTGCTTTTTTATGCTTGGCTATAGAAATACAATGCAATTTTGTGGCCTTTAAGTCATATGTCAGCGTAATTATGGTAATGGAAAGAGAGAACATGCGAGTGTTACTGATGAAAAGGATCGCAAAGTCTGTTTTAGAGTTGGGACTTGAAATACAATGGGCACTCACTAAGTGTAAAAAAATTAAATTGTATTTTCAGAAGGAAGGGGAAGTCAAAGGAATGAGCTGACTTTTGCAAAAATCTCTGTTACTTTTGCACAGACTTATTTTGTAATGACTTTTCCACACTCTGCAGCATTTGTGCTTTCCATTTCAGTTTGGTTTGCAAGGCAGGCAAAGCAATCCACACTGAAGTTTCTTGACTCCTTGTGCCTGTTTGGCCCATTCATAAAGTTGCAGGACTGTTTATCAGGGTAAAAGATAAAGAAATAATAAGAATAAGGTGTCAGATATGGTAAAGATTTTTGATACAGTTTAAAGTTGGTTTATATTTTATTCCCTGCTAATATTCCTAACTTCCGGACAATTGATACTCCCAAAATCAATCTCCACAGGCAATGCGTTTTGCATGTTTAACATTTGAGATGCAAGATGTCTCTAATGTGAAGATTTAAATGAGGATTGTTATTTTGACACACCATGTCTGTCACGTCGCTTTCCATTTGCGTTCCTGAGAGCACACTGCCCAAAAACATCCTTATCATCTGGCAGCAAACTGTGTAACCAAGAATACAATGTCAGAGGCTTTCTAATTAATTTGACTATGCACTGAAACAACCTCCTTTTTTCTGTATGCAGAAGATACTATAGTTTTTTGGAAGAGCAAGGGAGGCGTCTGATACGCTGAGCTCTGTCTCTGGCCCTCTTCCCTCGCCTCCCGGGATTTGTGTTTGATTTCCTGATCAGCAGCACTAGCGTTACACTCATTACTCAGCCCCGCTCAGCCACGCAGAGCGCAGCTTTCACTTTATCTTCCTCCGGCAGCAGTGGTGCATTACATCGTTGCATATGTTCCCACTTACTGCTTTAATACTCCGTAGCACCAGTAGCAACGTGGATATGCACACAGAGAGGGAGCAGCTCCTGGAAGCAAGTGGGTTTCACTCCCCATAGAAATGAGGGTCTGAAATGGTCCAGCACAAGTGGTTTTGTCTGTGCTGCCCGCTCCAGCGGGTCTGTGTGACCATCTTGAACGTGAGTTAGGCCTCGTGCTGGTCTGTGCTGGTGATGGCTCTGTGATCCCGCCCCAGCGTGAAATCCATCTGTGTCCCAAGCCTAGGGAGGATCTCATGTAAAATGTCCTTGGGGAGGAGCCTTGCTGGCATGCAGTAACAAAACTGGTGTGCTGATGACTGTCTTTGTAGTTGTTGATCTATAGGAACCTGAAATGGAGCTATTTCTTAATAATTTGTGCAGATTCTGTGGGGTATTCTCCCTGTTCTAAGGGACTAAATGCACTTCTGTGGGGCATCAGGAAGTTATTCTCCATCCCTGATTTCTTGTGTTCCCAGACATAAATTCTCTTTTTTTTTTCTTTTTCCATTGCTGTAGCTCTCCAAAGCAGCTGACAAGCCTGCCCGTCATTAAGCTTGTCATTTTTTTCCTGTAGATGTTGAACCGCAAACCTGAGTTCTGTTCTCAGCCTGATGTGACTTCATTGCAGAGGACATGATTTGTAAAAAAAAATAACTGCTTGCAGAGGTACCATGCAGGTTCTCCTGCTTGCCTGTCACATACTCTTTACATTCTCCCCTCAGGTATTTGTACATGTTGATAAGATCCCCTCTCAGTCTTTTCTTCTCCAGTCTGAGCAGGCCTAGCTCCCTTAGTCTTTCCTCATGAGAGAGATGAACCTTCTCCAGAAGTTCCACGTCCCTCCTGTATTGAGGAGGCCAGAACTGCACCCAATACTGCACGTGCAGCCTCACCAGAGCTGAGGGGCAGATCCTCTCCCTGACCTGCTGGCAACACCCCTGCTGATGCAGCCAGGATCCCCTTGGCCTTCTTGGCCACGAGGGCACATTGCTGCCTCATGCTTAACCTGTTGTCAACCATATATGTATGTACCTATGCATTTGTAGGTCAGTTGTCCTAGAATCACTGGTTTCTTGCATAGGTACCTTAAGGCAGGAGGCAGAGAGGAAGCTCCATCGTTTCACACGCTGCCTCGTGCTCTTTGCTTTCTTCTTCCCTTGGCCATGGTGAAGCCACCAGAGCTCCCGTCAGTTCCTCTGCACAGGGAAGGAAATAAAGGGGGGGATCCAGCTGGCCCTGGTACAGACTCCTGGAGATCTGGCACGCGACCAAGTGCAGCTTTGCTGGTGTTGAGAAAGCTACCGTGGGTGCAGAAAAGAAACACGGGCAGCATTTCCAGCTGCTTTTGCTAGAAGTAAATTATCTGAACCCAGACCTACAGCACGTGGCATTTGTTTTGCATCCTGCGTGCCTGGTACCCTTCTTCAGAGCTGCCACCGCTGCGCCCGCCGCAGCAGCGAGCGGAGGGGAGACAGCTCTGCCACGGCCAAGTGCTGCTCTCTGCTTCCCCCCTTTCCCCAGGGTGATCCCCAGAGGGATCCCTCTGTCCTCAGCTAATTTCCACAAATTGACGATGCTCTGTCTTTCTCAAGTGCAGAATCAATACTTTTCTGTGCTGCGTTTTACGCTTTAGCTGCAAGAGCCATTTTACTGTGTTTCTCACATTATCCGTTGACTGCGGCTGTTAATAATAATTTATGCTTATAACGTCCTCAGCAGTGTCAAAGAATACTCCACAGATCAATTAAGTCTCCCAACACCTTTGAGGTGTTAGTAATAAATGGCACACCTTCAATTACTATTTTGCAATACTTTCATTCTAAGGAAAGAAAAAGTCCATGACTTAAGGGGAAAAGTCTACTTGCATGAAATAGCTGTGTTTTAAGTTAATCTACTTTACTTTGCAGCTGTGAAGTGCTAAGGTCATGTACCTTCACTTTTACTGCCCGTTGGCTACTGAGCAGTGTTTAAGACCTGCTAGCACAGCTGCTTTTGCTCCTATATCCATTTCTGACTTTCAAGGGAAGTTTTTGCACCATGCTAAAAGTGGTAGATAGAGTGGCATTTGTTCAGGTACTGGGAAAAAAGAGCTGTGGCAGCCAAGTGGGGATCATGTGCTTTCTTAGAGGCAATTTTTTGAAGTATTTACAACATGCCAGTGTTGCACTGCATTCCAGTATTAAACTGCAATACTTTTGCTTAAAATACCTTTAAAAGGGAGTTTTAGGCTCTTCAGCCTAAAGAGTCCTGAAACTTTTGTCCAGTATTATTATTTGTGCTTTGCAGCTGGAGAAACAGAGGCAGAGGGAGGTGACTCACTGAAGAGCAGATGAGTGGCAGAGCTGGGAATAGAGACAGGGTCTCGCAGCTCCCAGCCCTGTTAGCAGCTCACTGGGCTGTGCAGGAGCGCTGGACTCAGTTTACAGTTGGGTCAGGCAAATCACAGGAGAGTTAAGAGCGTGGGCTTCATGAGACTAAATGTCCCAAGCTCTAGTTGAAGAGTAGAAGTATCAACATGCAATATTCAGAAAATTCAGCACAGGGCATCCTGTCATTCAGCCTCTGGGATGCTGCTGTGTGGATGTGCTGCTGTGAGTAGCCAGTTTTGGGTAGGAAAAGGTACTGACACTTGCAGTTTTTAGTTGGCTTGGGTGGAGACCTGGATGTAGCTACCATTGCTCTACTCTGTTGCCTTCCTGAAAACATTTTCTGAATATAACATGAAGGTTCGTGGGATCTGCCAGGATTTGAGTATATCAAATTAGAAGAAATAAAATGTAGAAAAGAGAGAAATGAAAAGACAGTCGGTCTCAAAGACGTTCATCTGCCAGTAATGATTATGTAGTTGCATCCAAAACATATTTCCCACCCCCATTCAATTACAAGTCAGTGTTTTAATGGGCAGCTGCAAAAATCCATCCCCCAGGGAAAGAGTTTCCAGCACCTGAGAGCAGCCTGCGAAGCCTAGAAGTACCTCATGGGAGCATCATACTGCTTGAAGGAGCTGCCTCCAGCAGGTTTTTTAAGGGTCTGAAAAGACAGTCTAATCACAAACTAGCAGCTCAGGTCTGCAAAGCAGTGGTGCTTCTGCCTGTTTTCCAGTAAAACCTGTACTTGCTTTTAAATACATGAAAAAGCAAATGAAGACAGTGACTGATGTTTTCTTTTCCCTCTAGCTCTTTTTATCATGGTTAAAGTTAGGAAATAGCTAAACATTCCCTCAAATGGGTATTTTAGAACTTCTAAATTCTCTTTCCTTAATCATGCCTCTTTTATTTCAGTTTCTAGACCACATTCACTAAAAATCATTTTTCAGTGATAGAGCATGGGATAGTGGCAGGTATGTTGGGTCAGTGTAGTTCACTCTGCAGGAGAGTTCTCAACCACTTTATGCAAGTCTGTCTTGAGGTGTGGCTGTAGAAACTTAAACATGAAGACACATTTTTAGCAAATAGTTTGAGTTTATAAATGCCATCCATCTCTCCAAGATACTGGTGTAAGCAGCGGTGAAGTACATGCATCACTACAAAAGCCAGGAGTGCCTGAACCATGCAGGATTTCTATAGAGTGCTCAGGTCACTGCTCCTGACAGCTTGATTAAACTGAGTCTTCATGATTAACAGTGCCACAGAGAAGTGCTCGCATTTCCTGCACTTAAGGAAGGGGGAATTCCATGGGGAATGGGAGAGCTCCAAGTACTGAGGCTGGTGGTGATACCAGTATGGCTCTTAGTGGGATTTGGGGTTTCTGGCCTTGGTTTTCTCCAACCCTTTTGAATGAATAGGGGCCAGATGAGAGCCCCTTACTGCAGTCCAAAGTTATTTGTGAAAACAAAATACGTTCCTTGGAAAACGTCACTGAACGTAACCCTTCACAGCCCATGGCCCAAGGAGTGCATCTCCCTCCGTAGGGTGCAATGTGAGAGCTAATCAAGCTATTTCAGGTTCTTCGTCAGAAACAGTGCCCATCAAATGTGTTTCTATCCACAGCTGCTTTTTTCAATTATGCAGAGAAAACATGAGTGCAGAGCAGCATAGGCTTGTAATGATCTGAGAGGTTGCAATGGCTTTCACACGGAGAAAAAGTACAAAGAGATGCCAAAGCAGTACCAGTAATGTGAATGCTACAGAAGAGTCCATTATAGATAAGTAATAGCAGTGCTTCAGCAAATGAACCTTTTCAAGGGTACCAAATAGGTCCTGTCACAGGTCGGACTGTGTGCTGCACTACTGGGATATGTATTAGGCCCAGAAGCAAAGAATTATTTTATCTAACCATATACTTGGCCATTTGTTTGAAACCTTTTTAACCTCCTGCCGTAGAGATGGTGAACTCCTGAGGAGTGAAAGGACCTGATGTGATAACACCGGTCCAGCAGCCACCTGCTGCCACCACTGACGTCCCCCAAAACATTGGCACAAAATGTGTTTGCTTTCCCAGCGGGGGCAGTTTTCCTGTGTGTGTGAATCTGCCTCCTGAGTCTGTTTCTGGGATGTCTCTGGTAAATGCCATGTGAATGCTTTCTGTATAAACTGAGCAAACATATTAGTAACGTGGATTAGAAAGAATTCATCGTGATAGTATAACACAAGTCCTTTACCAAGGAGGCTTTTAAAAATACGTTTTAGAGATTTTCCATCATCCGTGTTCTGTACTGCCAAAAACAATGGTGTATATTTATAAACTCGGGCTATAGGTAGAACATTCTCTGTTCTAGTAGAAAACAGGAAACTGGCAAACACCAAAGCCTTCCTAAAGTCTTTTTACAGCAGCACTGTTAGAAATTATGTTGTAGCCAGATGGTCCAGGATTGCCTCCCTTTCAGTGGAAGAGAGAACACAGCCCGTTCTTCTAGGTCACCTCCAAAAGCACTCAGTTTTTGAAATGATTTTACAGGCTATAATTTTCCTGATTGTGCAGACTGGTCTGTTGAGTTCCCACTGAAATGGATGGAGACTCCTCATTTCTCATCAAGCTTTTGTTTTTTGGGAAGTCTGTGGTACCTAATAAATGCCTTCACTCTTCTGCTCTTTCCATGCAGAACACCAGCCATGATTGGATGCTCGTTTGTAGTGGACCGAGAATACTTTGGTGAGATCGGCCTGCTTGATCCTGGTATGGAGGTCTACGGAGGAGAAAATATTGAATTGGGCATGAGGGTGAGTAACAAAGAGACTCTGTGTAATGTCCATTGGTAGAGGAAGATGGGGAGCCTGTGGCCCAACAAATTCTGATAGGTTAATACACTGGCATGTGCAGTGCTGTCTGGAATTAACAATCCCAGTAAATGAATATTCCTGGACCTACTGGCTTTGAGAGAACTGATGAAAGTAAGAAATATGGAAATAGGGTCAGAAATACGTATATGGTTCATTCTGTCAGTGTTTGAACTAATGAGGCAGAGGAAACTCCTTTTTCATTAGTTCTAATGATGTAAACAGATCCGTGCTAATAGTAGTTCATGTGCTCATGGTGCTCAATGTCATGGGTGCTTGTGGATCCAGTGAAGGCAGCACCAATGGAAAACTAATGCCAGGCTGGTGGCTGTTGTCAACTGTAATATTTTGCACACTACATATGATGAAGGTTATAGTATTTTAAAACTCTTAAGGATCATCTCTAAAGAATAAGAAGTAAAGGGTACAAGTATCCGTTCTGCTGGCTCCAAAAGCACATGAGAATGATATTAGAGAAGTTGCAGAGCCGTTTTGAGGAAGGATGCTAGATGCCCGACAGAACTAAGCTTAGCGTGACCTCTCTCTACAGCCTGTGATCCTTTGCACTTATTTTCAAGGTGCTGTTTGTCCAAGGAACCTGCCATTGCTTTGCACTTGGAAATTAGGGCACTTAATGTTGCATGAACACAGTTACCTCATTATAAAGGTGGCTGTTTAATTATTTTCCCTTTACTCTCTATTTCCTGTCTCACAGTAACATATCCCTGGTGCATGTGCTGTGCTCATTAAAGCAGATATTGTGCTCATGGTGAAACACTGAACATCAAATTAGTCCATCCTTTATCTGTCTCTTCTTTCTAAAATGGCTACAAACTCCTTCACACCAGGAGGCTGAAGGTCACTCTGGCACTTGGACTTTGTTTTTGCCTACAGTTTTGGGGTTTTTTATTCCAACATTCCAGGAGGGATGGGGTTTTAAATGGGACTGCACAACTGTACTGCTTATACTTGGAGGTTCAGAGTCCACATCGGGGACAAAAAAACTGCTACCACAAATCATCCAATTTTCCGTAAGAGGGCCAGGCTATTACCCGGATTGCGCCAGCTTTCCTTTATCATTGCGTGGGGCTTTGAGCTGTTTGAAACTTTTCCACATGGCTGCTCCCGGGATAGATTGAGCTCCGGCGAGAGCCTGGCGTGCGGCTGAATAACCCTCCTAAGCAGTCTGAAAGCTGTCGCTCTTCCTTAGACCAGAAGAACTCGCTGAATATGATTAGGGCTCTTGGTAAACACAGGCAGAGGTTTTAATAGGATTATAAAATGGCACTTGCTTGAAAAGCCCAGGATTTGAAGTGAGAGAGGACAGGTTTTCAGGGATATGGAAACCTGCTAAAGTCGGTAGGAACCCAGGTGTCAGCTCTCATTCGTTGATGTCTGTTCTGTTTTTTTCCCCCAGAAAGGGTAATTAACCCTATTGTAATGTTTGAAAATGGCTTTTGGAAAGGACAGGATGAGTTCATTTGAAAATAAGGCCTATTATGCATTGTTTGTCCATAATGTGGATCTGCTAATCTGCATTTTTGCCCTGAATGTATTATGGTAATGCACAGTGTGAACCTCTTAATGTGCAGGTCCTCTGTGTACTCCCTCCCAATGTGTCTTTCAGAGCTGTCAGGAATGAGCAGTATGAAAGCACACAGGAATCTTCTCCTTTCCCCACAGGATATTTATAAAATCACTGTGAATTTACTTTTTTTTTAATTCCAAAATCTAGAAGTAAGTTGCAAAGGATCAATCCTTTCCAGAGGGAGTATGCTGAGCTCTGCAGGGATCCGTGTCCGCAGCAGGAGCTCAGCTGACAGCAAACCAGGACTCAGGGCCACGAGGGCAGGAGGTTTGGTGGGAAATTAGGAAGTGAAATTTATGGAGTCTGTCCTCAGCCCTTCATTGTAGTGAAATCTTGCACCTACCTGAGCTGAGCAGGGAGGAGAAACCGAGGGTTTGACCTGGGGAGACCAGTGCCCATGTGTGGCCTGATTTGTGTGGAGCAATGAAAGACAAAAGGGCAGGAATATGTGAATGAGCAAGTAACACTGAAGAGCAAGAAATAAAGTTGGGGAAAACAGTGGGAGATCCTGGCTGGAAAAGGTCCCTGTTTTACAAGGCTGTAGCAGTGATCCTTCAGCATTCTTTGTGAACTATCATGCTACTGCTAAGAGCAAAGGGATTAGGCTTGGAGTGTGTGAATTAAATTACATTGCATCTAATAAACCTTCATTTAAATTGTTTTAGTAAAGGGGAATTGGGAAAGACAGTGCAACTAATGAGCTGATTTGGGAGGATACTTTTTGATAACCTAGCTAATCCCTTTTAAATCTATTGTTTATTAAAAATACAGTCATCTTGAGTATTTCACTAGTGGCTTTTTCCTTTTCTAAATTACATAAATGGGGTTATTTAAATAATTAACCTAAGTGATTCCCTGTTTTGAGTAAATAGTGCATAAACTACCTAACGGACTTGGGCTGCCAGATCTCCCAGAAAGTATTCAGGGGTCTGCCATTCTCTTCTTGACTTGCATTGCCTTTTCTCTGTAAACTTATTGTTGGTTAGAGCTTCAACATTCTCCTAACGGGATAGCTTTGCAGCGAGACCAATGTCTGTTTGCCGAGCTAGAAAAGTTGTGGCTTGGCTGAGAAAGAGGGCTGTCCATTCTAGGAGACAGAAGGGAGATGGGCATGATGGCAAGCTTGCAATAGTAGGAAAATAGATGAACCCTTACATAATGTCATCTGGTACTGTATTTTTCAAAGATGACAGTTTCACTGCAAGAGGGATAAAGATACAGTTGAATTCTGTGAGAAATGGTGCTATTCTGCTATTCTACTAGTGTTCCCAAACCTCCAGTCACTGTGCTGATGGAAATGGTCTGTGAGGATCTGAAAGCTGGTTTTTGCCAGGAATTTACAAGGTTGAATTATGGCTGGCTCCTGTGAGGATGAGGTGCCCTTGACAAGCACAGGCGGGTTGGCTTGTTTGCTGCCTCAGTGTGTGGAGCTGCTTCACTGCTCTGCCACCTTGTGTCCTTGTGCACCCAGTGAACGGCAGAGACCGATTCTCATCTCATCTGCCGTTCAGTTGTCTTCTTGCCAACCTGGGAGCAGAGATAAGGGAAGGGGACGGTACTTTCTTCGAATCACGGAAAGTGTCTGTGCATTAAGGAGAGCTCCTAGTCTGAGAGTGGGTTGTGATGGTGTTTGCCACTTCTGGACTCTGAAGTCCACTTCTACAGGAATGGCAGGTGAGAAGAGATCAGGTATTTATCGTAAATATACCATAGTACAAATGATAACCACTAAGAATCCAATAAGAAATAAATTTTGTTGCCAAAATGACAGCTGAAAGCAAAACTTGTTCTCTCTTATTATGATCACTATAAACTAATTTACTTTCTCAACAGCACTGTGATATATCTCAAAGGAATGGATCTACACTAGCAGATAATTACTTGTGGGTGCTATCTAATGACTTACACAGCTTTAGATATCTTAAAGAAGCTCCGTGTTTATAAAATTCTGACCAGAAAAATTAATTAGAGGTGTCCTTAGATATCACTGCAATAAATCAATTCTGCAGTGAACTCAAATGATGATCCTGTTGTCTAGCTCTACAGCAGTGCCTGCTCGGATGCTTATGGTTAGTCATGACCCAGGCGTGTGAAGATGTGTTCCCAGCAGCTTCGGCCACTTTTGTTACTGTCTCTGGGAACCTACAGCTCATCAAGATGGGAAAGGATTGCTTGAAAATGGGATTCAACAACTTTAGGTTGTTGCTTTCTGCTGTTGTGGTGACATGCTAATAGTGGCCAAGCTGACTAGGCCAAAGTGAGCACGGACACATCCCCAATTCTGCATTTGCAGAAATATCCTGTTTTAGAAACTCATGGTGCAGATTCACTGCTATCACTCTCCCAGGAAATAAAATTTATTGCCTAACACACAAGCAAATCGTTACACTTCACAAACTTATGTTTAGGGGCCCAACTTTGCTTTCTTTAAAAGCAGACAAACTATTTTCTCTAAGCAGATATGCTAATGATGAGTTGTTGAGTAATGAATTCTTGACTTGTTTTTATTAGCATCAGCTGAGGAGATTTAGTTTCCTTTGAGCAGTTGGTGTTTTAAACATAGATTTGGGGCTGATATGCAGTAATAAAAAAAGTCCCAAGGTTTATGTGTGGCAAATTTTGATTCTAAATTCTGGACACAGCTTTTTACCTTGTAAAATTAATGAGGACAAGCCCTTAGTGTTCAAGGTGAGAAGGCAGTAGGAATGCCGTTTTTCAAAATTTCATGTTTTTTATCACACACAAAAGTGTGTATCAAACAAAAAGTGATAATTTAACAAAAATACTAATCAAAATGTCTAATTTCAGTAATTCCAAACTATCTCATTTTTACTTTGAATTTTTCCAAGCTGTAATTTTTAGTATAAATTAACTCAATTTCAATTAGAAGGTTTAAAAGAAAGTTTTTCAGTGTTAAGGCATTTAATCACTCAAATGACATTAACAAAAATTCACAAATTCTGATAATCTAAGTATGCACTGTATTCATATGACTATTTGTATGGAAGTGCAATAAATGACCATTTTCAGCATGCTGCTTCAATGTTTCTGCACTCAAATCTGAATAGCCGGAGCAAAATCCTAACAAAGGTTGTAATCTACTAACAGTTGTAGGAGCAGCAAAGACCTGTGTGATAAATCTGCTAGGTCTCATTCTCCAGATAAGCTCTATAGGTAAAGGTGTCCTGTCTCTGAAATAATTTAGCATTTTTATAGGCATTTTCAAAGGTTAAAAAACATTAAGGTTTTAAAGTCAAGCACTAAGAAAATCATTAAAGGATTGAATTCCTGGTACCTGGATTACATTAATGTGCTCCTTCCCCTCCTTAATATAGGGATGGGAATGGGCTTTTATTCTCTGTTGATATGCATATATGATGAGCCAAGTTCTCTGCTGCTGGTCTAAATTTTCAGCGTGTTTTAATTTCCGTGGAGTTACAGTGATCCCAGCAGGGTGTGGGTCGACTCAACGTTTGTGCAAGCAGGAGTGCGTCCCGCTTGGAAAAGGAACTGGTGGCTGGAGAGGCACTTGCAGGTATTAGACCCCGTCCCAGTGACACATGGCACGACCGGCTGTGAGGCTGCGTGTTGAGGAGCTGTTAGCAACTGTTCCCAGTGTATGCCATGATCACTTTAGAAAACAGAGGTCTTTCCCCCCACCACCTTTTTTTTTCCCCTAACATATCATTTTTGTATTTTTGATTGTGCTCTAAATAGTATTCACAGTCTCTGGTTTCTGGAGAAAGAACCCAGCTCTTTACCTGCCTGCCTATTTGAACCAGATTGCGATCTTTTTTAAATTGAAGATAAGTGTAACCTTGACTGGAAAACAATGTTTTCATCAGAAGCTGGTGCAGTGGTGTTCTAGCATGAAATTGCCAGCAAGCTATGGGACTAGAGCTTACAAATACTGCTAAAATACTCTCTAAAGTGGGAGCACTGGAAATAGCTCAGCAAAGAGCATCTGGCCATTTGGCTTCGGTATCACATCCTGCTCCATGGAGTGTAACACTTTATGTTACAAACGCTTTCATGTACTAGAACATTATAAAAGCACGAGGCTGGAAATTGCAGAAGCATGTCAAGAGCCAAGGAAGGAAAATGCTTCCTTCGTCTTCCCTGCTTTCTTATCAGCCCCTTTTCTGGAGGGAATTTAATCTCACACCAGTTCCTCTGAAGTGGCAAGTTGGAACTGAAAGAGAGACAGAAGCAGCACAGAGGTATTGAGTGCTGCTTTTGCTGCGGTTGAAATAGCCTTCAGCTGCCTAATGTAGAGGTTGAACAGAGAGCCTACAGATGATCTACACCTGGGCAGAAACTTTGTGATGCAACATGGCTTGTATCTAAAATACCAACTCATCCAGCTCTCCAGATGTTCTGCGGGACTGCGTTAATGCTGATGCTGGTTCAGTTTCTAAAATGAAACGTGTGTCAGCCGTTCCTAGAGCGGGAGGTCCCTGTTTCTGACTGTGATTGACTCCTCAGGAGTTTCTTATTGCCTTGGGGGATAACAGGCTCCGTGCAAAGCCCTGAGGGGTCTTGGTCAGGTGAAGATCGCCTTGTCCTGGACTCCAGCAGTTGCATGAAATCTGTGGTGTGGCTCTGGGGAGGTCCCCAGTCAAGGCAAGTTCTGGGATGGGGAGACTGTCACTTGGAGGACTCTGCTCCAGACGTGGCTCTATTGAGAAGGCTTCTCCCTGCCTCAGAGGTGGGCTTTGGATTTATAGCATCCTCGTGCCCTGTCTGGAGAGCTGATTGTACAGGTTGGCACATATAAATTCTCACCCATGGAAGAGGTGTTACCCTTGTAGAAAATCTCGAGTATTTGTTATTTACGGTGTTCAGCAGAGGCCTATAAATCCTCCCTGCTGGCAAACTCCCTGTTGCTTGCAAGGGAAATGGAACTGGTGAGTTTTAGGGCAGATTGGGTTTTCTATTTATTTTCTCCTTTGATTCTGCCCCTGTGTGGTAACATAACTTTTACTTTACTATTTACTGTATTTTGTGTGGTCTGTTAAAGAAATATCAAATGGACTGAAAATTACCCTTGTGCTCCCTGAGTGGAGCAAAGTGCATCCAGCAGACCTGTGACCTCTGCATGGCAGCAGGAAGGGGTATTAGTGCAGTTCCTATGCCTTGAATACAGGTTTGTTCCTTCGTGTCAAAAAATTACAGCATTCTTTCTGTTGTGTGCAGTCCTGCAGAAGAAAAGCCACAGCCAAAGCCTGTTTAGGGCAGCAGGACATTAGGCTTCAACTGAGACTTCTGGAAGTTTGATGCAGCGACTACCAGGGCAATGGCAATATTAGTGCCCAAAGTTGAGCTCTTGACGAGGGAGCATTCAGCAGCTGAGTGCTCTGGAGGAGTCAAGAATTCCTGATGTGCCCTCAGTTTTATGTTCTGTTCCTTGCAGTGCTGATGGTGAGAGCATTTGGTTGTCATTTACTATTACACCAGCCATCAGATGCCAAACAAATTCCTGTTCAGTCCTGCAAAGGTTTATCATTTCCGATGTTCCCCATGGTTTGGGATGTATGTGCAATGAGGTACCTTTAGATCACCCTGACTGTTGAATTGGGGACTTGATGACCCCCATTTGCCACATTTTCTCCGTATTTTCTTTTCACTTCATGGAAGGTAGCAAATGAACAACACGATTCCCAACAAAATGTTTAGTCTCCTTCAAAAAGTCTCCAAAACATCTATCTTAAATCGTATGTTTTCTACATAGAGAAAGTAGGGAAATGGGGTGGCCAAAAGGCTTTATTGTAGCATGTTTAATATAGCTTGAAGAGTTCATAGTTCCACCGTTGTTGTAACACGGCTGGTCTAGATACATACAGAAAAACAACCTTAGCATCCTCCTACATCTTTGTTTCCTGTCTATTAACATTAAACTAGATTATGTGGCAGCTTTAGATACGGACAGGCACAAATGTATTGGTCAGAATGCTCCATCGCTTTATGTGAGTAACTTTCTTCCAGCAAAATGGAAAGGCATTAGATACTTAAAAAGTAATAAATGCAAAATGGCATATGTGTCATTTCTATTGTATTTAGGTTTAAAAAATGCAGATCTTGCTTTAAAAAAAATCATATTTAATATGGCATACAGAATTTATAAAGGAGAGCCATCAGCCAAATAGAAATCAGGGAGGCCTCAAAATTACATCTGTGATTTCTATGATAGATGCGACTGCATAACACATATTTAAGTGTTTGAAATATAAAGTGATACATTTGTATGTCTTAGTCAAACTGTAGCTGCGTATTTGTGCCTAAAAGGCCAGTTAGATTTTTCTCTGAATCTCTAATAGCCTATCATTTGCAAATATCTTACTAGCAGCAGAAAAACAATTCAATAGCTCTTGAGCACACCGTGCCCCTTGGTTCCTCGTACATTTTGGGGAGCAGGTAAATGAACGTGGTTGCATTGATCCTTCTGCCTCGCTTTCTCCTGTGGTTACAAACATGCATAAAGGTCATTTGAGGGGCTGTCGGTGAGAAATTATGGGCTGAAGCTCTCTCACATGGACTTCATTGCCTTTTTCTGTAACAATGGCTCTGAATGCAAAGCCCGCAGGGACTGCTGCTGGGTACAAAGCTGGTGTGTATTACAGGGGCCGTTTTCTCTCTTCTTTGCTTCCTGATGATGTCCCCAGTGTGGCCATGTAGGTTTGTTGGGGAACACCCAGCACGTCCTGCTGCTGGCGGAGGGATGTCCTATCCCTTCCCTGCGTCGTTCCCTTGGCCTTTCTGCATGGATTTGCTGTTAGTCCCGCACTGGGAGACCTGCCTGCCCTCCTGGAGCCGCTGGCGAGCTGGGCTCCACTTAGCTACAGTTCAAGGTCAAATGGGACTTTAAAATATGAATAAATGTCAGGGTTTGCTGGCACATCGATCTCAGTCCTTTTGATTACTGCCAGATCCCATGAATAAATTAGCCTTGACAGGTACGATAAATCGTATAGACTCCTGATCTCAAACAGTAAATGTTAAAGAAGGTCACGGGAAACGCAGAGGGGAAAATACCCTCTGCAGATGCTTGTATTAAATGAGGTGGTTTAGTTGCAATGCTGGGAGTGACAGATGGGGAGGAAAAAGCCTTTGCAGTAGGGACTTTTAGAAATGTGTAATGTATGTGTCAATTACACTGACGTATGTAATTGGCATATACAATTGCATATATTATTATATACCAATATATAATTGGCATATTTCCTCTGCTGTGATGAGCTAATAAGCCCTCAACCAGTGTGGAGCGGTAGGGTATAATGGAAGGGATTACAAGAAGCTTCTTTATTTAGAAATGCAGTGGAGTAATGTAGGTAGAGGTCAAGAAAGTGGAGATTGGGAAGGAGAAAGGGTCTTTCCTACTGCAGGAGCTTCACCAGCCGAGATGGAGCTCATGGTGCACTGGGCACATGGTCGCAGGCCAAATGGGGGCACATTCAATGAAAAAACAAGGAGTGGTCACAGCCCTGAGTTCTAAGAAGCAAAATGCCTCATAAGAAGCATTTTGAGAACTGTCTAGAAGCTCCTGAAAGATTAGCTGGTGCAAGTAGGTGACTGCAAGCTCCAAATGTGTGCTCTTCTGATTACTGGTATTATGGGAGAGGAGGCGGGAATTAATGTTTAGAAAGCAATCGAGAGGAGGATGGAGATTATATTCCAAGGGCCAAGGGAGTATTGTGCTAGATGTAGGAATCCTCCAAATAAGCTGTTGGAGTAGATAAGAGAAAGGCATTAGGTTTTTAGACCTGGGGCTTCTTGAGTGAATGTCAGGTGAAATGGAAGAGATTTGCACATAAGGGTTAGAGTGTTTTCTGTCAAAGTGGCTGCACAGATTATTAAGGATATATCTTTTTTTTCTTACCTCCAAAAACACTTCTTAATATTTCCACTCACACTGTTCCTTGTTCACAGAAGCATTATTTCATTCTCAATTAATATAAGCGTTAATTCTCAATTAGTAAACCTCTAAAGCTTCAGAGTAAGCTAGAAGAGGAACCCTTGGAGACTCCGAAGACTTATATTATGATATACAAATATACTATTGTGAAAGTGGAGGCACATGATAAATTACAGCTATGTGGTTTGCATATATCACACTGCTCTTCTGTTCCCTCCCCAGTAATACACCTGTACAACCAATGTGCCTCTTTCTTAAGGAATAAGGTTCACGTATTTTTAATTTCTGCCTGCTAAACCACTTAGTCATTTGTTGCCCTGTGGCTCTAGGGAGGTGTTTGGGAGTTGTGAATTTTGTTTTGATCCAAAATAAGTAACTCACTTCTGTCACTGTGAGAAACTCTATAAAGATTCCATAAAAATAACATATCCTAATTTTCCTTGTTGATGGACTTTGTATTTTGTTTTGGCATCACTTTATAGTAAATGTAAAGTGGCCAGAATGTATTACTCCAAAAAAGGAACACCGCTCTGTGTAACTCCATCAAATGAGAACAGTTCAGGTTACAACCAGGCAAGACAACGTGACTGAATTCCTTTCTCCTGACTTGCGTGTTATCTGCTTAGTAGGGAAACTTGATCATATAAACATTATCTTCGCATACAACATAGACATTAGCAATTCCTGCATATCCGTTGGGTAGGTGATGATCCTCAGTGGAGCTTTATTAAAATACCATCTTCAGCAACTAAATCCCTCCAAAGACCTCGCTCTGTTCATATTAGTTATTTAATACCTTTTTATGTGGTCGGTTGTCAGACTTGTAGACACATAGACACATACAGTATTTATCCAAGCTGTTCATTCTTAATAGATCTATTTAATCTATCAGTTAGAAATCACTTATTATGTAGTATCCATCTTAAAGGTCTTATATAAAATTATATCCCAAATTCCCAAGGCAAAGTGTTCTTAAGTAGAGACTATATCTCTAGAAATGAACATATGGGAATTTAAGGAAGAAATGTCATCTTGTATCTACCTACTTGTTCAAAGAATCACCTGAATGCTTAATGAATAGATATGGATAATTCTGCTGCATATGCAGAGCTTTGAGATAGGATGTTCTGAACGAATGGTGATGCTTCTTTCTAAAGGACTGAGTCTATCCATACACCGTGACAATAGTGACGTTCAATACTTCTCATTTTCCTGTGTGATGTGTCACGCAGCTGATCAAGGAGTAGATAGGCTCCTGTGTAACTTTGGCCAGTTTTAAATCAGCTACAATTTGTCACAGTGATAGGTTAACAATACACGGCCAGAAATCCTGTTTGTGTAACCTTAGTTATCAGCAACGAACAAACTTGTGAGAAGTTTGCTGCTCGAATTTTGAATTGTGTTTGTTGAAAAATAGATGATTTAATTGATTAAATCTGATTAATACATTCTGTGTACCAGAACTAAAATTTCAAAGATGGCTCTTCATTTGGGATGTTTATATTAATCTTGGTTTTCAAGGAATGTAAGCCTTGCACTTTCAAGGGAATTTGGGAGTTAATTGGCATAGTCAATACGGCACTTTTCAGTGACAATTTAGTATTCTTCTACACACCCTGCAACTAAACTCTGGTTCTGCATTATGGTTTGCTGCCAGACGCTCCAGGAGGTCACTTGTAAGACTCTGCACCTCGCACTAGGGGAAGATGAAGTGTTAAGTGTGTTTGATGGTGACAATAGTGTCTGCAGTTCCCGTCTGCGTTTCGGATTGCATGGAGTGCACATTCTGCTCTATGTGGGCATCAGGAATCACAGAGCCTGATAAATTGCTGTTGGGAATACATTTTCAGAGTAGTGTCTGGCAACATGGCTGGGCAATTCCCATTAATATTAATAGGAATTTAGTAGATAAATCTCTGTGAGTAACTTTCAGAAAATTTACCCTTAATGTGCCTTACATTTCAATAGGCTGAACTGTGTTTTGAAATTACATTTGAGGAGGATAATGCGACAGATGTAATAACAAGGGATATGCAAAAACCAGTAGGACACATATTTCTGCCTGATACTAGAGGCATTCAGTGCTTTCAAATCAGAGCATCCTGGAACACTCTTAATGAAATCCCCTTTAACCTTAAGGGGTAATTTTTTTCTAAGTGATCCACGGGGGATTTCGCTGTTAGATTTCCATTAACACTAATGGGATTCGCAGTATTACAAAGCAAGTTCCCCACCAGCCACGCTGAAATTTTACCCCCTGCGGCAATTAATCATGCCCATTGGGCTCCCTAATGGAAATATGAAGCAGATTATATGGCTAAGCATGATGCGTGATCGATTGACTCTCCTGCAGTAATTGATTGCTGGTTAGTTATAGCCAACTCGCAGTTCCTGGCTTTTATAGCTGAGTGGTGAAAGACGAGGCGTCCCTGTCGCAAGCAGACTTGGAACTGCCCGGGCTCTCTGCAGCTCTCAGACTGTGTCTCAGGGGTTGTGGGTTGTATTTTCCTGCCTCCCTCTCCTGCTGTAACCTTTTGTTGGCTCCACGTCTTGTCCCTCATTCCAGGTCCCTCAGGTTCTCCCCAGAAGCAGTGTTCGGCCCCCATTCTCATACCTGGACACCCATGATATTCCACGTGTTCTCGTTCTGCCTGAGCCATCTGCCTCTGGATTTTCTCACCTCCTTTCTTCAGGGAATCTGCATTTTTCAAACTGTATTTTGAAAACAGAAAGGCCAGTCTGAATGCTGTAGCCAGACTGGAAAGTGTTTGCAGCAGCCTTTCCTCCTACTTTAAGTCTGCTACTTGGTGACATTGACTGATTTACTCTATTTTATTTACCTTTTTGTAGGGAATGCTTTTGGGTTGTGGGCTGGTTAGATGTAACGTGCCACAATTTTCCTTCAAAATGTTGGAATGGGGAAAAACACTCATTTAAGTGTAAGGCCTAACATATCTGCTAACAAGTTTGCTCCACATTGTTGTCATATTTAAATGTTAAACATAAGAGAGTACAAAATTTACCCTTAAGCTTCGTTAAATCAGTACCACCCAACCAATTGAACCGAGAGCTTTTTGGACTTTTTATTTTATTTATTTATTTTCCTCCCAAGTGTTCTATGACATTTTAACACACTGCAAAAAGGCAGCCTTGGGCTGCAAACTTAACTTGGTCTTAAGAGGCTTTGATGTACGTTATAGTGTTATGGTTAAACTAACTGGCAGGCTTGCAAAGCCAGGAGTACCATACAAAATCAATAGTGTTTCTGCAGGCAGAATGCTAATTTATAGCCATGCCGCATGACTCCGTCATTTTCCTAATGAATTCTCCCGTGTGCAGAGGTGCACTAAACAGCAGAGATAAATGCTGGTGTACCATGCTGCATAATACAGATTTATAACCTTTACGGAATACAGAGTACAGATGTTTTGCATATAAGCAGGATTGTTTTATGGGCTTTTGCAGGCAGGAGTATCTGTATTCTAGCTAAGGAGTGTTTTTCAACAGAATTTAAAATGAGTAAAGCAGCAGGGAACTTTGTTAAGTACCGTTTGGCACCATCCAAATGGCAGCATCTTCTGTGTACACCGGGACAGGCATTGCAGCTCTTCGTGAGAGCTTCCAGGGGCCTTAATGGGTTGTGGAGAGGGAAAGTCTTCAAGATTATCTAAGCAACTTTGCAGCCTGAATGCTGTTGAAAACAAAAGAACCTGGAGGAGAGAGAATTTTGAGATTCCCTCTCAGAACATGAATTAAACCAGCCCAGCACCAGCATTAGCTCAGGTTCCCGTTGCCCTGTTCTGTCACTTGGCATGGAACCATCCAGTGCCTTGGTATTAATTTTTACATATTCAGAGGCATATTTCAGCAGAAATATTGATTTATTTATTTATTTTCCCACGGCTCTTACTGGGAAAAATAAAACAAACTGCTTCTATTATGCTATGTTTCCACGGGGAACCTTACTAATGTGCATAATATACAACAGCTGATGGCAAGTGATGATAAGTTGCATATACCAGTGGGACTTCTGGAATGAGTGGTTTACAAAGCCGGGTAAGTAATGAAAGTCCATAAACAAGACACTCGGCAGAGCAGCAGAGTGACAGAAATTTGGCTCCAAGCTTGAGGCCGTTTGGCTGATATTGGAAATCCATATAACAACCCTCCCTCCTGGCATCTGTTACTCTGAGAAGGTTCAGTACATTACAATAACAAATTTCAACTAATCGTGGTTGCAGTCTGGGCCTGTCGAGTGATGGGATGGGCTGGAGCATCTCATAGCTTGGGCTCACGCTAGTGGGTGCTGCAGGACAAGGTCTCTGTGCTCGGTTGTTGCTCCCTGGCTCTAGGTGGGTACTTGCAGGGGTTGTAGTTAATGCAGGTGATCTGTGTAGCCTTTCTGATCAATGCAACCTCATTAAAGCAGTAATTCTCTGGTTTTAGGGCCAATTTACCTTTCCAAGGCAGTATGAATGCCTGCAGCTCAATTAATAATGAGGTAACATCTTAGAGCCAATTAAATGGAAATGAATTGGTAGAGCCCATTAGTCCTCATAAGGTTCAATAAGAAGAGCAAGTGAATTTTGCCTTGTTGGAACTCAGTGCTTTATGAAAAGGGAGAAAATGAGCAGCTTTTCATAAAACAGCACCAGGCTCGTGTTTCTGAAGACTCTCCATCTTCTTTAGTTTCAACCAACACTTTCCTAAAACAAAGTTGTACTTTTGAGGGACTGGTGATTCAGAGAGCTTAGTCTACTATTTTTTGTGGGAACTTATTTTAATGAGCGTTCTTGTAGATCAGTCCTCATCTCTGAAAAGATTCTATTAATAAAACCAGCTGTGGAGCAGGAAGACAGAATGGTGTTGTTAGCAACTGTAAAACCCTTTCGAAGCACTATTTGTCATCCAAATAATTTAGTAAATGGTTTCTTAGAAGAACTATTAATTAACTGACAAGAACAAGACGTGTTAACATTTGTTTATTGCACCGCGGCTGTTGGCCTTGGGGTTTGCACCAAAAGATAAATTACACGAAGAAACACGGGGACAAATCTGAACCGCCCCGTGTGTGGACAGATCACCACAGTAGTTTGTGCTCTGTAAGTTAGTCCGGATCGAGACCAGACGCAGATGCGAGGTGCAGTGTCTGTGACTCGATTTTGCCCTCAGGTTGCTCCAGCTGATTTGCACTGTGTGTTGCGGAGAGTTCTCAGTACAGCCTCTCTTTCCATATTTCTGGCCTTCACTGTTGTTGACAAAATTCTTAATTTTCCCATATTTTATGCACTTGGATTTTTTTCCCCTTTTTCAGTGTGTTGTTTTAAATGTATTTAACTCTATTTCTTGTCATTTTAGAAGCAAATTGTCCTTGTTAAGAATGAGCTATGGTAGGTGCTGCTGTTTTCACTAGAGGTGCAGACAAAGGATCTTATTCTGATGAGGGCTCAGACCGTCAGTGCAATTCTTGCAGAATGAATTTACACAAATGAATGTCATTAATTTAAAGACTAAATTCTCTGGTACCAGAATGCAACATGAAATCTGGAATTGTTGTGTAATGGGAAATGTAAGGACAAAGAAGATTGCAGAGTGATTATGGATGATTCTTTTCCTGCTAACTGATTGGATTCACCTTAAGTGTCTTGACTTAGGTTGTACTTGGCTCACAGGAACAGTAGCTTTGGAAAGCAACCCTTGATAGACTTGTCATGTACTATCTCTGTATTTCTGCTTTATCCCTTCCCTTCCTCACACTTCAAATAACTGAAATGTGTTTGATAATCCAGCATCAATAACTCACCATCGTTTAAAAAAAAAAAAAAAATCAACCTTTTCTTGCAACTGAAATGTCTTGCTATCCAGGTTTGAGTGGCAGCACATGTTCAGTTTTCCATTTGAGACGAGGGAGTAATGGGAGAAAAAAAAAAAAAAACAAAAAAAAAAGGAGGGGGAAGAAAGGAAAGCAAAATTTATTTACGTGAATGGGAAAGCAAAACTGACCACACAGTGGCAGCCTTTGTTACCTGAATTCAGCCGGTTTAGAGGTCAGTTAGGCTCTGTGCAGGTGTGAAAAGTCTGTTCAGAACCGTGGTGTTAGTGCAGGTTATTAACGCTGGGTACAGTCCATCGTGCTTTATGTGGGTTGCTCATGAACCATTAGCTGATTTTTCTAAGCATGTGCTCTTTTTCTTATGGGGGAAAAATGTTAAAATATTTGAGATACATGAGCAGAGCTGGTAATCATGTGTTTCATATCTTTCTTTGTCATGTGCCAGTGGGAGAAGACAGCTGTGCATTTGATGAGCTGGTTAAATCTATGACAATGGTTTCAATAAGGAGCTCTAAACCAGAAATGTCATGGTGCTTCAGCTTGCTGGTTATGATATGGCATATCGTACCTGTAACTCCAGCCTGACCTGGTGGGTCCTGGGCTGAAGCCTGGACCTGCAGCAACCCCAGCTCCTGCTGCAGTCGTGTGTGCAGAGCTCGTTCTGCAAATACGGAATGAGATGCAGTGGCCTGGCAGACTGCGTAGGAGTTTTATCCGTGTTTGTTTTAAGTGTTCTTATATCTACTTGGTGACAGGTTTTTCCTTTTTGTCTTTTTGCCTTGTTGCCTTGTTGTATTTAACAACTCTTTTTAGATTGCTTTTTCCAAAGAGCATAAATGAGTTTCACTGTTCACGGTGCGTTTCGCTTCAGTGTTTCAGAGAGGCAGCAGCGAACTATTTACTCATGTCAACACTAAGGATCAAATCATTTCTATCAGTTACACATCTGTGACAAATTTCAAAGCATTTCCAGAATTTAACACATCCCTTCTGAAGAGGCTGTTAAAGAAGCTAATGCTGTTGATACGACTCAGAAAGGGAAGCAGTTTGCAGTGCAAAGCAAGCGTGCATGGGCAAGTAGCCTCTGATTGCTGAACTGTGATCTTCACTGTACATCTGTATTAGAGCTTTCATGAATGTCTTATGTTTATTTAAATTTTATACATTTACTTTGATACTTTTTAATTGCATAATCCTATTTATCCTTCTGTTAATAAGGCCTACACTGTCAGACTCAAAAAGAAAAGTGTTAGATTAGACATATAATCTAGCACTCCTGCATCACTAAGTCTGCCCAACCAAAACTCCTAAGTGTATCTTCTGTCCTTAGGGCAGTGCATTGGGCTGGTGGAAGTGACTCAGCGACTTGATCCATCAATAAACTGCTGAAGCAAACAGCACAGGGGTAACTAAGGGCTCTAGAGCATCAGCCTGATAGAGTAGGACGAGAAAGATGTTTTTCTGCTTGAAGAGCTTATATTACAAAGGCTGCATACTTCTAAAATCCACTGCAAAACATGCGCATTGATGGGTCAGACTGTCAGTGCTAAAGGAGCACAGAGAGGTCTAGACCCAGCTCATTCCCCTGTTGTATTTGGTGCAGATAGAGAATTCACTGCTCCAGGGATTGTTCTCTCAAGTTAGTAAGAAGCAAAGGCAAGGGGATAGGAATGTCCCAGCCAAAGGTCACCCACAAGACAATGGGATTAGAGCTGGGATTATCAGAGAGCCTGGGTTTCCTGGACTTCCCATATAGCCATCCCGATCCTTTTTTTTTCTTTCTTTCTTTTTGTCTTTTTTTTTTTTTTCGTTTCTGTCTTCAAAATGTGAAATCATAATAGTGAGGGCATGATCCACATGTAAATGCCTGTAGGTTGATGTGTTGCATACTGCCTTAAAGGTTTTGCAAATTGATTTCCTTGCAAATGTGATTCTTCTCTTTCTCTCCCATCTCCTGGTAGTCTCTAGTGTGCTACTTGTTCTGCTTTCTGGCAACCTCAGTCTTCATTAAAAACTTCCAAGCATGTGGGAGAATAAGACATATTTTAGCTTAGTCTCTGCAGACGAATTTCCATCTAGCATGAGCATCAGCATGAAGTTCTGGACTATAAATTTTATTCCTTCCTTTAGAGCTGAGAACCCTTAGCTGAAGATGGACCAAGAAAGAATAACATTCAGAATTTTGAAAAATGACCTCTGATTTACAGTGGTGGCACAAACCAAAGTATTGAATTATCAGAACATTCATCACAAGATTTAGTGAAGCATCTCAAGCTAACTCTGTTTTTTGAACATTATTGTGTGATTTTTGAGGTGTATAAGAAAGAAAAATCAGACTGCTTCACAACTACCCCATAGTGTAAGTTATTACACATCACTCCTATTAGACTTTTATTTATTTGCCCAATGTGAACCTCCTGACATCTCATCCTTTTACTGCTGAGATATGATGTCCTAAAACTCAGTTATGGCCAATAATAAAGGAGTTGTGGCAGATTTTCAGATGAGAGATTGGGATGGTTTCCTTGAAATCAGTAATGAAATGCCAATACACACCTGCCAAAGGTATAAACCAAGAAGCTGTACTTGGTTCAGGTTCATGTTTTGCTTATGTTTTTGTTTAGTCTTTGGATGTGTTAAAACCACTTGTGTCAAATCTTTCTGCCTTAGTAAGTTGAGAGCTGTTGATGCTTTTCCAGACATAATCCTTTTAGAACTGTAAATCTGAAGAAAGCTGAAAGGTGCCAGACTGACTACTTTTGTATTCTTGTACCAGTGAGTCAGAACAGCTTGAAAATTATTCATGCTACTGGAGCTCATGCTTCATGCATGTGCTTCTTGCTCCTTTGCCTGCTCGGGGAACTAAGCCCTCTAACTAGTGCCCTCTGCCCACTGTGAGGTGAGGAAATAGAGCCTTAAAATGGCTTTTAT
Organism: Crypturellus tataupa; assembly: GCA_034781795.1. NCBI lineage: Eukaryota > Metazoa > Chordata > Aves > Tinamiformes > Tinamidae > Crypturellus > Crypturellus tataupa. The sequence goes on from JAWLRI010000869.1 coordinate 2,802,815, forward strand.
TTAGTGAGTTATATTGGTTGACCTTCATCTTAAGGGCCCTGAGCCCTTAAGGCTCTTAGGGACTCTTGGGCTCTAGACAGTATCCAGGATGTGCAGGTCCTGGTCCCTAACTCCTTGGAGCTGCCACTCTAAGGGCACCTTCCTGCCATGCACAGTGCCCATAGCCCCAGCCAGAGGATGGGTCGCTCCTTGGATAATCCCTGCACCAAAGAGGTTTGGGACCCCAAAGTATGGGATAGTAACTTTCCCCATATGGGATAGTTAGAGCAGTGTGGGACCATGCAGACCCAACCAAAGCCATGGCAGTTAAAAAGCTTGTATTGAAGTAGATATTGATAAGGACTTCAGAGAGGGCAAAGAGAGAGGAGTTGGCACGTGCAGGGCAAGAAGCCATTTCTAAGGAAAGTGATTCCATGAAAGAAAATATGAAGCCACAACATGAAATTTTCAGTGTCCCTGCATTATCCCTTTGTTTTTTTTTTTTTTTTTTTTTTTTTTTTTTTTTTTTTTTTTTTTTTTTTTTTTTTTTTGGAACATTCTCAAGTATTACAGCGGCTGAAACTGCTGGAGGGGAACAGCATGAGAAATAATAGAAAAATAATCTCTTTATAAGAAGCAGGGGCTAATACCCAGAGGCAACTTGACAACAAACAAATAAGAAATCTCTCGCACAAAAAAGAGGTACTCAAAGAAGGCGGCATGCCTGCATGACACCAAAACCGCTGAACAAAGCTTCCCGTGTAAGTCGTGCCCACTTGCATGCAGTAGATGATAAATGCTGCTAAACCCTTCCAAAAGGAGCTTTAACAGCAACGACAACAAAAACCCTTCAATCTTGGAACTCTGCCCTATAGAAAGCCCAAATCTTACTTTGATGTGTAACCAGCAGAGACAATCCAGGAGAAAAGTAAAGGCCAGGACCTCTGATAATGTAAATCTGGCTGGCTGGATTGCTAGCCCAGGAAATCAAGTGGTGTGGAAACTGTAAGGAAATTTTATTAATGGGTTAGATGCCATGCTGGCCCACAGTTTAGTGTCTCTCACTTTCTCTCTTATACCTCCTTCTAAGCATGTGCTTAATCATATTTGTCTGTTTCTTTGTCGTGCTAGAGATGCTTCTGATTTAAAGAAAGTGCAATTCAGAGGGTGAGATTTTTCCACATGAAGTTTGGTGACCTGTAAGTCTAAGTACCATTGGATTTTTTTAAAAAAAATTTCCCTAGTCCAACTTTAGCTGTGGTTCTGCCATGTCCTCCCCACAGGGAATTTGCAGTAATTCAGCAAACCTCAGATTTGATTGTGTATTTGTGTTATTGCTTTTGGTGAGGTGTTTGTTAAATTGGAATGACTGGGGAATAGTATTGTGGGATTTCTCCTCAAATAAAACCTAGTGGAAGGATGCTGAGAATAGCTTGTATAGAAATATACCCTAAAATTGTACATATGTGTATATAATTATTGTATCTCAGTACATAGAGGCAAACTCTATTCTAAAATGAGTGGCAGTGAGACATGCTCTTAAGATTTGTCAAAAAATCTACAGCCTATTTCCCTTTCAATTATATTGATATGCTGGTATTCACGCACACAGTCTGGACTAGAAATCACAACAGAAAATAAGTTATAAAAAGAACTTAATATTAAAATTTCCTATCCACACTCCCAAGGAGTTCCAGAATAGTAGAAGTTGCACATTATTCTTTCAGTACCTGAAAGAAACTTTGGGAAACACTGAGCCATGTACCGCAGATGTCAGCCAGAAGGTCTCGCAGACCCAAACAGCTTTTGCTGAATCTTGGGGGCTTTGTCATCAGTGAGATTTACTGAGCAGGTTGAATTCAGTCCTTGGAGATGATAGATTAGCTGGCGTATGATCACCTGAGATGAAAAAGCAAGCAGGTATTAACCATCTTTAGGAAGACAAATGAGATTATAAAAACAACGGAAAATGAAATTTGAAGCTCCTGCCATCAAAGTCTTCAATCAACATTCAGGCCCCAGTTCAGCAAGGCTCTGGAGAACATTCTTGGTGTGAAGCGCTCGTTTAAGTCCCCTTGATGTCAACAGGAATTGAGTGCCTGGTTAAAATTAAGCACGTGCTTAAGGGCTTTGCTGCCTGGGGATGAATGCGTACATGCTGTGAGACTTCCTGTCCTACCTTGCAAAATGAATGCCTAAAAAGAAATAGGAAGCAACACGTCTGAAAAAATGTTGTAGCCTTTTCTGCACAGAGGTACCACAAAACAGTTTGAGAGAAAACAGCAGGGAATCGTTCAAGCCAACGCGGTGTCTTCCATTGAAAATGAAAGGTGCAGTAGCTAGGAAGGGGTAAAAGTAAGAAAGGACATTCTGCTTCGGGGAAAGGATAAGTACTAAATCCATTCTACAAATTAGGAATTAATTTGAAATAGAAACACCAGCTTTGGTACCCGTACAGCGCAATGATGCCCTGGTGTGATGTGGTACTGTACCCGTGTTGCTACAGCCACCCACTGGGGAGTTTGCCACTCATCTCTACAAGCTACAAGTTGCAACAGAACAAGAAAGGTTTGTTTTGTTCCTAACTTTTCCAATTTCTTTTTTAATTGCTGTAAATTGTCTTCATTCTGCTCTCAACAGAGCCAGAAGACTGCCTTCTCATCTGCATTTCCTATGCCTTCTCATCTGCATTTCCTATGTCTGCATTTGCAGTGGGATGTCACGTTATCACCCTGAGATGTGCAACTAGATGAAAAGAGCAGGTATCTGCCAGGCTCTTTGTTCAGTTTTTTAAGTGCTTGGTAGAAAACGCTAAGTGTAAGGAGCCACGGGTGGATTTCCTAAGCACTATTATGAAAGAAGGAAATACTAGTAGTAAAACAGATAAGGAATCATGTCCACATAGCTGAAGCCACAGAAAGAGAGTATCTTTTTGAGTGTCTATACACAGATTAGAAAAAGGACTCTTTGAGCTTGGAGACATTTCTTCTAATTTTAAATCCCTAAAACATCATGGCTACGTCATCACTACTGCATAATTTTATAGCACAGATGAAACTTAATTTATATAATCCAGCTAAGGAAAATGAAAAAGACATTGTCTATGAAATTTTACAGCCTAAGGCTGTTTTTAAAGAATGTAAGTAGAAATGCAAGACCTTGTTTTTCTGCACACATTTCATATTTACTTGCGTTTTGAAGAACAGCTTGTAGGAACACCAGCACCATGGAGCGACGTGATGGAAGGACAGAGTGTGGTGGCCAAAGGAGGGGGCACTCGGGAAGCAGCTGACGTCCCCGCTGCACTGTCTTCCTGCAGGTGTATTTTGTTCTCAGCATGAAGCCGTGACATATGGTGCCATGTCCAGTGCTGTCCTCCTTGCAACTAATTCCACTCAACAGGCTCTCTAACCACCACCTGTCCGTGCTGAAAATTTGTTTCGCAGAAATGTGATTGCCACATTGATGTTTCCTTGTGATAAATGCACTGTAAGACTCTCGGGGTAAAAAAAAGAGAAATAGAACAACGTCATGTAAGTACTCCATCTTCTGTAACCTCTGATTCTGGCTTTAAAGTTTCACAACTAACTGACAAATGATGCTGCACACGTTTTCAGCAACTACAGTATGTTGTTCTTAGAAAAGCTTTTATCATTTTAAAGCCTTGGTGTTTCTCTTTTTTTCCCCTTTCACTTTCAGAAAGCAGATGCTTTATGCTTATAGATTCAGTTGCCATATTTCAGCTGATGAAAATGTTGTTTCTTTTCCATCTGAGCTCAGTAGTTACCTGAAAATCTGCTGGTGCTGCTAATCACCTCGCTAATGGGACAGCCAGGCACTGGGATTGCCTCTGTGGCTGTAGGTTTGTCTCATGCCAACAGCTGGAGCAGTGTAGTGCACCTTGGAGCAAACTGCGGGTGCTCTAACCCACGCTGGGTGCTCGTGTTCCCTGGGGAACCAGATGGAGAGCTGAATTACACAGTTCTCTTCAGGGCTGCAGAGAGGCAAGAGCTGTTGATAACTAAGTGATTGCTCCTCTGCTCTGCAATGAATCTCCTCCTTGGTACCTGTTGTAAAGTCCTGCTCTCACGAAGCTTGATGACCCCTTTCATTTGGATGTAGGGAGACACTGAGAAAACAGTGCTGTAGTTCAGGGAGAAGGTGATTTTTCACATTGCTACCTTAGTGCAGCTCTGCTCTCCGAGTGAGGATGGCTGAAAATGGTGATAACCATATAAGCTGTAATGCTTGCTCTCATATAAAAGGTATAAATTGCAGTCCTTGTTCACTGGGGGCTTAAAGAAATACCATCTACTTCATCCTTGGTGTAGATGTCATCCATTACTGACATAAAATACTGCTTTGCCCTAATATGTGTTTTGTTCAAATTGCTGGGAGTAGTAACTCTTCCATAGAGTGGCACTTCAGTTAAGGCAGAATTATATTTAATGACATGTGCCCTTATACTGGGGATGATCCATCCAACAGAAGGCAGTGGTTACAGTGCAATGTGCTGCACAGCCTGGTGAAATGTGCAGGAAGAAAAAGCAGATGATCCAGACCTGCCCACCAGTTGCTTGCCATTCTGAACCAGGGAGTGATTGCAGGTGGCTAAAAGGAGTTGTACTCATTGAGCCCTCCCTCTTTCAGGTGTCCCATATTGGCCATCTGCAAACTGTGGCATCCAAAAATCAGTAGTGTTTGGAAGACCTTAGCTTGAGTCAACACAGTTTCTGTCTCCTTGCCTAGAAGTAGATCATGGGTATTTTTAAATTATGGGTAACCATAACCAATTATGCTGCTGGTTCTTGTTTTGTCTTAAATTAAGATATTTAATTTCTATATATCTTTTTTCTTCTTCTGGCTAAGGTGTTTGTTAACAGAGGGCAGTGTTATTATCTACCTTATACACATAAATACAAGTGGGGCATGGAGGAGTTAGTTCAGTGACTCCAGCAGAAGCAGGAATTCAGCGTAGGTCTCCGTTCCAGACTTAAAAATGCCCTACCCACAAGGTTATGCTGTCACTTGCATATGTATATTATACATAGTTAATACCCATGAAATCAGTACCTGAATTTTCTATGGTCTCTTTGTCATCCTGAGATGCAGCTTTTTTCAGCTTCTTGTGGAAAACACATTCTGTTTTGACTTTTCTCATAGTTCCTATTAGTAGTAGTCATGATTTAATATTAATGTTTGTAGTCTTTGACATGATGTGAGGCATGAATATATGAAACCAGCTCTCCTTTCTATATTTGGCAGTAGTTTAATGTCATTATTCTTACTGAGAAAGTGAATCTCTTCTGAATATAAAATAACTGTAAATTCTTTCAAAAAATCCTTGTATAGTATGCTGAGAGAAAAAAAAAAGGTGAAATATCAAAGAAGTGAAATGATGTATATTTCCTTTTTGTTAATCAGTACTGTTTTGGCTAACTCGGCCTACTTTTGCTAAGTTTGGTACTATAGAAAAATGTGTCCTTAGCTTCACATTTCTGAAATGTTGTTGTTTTGATTCCTTCCCTCTCCAGCACCATGCCCTCCTGGGCAGATTCAGAATGTGCTTGATTGATTAAATGTCAGCTTTGAATAACTAATTAAGCATGATATCTACACAGAGAAATAGAATTCACTAAAACAAGGGATAAAGACTTTTAATCTTCATTTGAAATTGTTTAATCATATTTATGCTGAGTTCTGTCTTGATTAAGTGATTAGAGATATCCATTACTCAAAGATCCAACAGCATGCATGGACAAACAAAATTTTAACGCTCAGTTTTGAATTTTTTGCCCAAGTCCAAGAAACTAAATTGGAGGAAAACACTTAGAACTGAGTATGTTTTTAAGGATGTTTCAGTTTGTTGATTATCGGTCTTAGGAAGCATCCAGGGCTGGTATCTCTCTGTTTTTGTTAGCTTCACGTATCTCAGATAAGCACAAACAGATGTTTCTTTTTAACTTATGAAAATGGTCGAAGACCATAGCCGAAGCCTGTTCCAACTCAAAATGAAGGCACTTTGGAGGTACCTCCTTCAAAGTAGCCATCGTACCAGTGACAGCTTTCTCTGCATTCCCTGAAGGTGTCTGTTAAGTTGAAAAAATAAGAGCTGGATTTAGCCCTATTGTTTCCCTGGCACTGTAGGATCATCCCCTACAATTTAATTTCTCTATATGAGAGGAAAAAAAAAAAAAAAAAGTAGTAGTGTAAAACTTCATTTTGGAATTAATGTTATTTAAGATAAGTTTTGAAATGTAAAACATCTCACTACAAAAGAGATACTCTTTTCTAAGTGATCCTTAATGCAAAATGCAAAAAAATACAATTAATTGTTATATATGTGCTGATTTTTGTTTATGCAGCTAACACTGAGGATTCGTGGGTCCAGTTCTGATAACAAATAGATCCACCAACACCAAGAAAATTGGCTGAGCTCTCCAGGTCTAATTCGGAGTTTTCAGACCCACTTTGTTCAATGAGAAGCAAGAGGCAGAGAGGTGAGAGGAGCGGAGCCCTGCTCTGGGACACACAAAAGCTCTTCTTGTGGCCACTGTAGCTCCGCGAGGCTTGTATAGTTTCAGAATAACTTCACTCAGTTCAATGGCTTTATTGCAAGTCTGCAACAGCCAAGCTGAAAGTACTGTTTAGTCTTTGATGTATGATATGTATCAGAGAAAAAGAAGAAAATGGGGATATTGCTGACTGCCAGCAATGCATTGGAGGGCACTTCCCACAAAGCATCAAAAAGGGAACATTAGGTACTTGAGCAGCTTTAAATGTGGAGAAGCATTGATGATCGAAGCGTGGACATTTTCTAAGGCAAGGGAGTCTTTTACCGTTCGTGGCTCTTGAAGTTTGCTTGGAAACATTTCCTGTGGCTCTGTGAAGGGAGGCAAGTTGTTACAGTGCATCAGACTCGGTGCATAATGAAAAATTCTACCTGCACAAAAGACTCCTATAATTCACTTATGGCTGGTGTACTCGTGAGTTATGGAGCTTTGGGATGTGAGAAATAACCCTAATAAGTCATTGCTGCTGGTGTGACTCATCCTCTTGTCATCCACATGTGCTGTTTTTATAACATACCTCCCTAGTTAAAGGATATTGTGATTAGTTGATTAGAACCGTTACAAGGTTCTCTTAGGAGTGAACAATGATAATATATTTTCTCCAAAGTTAATTTTTTTTTTTTTTTTTCAAGAATGCTGATTTCATTTTAGGGGTTGGTTACAATATTTTTGTTTAAAGGAAATCCAAAACGCATCTTTTTCCAGAAATTCAGAATGCAGCTTCTAAGTGCTCCAAAATAATTTTGCAAAATGTGCTTCTGTTTTCCTACGTCTATGTTTTAGGCTTCAACAGAACCAAAAGTTGAGAGGTTGTTTCATGCTTTTTCCTGGTTTGAGGAAGAGCAGTCCATGTCTTTGGAAAAGCCACCTAAATGAAGCCAAAGTCAACAATTATAGGAACTCTGTTTGCCTTTTCACTTTAGGTCAAAGCATTTCAGCTTTTCTTAGCTATATTGGGACTCTTCTGTGAGTTAAGTTTTATGAAAAAAGTTAGTAGTGATTTATTAATGGACATGCTCTACAACTGGGCAACTTCTAGTTGTTTTTGTGAGAATGTAGTTGTCCACTCCAAGCATTGCGTTTACACAAGATGCATCCTATTCCCAGGCATGGAGCCCTTATCCCAATGAAGAGACCATTTGTAGCCTGATTTCATTAACAAGCAGCACCGCTTGCAAGTGCGCCACTTTCTTCATAAACTTTATTAGGTATTAAATTGTTTTATTGGGCATTAAATTGGTTTAGAGCATTACCTTCTAGCCTGCTGTAGCTATAAAGATTTCAGTGGCAATTCATGAGATTCATAGAGAATTAGAGACAACAAGACTTCCCTAAGTAATCGGGGAAAAAAAGAGAACCCACCCACATTGTGTGTGCTGCCTGAGGTGATGACTGCTAATGAGGCATCCGCGTTCTGTTATGAAAAATAGCTCAAGTAGGAAAGAGAGGTTCTTCAGTAGACCTTTTCATGGGTATTTTCAGAAGTGCACTTCCTTGCTTGACTTCAAATAAAGGGATTTTAACTCCTGTTAACGCTGGAGATGCACTACAAGTTAGGAAGAGTAGTGGTCAGGGTAGTGGCAGTTAACAAACCGAAAACCTACAAGGCACTTACACAGGCCATGAGAGTTGGCTTCATTATAAAACTTAAAGTCACAGAAAGCTTGACACAGTAAACCAGTAAGCTGCTCAATGGTTAATTATCTTCATTGCTTAAGAAAAGCATCTTATTTTGAAATCTCAATTCACTGAGCATTAGTTACCAATCGTTAGATTTCATGATGTCTTTTTCTGCTACATTAAAGACCTGGGATCAGGAATTTTTTTCCATACATCTACTTAGAGCCTTGTCGCAGCCTAAAAGCTGCGCTGCTTGAGTTTCACGGCATGGCATAGTTTTTAGATTTAAAGACACTTCTGCTATTAGAAGGAACATTAGTTAAATCTTGTTAATTTGTTGAAGAAGAGGACCTCATTTGCTCAGTTCTCTTAGCGAAACCTCCTTCCCCCTGAAATTTAAACACTTTCACAACTGCAGATATGGGGGAAGTTTATCTGCAGATTTGTCTAGCTGGCTGACTGCTATCATCAGGCTGTTAATTGTGTTGCTTGTCTAAGAGCATGAATGCAGGTGGACACCAGCCTTGGCCCCATCCTGGTTCATATGGGGCTGCCAGAGTTTCTGAGGTCCTGATTCCTATCAGACTCCTGAGTAGAGTTTTCCATCTGAAATAATAATAATCAGGGAAAAATAGATTGAACACAAATGTTGAGCAGAACCAAGTCTTCCTGCCCAGAAACCCTGCAGAGATCTACTGATGAGCAAAAACTCTCTGCTTGTGGTGAAGCTTCCTGCAAGAAGCCCATCAAGCGACTGCATGTGGCTGCACTGGGATAAACATTTGCCTGAAAATTAGAAATCCTGAATTCACTTCTGACTCTGCCAGTCTGATAGGACTTTGAATAAGACATTTTATTTCTCAGTATTTATTTTTTTCCTATGACATATGGGAGATTATATTTCCTTCTGCCAATATTCATCTTTTTGGAGAATCTCTGAAGTGCTCCTGCTCTTTTACTGCGTACCTGTGTAGCACTGGCTGTGGTTGAAGTTTCCAAGACAGCTGTCACATTAACAGTCATAGTAATCCACACTGTAAACACAAATTCCACCCTTTAACAGATTCCTGACAAAATAAACAGCAGCCAGACCTTTTCTTCCAGCAAAGCCAGGAGCACTCGGCATCGTGTGGGGCTGGGGCTGTGACCCGGGACAGTCTGGCGAAGGTGGCAGGGGTGGGTGGCCCGAGCGCAGGACAACGTTGTGGCCATTGCCCAAGAAGGCAGCGGATAGGGCTGGAATTCTTCAGAAAATGCAAGCGGCGACAACAGCAGAGTGTATAAGCACTGGCACGGGGCAGCAAGGCAGGGTTTGATACAGTGGACACCGCTGTTAGAGTGAGCCGAGGAGTCCCAGGGGCCTGGACTGCAGTTATTGCTTTTGTCTTATTTTGTCTCTGCAGAGGTATTACCCTGCCAGTGACAGCACAGCTCCAAGGAGAGATGGAAGGAGATTATTTAGAGGCGATGGGACAGACAAGTGGATCGTGGTCTGTGTTACTCACAGCAAAGATGCTCCAGGGCAAAATTAAATGAACTGAAAGTCCCGAAAAGTGCCTTCATAAAAATGATGTAGAGCTACATTTTTTTTTCAGATTTGTGTACAGATTATAGGCAAAGCAGTGCAGCCCTAGTAATTGCTTTTTACCATCCATTCTATTTTACTAGAAAAGGATGTTACTTTCTTTTCTTTTTTTTTTCCAAGAGAGAACTATCTCTAGGTTGAAAAAGAAGAATAGAAAAAATTCTTGATTATTTCTTTGGCAGCCCGAAATGTTTACAACAAAGGCTGCACAAATAAATAGTCAGATAAAACCCAGAGCTCCATAAATGAGAACTTGCGACCCAGCAGGGATAAAACACATTAGCCCTGTGTTGAAAGACTTACTTAATCCTTTGGCACCGTCTCTTTCAGTTCTTGGAAACTCAGGCTTTAATGAAGCAAAGTAGTATTTAATGACTTCTCCTATCTCCAGAAATCAAAAATTACTGGTGCAAGAGGTGCGTTTTTTGCTTGTTTGTTTGTTTCTCCTCTTGTTTTGTCTCAAGCCTTAGTTGAAGTTGGATTAAACTATAGCAGCTATCCAGGAACACAAACTGCCACAGGTCATTATGTAAAGTGTGTTTATTCTAACACAGTGTTTTTCTGGTCAGATCTGATATCCTTTTGCATTCAGTTTTGCGTCCATGCCTGTATTTGGGTGTGTTGTATAAGACTGGCTCTGTTAGATGCTGAAGTCAAGCAGTGACTCTCACGTGCCTGTTTGTGCTGCTTGCAGAATGAGGCTTTTTAACGTTTACACTGTGTAAGATGCAGAAGGACAAAGTCCTTGCAGGGCTGGGGAGGAGTGAATCGGGTCAGGCCCAAGGGATGTTCTGAAGTCTGCTTGCTTGGGGGTGTTCAGGCGAAGTCCTGCTCTTCCAGCCCTCTCCAGGCTACAAGGCTCATGGAGGCAATTGAGTTTCATAAGAATGGAGTCATCAAGAGGTGGCCTGATTCACTTACGTTTTCAGTCCCTAATTTACAAAATCAGGATGCTGTTCTCCCTGCCCATGGTGGTTGTCTGTAAATCTTTCAGAAGTTGAGTTGAAAGTCTCTATGTAAGAGCAAGGATGGTGCTAGGCAACATTTCCATCCTGTGCCGAGCTCCACTCTGTGGTTGTGTCTGAGGGCTGTGACGGAGCCTTTGCCAATGACTTGGGTACTAGAAGTCACCGTATGATCTAGCTGGGGAAGCAACCTGACCCAAAAGCGAGTTTGGGTGAAATGCTTTCAAATGTAGACCACTCGTCTCTTCAGTTTGGCAAGAAGTGACCGATCTGAGGTGGAGAACATGGGCTTGGTTCAAAGCTTGGGCTTTCTCGTAGCTCAGTTGCTTTCGAGACCATCTCTGATTTGCTCAGAGCAGAAGGTTCCCAACATAAGGCTTGACAATTATGGTTAATGACTTAAAGTCATCAACAAGACAAGGTGTAAAAGTCTTTGTAATCAAATAATAATCTTTTTTCCAAAATGGGACAGTAATTTTCCAAATAACTTTAAATATATATAAAGAGCATTCTGTATGTGAAGTCATCTGTTGAGAGGAGACATGAAACTTTTTTTAAGTGACACATTCTCCACAAAAACATTATACATTCCAATTTTATTGAAACCAAATATTTTGCTTGACCTGAAATGAACCTTCTGTGTTTTGAGTTGCCCAATGCTTTGAGCATTTTTGGTTCAATTTGAAATTATATCTGTATCTATATATATGTGTTTAACTTTTAGAAATCTCTTGCAAACAGAGAACATCCCTTATTTGCTCAGCACTTTAATAACACAGGACACTATTTTCCCAATAAGCTGAAGCTAATATTTACAGTGTTCAATTCTGGGAACATTTTTAGCTCTTGGGAAAAATACTGCCAAATGTACATGTGTGTTTCCACATTCTTATGCTAGATAGAATGTGTCCTATTTAGTTTAGGGAATAAAAACATGCCTAACAAACTCCTTTATATGTCACCATCAATACACTTCTGTTGGTGACATTATATAACAGAACCACAAAAAATAGAACCCAAAAGACAAGACTAAACAAAAAAGACTTCAGACAAAAGAGTTTGTGAACTAAAGCTCAGTGGAAATCTCGCTAACTGGGAATGCAGCTGGTCCCAAGGAATTGAAGTGAGAAGAATCACTACAAACCTCTGTCCAGTGATAGACCTGAGTTCAAATTTCCCTAGAGATGCAACAAATAAAAGCTACAAATGTGCCAGCCTGCTTTGCAGCCACAGGATGTGGAGACTCGGTAGGGAATTCACTCCATAGGGTGAAATTTGGCTTTTTGGCATTTTTCTTTAAGTTCTGCCTGCTGGGTGGGTGGCTGCCAGGGTGGCTGTGAAGGTGGTGAAGGTGGCTGTAAGTTGTAGCACCATTTTCACTCTCCAAGGATGTGATTCAGTGCCAGAGTTGGCCTGGGGCAGTTCTCAGTTTCTCTTTCCCAGCTTTCTTGTTCCTGTCTTTTGTGCCTTTTCAAGCAACTTCCTAAAGCCCTGGGAGGGCTGTGTCTTCCCTGCAAAGACACTTGTAAACCTGGGTTTGTCAGCTAAGTAAATAACTACTCATGGAAGTTGCACTTGCATCTACCTCTTTCATCTTCTAAGGACATGGCACTTATCTGTGTGAAACAGGACTTCATTTGAATGCAATAATCATTTATTAATTTTAGGAGCACTCGTTTCTTCCAGATAAATGATGTCGTTTAATATGACCAGGTGACTTTTTTGTTGTTATTGTTTAATATTAATTATGTTTTTAGTTTGCTGAGCTGATTTGGGATGGGTGTGTGGAAGAGGATGTCTGGATCTGCAGTAATGATTTGCTCTGACTCTGCTAGTTAACTCTCTCTTCATCGCTCAGCTCTGACAGTTTAACTCCCAGAGAGCAGTTTGCAGAGTACATTACACCTCCAGCTTGAGCTCTGCTCGAAGAGCACAAGAGTGAATGCTCTAATGTAGTGTGACCAGGCTAGCTGTTTTCTGTACTCATGAGCAATGGGTTCACACTCTTCCTTGCAGCTCTATTTTCTGTATTGCACACCTAAAGTACTACAGCTTGGCGAGATTTATAGAACTATTAAGAATGAGCAATCTGGTACATCTCCTGGATGATAATATTCATAGTTCCTACAAGTGCTCCCTCGAGAAGGTCAGAGAGGAGGAGGAAGGATTAGATGCCTGCAGGCTTGCAGGCGTCCCCCGCGCTGTCAGGACATCTGCAGGTCACAGCTGCCAGATGTGAGTTTGAAGCGTGTTCTCCCAAGAGGTGGGAACAGGGCCAGCTCCCCAAACACTGAAAATCCAGCATCAGATCTCAGCGAGTTGCTCTTTCCCAGTTCTGCCATTTTTCTTTCAACTACTTTTTCCTTTCCGTTTCCCTCGCTGCTGAAGGTGACCCAGCAGAGCTCCAGGGAACTCGCACATCCCATCTCCTTGAGCTCCTTCAGCTGTCCTAAACGGGCATCTCTGCTGGCTGCAGGCACCTAGTACACACTGGATGTGTCAGGCACCGGCACCTACACAAATCCACCCTCCTGCCGCCCTCCACCAAGGGACAGGCTGTAAAGTGCCTTGACTATGACACCTTCCTTGAGGCTGCTGAGCCCTGTGGCTTTCTGGCTATATTATTTTGTGCCCTTTATTATCACTGTGACTTCTCATAGCCATGTTCGAAGCTGAAATCAAGCTGAGACCCCAGATGTTTTCATGGTCTAAAATATTAGTAATTAATCTGAGTTTGTAGTGTTTCTGCATTAGAGGAGGCTTTTACTTTAATAGCCTGTGTTTGAATGTATTATTCTAAGTAGATCAGCATGCTAAAATTTGCATTGTAAAAAGATTGTTTTGGAACAAAGCAGGATCTAATGAGCATATAGTAAATCCCTTGGCTCTGCAGTGGAGTCACAATAAGCATAATAGGTCTCGCTGAATGAATCCCTAGCAGCCTAAAAGCTTTTTTTTTCTCTAAAATGGAGTAGCAACCCTGCAGGATTTAGCGCAGACAATATGCAAAGATCATTTAAGGGACTGTTGTGTAAAGAGAAAACAAATGGCGACAACTCCACTTAGTCCTTTGAAAGGACCCTTTGTGATCACTTCATTAGACAGTCTGTTTCAATATATATATATATTTTAATTCAAGAATGACACTATTGTAATGGAAGCATCCTAAATTCTGATCTTTTTTTTCCCCTCCCTATGGTCTCAGGAGGAGCATTTTGTCATTTCTCAGGTTTCTTCCTGGAGGTTGAATATTCAGTATGCATAATTCTTTTAACAAGGGCGAAGGTGTGAAATAAGGGTATTACACAAGAAGGCTGAGAACTCTAGAATAAAAGGTGAACAACAGCTTTGTCTTTTCCTTTCAGCCGGTGTTAGCCATCTTGCCAATGGAAGATGCTCTAGACCAATGTGCTTATCTGTTGAAAAAGTCATCCTTTGAATTACACCCTTGCTGTCTCCCTTTTCTGCAAGGATAAGGTAGTTTATCTCCTAGATATAGTAGGACAAGCACCCAAAATAGTGTAGAGACCCATCTCAGTTGCCATTTTTGCAGAAAGCTAATTAAAATGGGACTGATGATGTGGAATTGAGCTGCCCCATGCACTGATGTGCCTGACTGCAGTATATTTTTTTCTCTTTGCTCCTGTCTTAAATTAAGTTTAAATTTGAAATTTGATGCTACAAAAAGATCACCCCCTGATGTTTGAAATATGGCTGTTTTAATTGAAGGTCTGGATTTGACATAGGGCCTTTAATTTCATTCTGAGTTGGAGGTCTGATTTCTGCCCTTCAGACAGAAGACATAAGCCCTGTTCACCTGAAATGCCAAATTAAAATGAGAAGGGGATTGAAATGTAACACAACTCTCCTCCTCAAAAGTCCAAAGACTGGAGCCAGTCCCTGCCTGCCATAGCCCACACATAATGGCTCAAAGACATATAATGACTAAGTGTCAGTTACTATTTTTAGTTGAGGCTTTCTAATAGGAAATCAAAGGTTTAGAAAGCTGCATTACAAATATCAGCAGGGCCAATAGATTGAATTCCTCTGGTGTTTGTTTTCAGGCAGTGAAGGAGTAGCTGGCTGATTGAGGATTGTGCTGAGCTTGACATTTATTAGTGGCAATATAGAAAGTGATGACAAATGTGATCAGCGCAGTGATTTTATAGGCAGCGTTTTTTATTAAATGCGTCTGTTCTGATCTCTATGGGTTAGTCTTATACTCTGCAAGAGTTTTAGTTGTTGTGGAGTGACACATGTCACGCAAGGCACCCCTAGTAGAGTGGACCAAGGTCAACCTGCTTGGTCAAGCCCAGCTTGGGCGGCCGCGGTGCTTAGCCAGTCCAGCCTGGAGTGAGCCTTGGGTTGTGGCACTTCATGCACTTGTTCCTGCGTTTCATAAAAAGCTCCTGACTTGACTAGTCAGCCTTTCATGGGAGCTTGGCTGCAGATTCTGATGGAAAAGATGTTTCTTGAGGACTGAAATGGGGCAGGAGCTCAGCTGCAGATTTCCCAGTGTAAGCTTTATGTATAGTGGGCTTTATCCCTTGCCGAGATCTGAATTTAGAGGGAGATTTTCCTCTGTGGTATTTGGGGATAAGTGAGAAGAAACAACCTAAAGCGATCACATGAATGAGAACTGAAGAACGGGGATGACTGACTGATCTTTAATGCCATTTCATGTGTCCCATGTGGATTGTATTTTTCCAAGGTCTGTTTGTTGAATTTTAACAGTTGCAGCACAAACAGTGTCTGAAGTGACAGATGTGCAGAAATGACTGACAGCGGTTCTGTTGATTTGAGAAAAAGTTGAGTAAATTTGTGAAAAGACAGAAAATTATTCTCATCAAATGTGTTCTTAAAGCATATGTTACCAGTAGCATCTGGTGAGGACAATTACCTAACTAAATTGGAGATACAAGATTGCATTTACATTATGTGAGGGAAAATGTTTAGGGTCTGCAAAAACCAGCATATATGATACTGCACCAGCAAGAGACATCTGCAGCCTCTTTAAGACTTGGAAACTGGGAGGAAGCAGAGTTATTAACTGCAGTCTATGAAGTTTAAGGGCATGTCTCAAAGCGATCTCTTTTCTGTGCCTGTCATTTCCATGATGGGAGCTGTTAACTCCTCCTGGAGCATTTGGAGGCTGCCAACATTCATTCATTTGCTAAGAAAAACAAGTCTTTGAAAATTAAAAACTTGCCCTTGGACAGCCTGTTCCCATCTCTCCTCTCCCTTACACCTGACTGTCATTTCCAAGCAGCCGCATTATGGAGATTGAGGCTAACTGGACACGGAGCTAAGTACAGAGGGTGGCTACATACGGAGGGTGGCTAAATGCGGAGATTTAAGGGCTGTACGCAAGTGCTGGGGGAGCCTGGAGCCCCTCGCAGAGGAGAGACCCATGTCCCTTAGGGAAACGTGTCCTTGGTTGGAGCCATCAGCCCTGGGGGTCCAGACCATGTTGGAGAGGAGCTGCAGTGCTTTCACATATGGGAGTTCTTCCTCGCTTTCTTCCCTAGACATTCTTGCATCAAAAGAGTAATATCCTTTGTAAAACTGTGCAAAATAAGGATTTATGAGACTGCACTAGCAGTTTTAATTATACGGGGCGTTTTTAATATCTTTAAACCTTTAAATCCTATCTTTTCCCTCCTGTAGCAGCCAGTCTGTTAATTTATCTGATTTATTTCTTTACTCATAAAGTTTATCGCCCCAGCAAGACAGCAATTGCTGAGCACAAGATTCGCTGGGACATGTTTCAATTTCTTCACTCTTATCTATTTTCTTCTATAAGAGGGTTAACAGAAGGGTTTTCTCTTCTCGCTGTTGTCAAATCTGAGGTCTTCGCTGGTTTGAGGTTCTCAGAAATCCTTAAGGAATATGTGAAGGACAGCCTTTAAATTTGCTGCTGAAGAGCCATTGTAGAAGTTTCAAGGGGAAAAAGCATTAAAAAGTGCATCACTCGAGTGCCTCATTGCAAGAACAGTGCAATCCCATTGCCTTTTCCTCGGAAAGGAAATCATCTGTAAATATCAGGAAAGCCTGAGGGAACACAACTAGGAGGTCCAATCTCAATCAATTCTAGCAAGTTTTAAAGGCTAATCAAGCAACTAGGAAAAGAAATTTTTGACTTTTTTGCAAAGAAAAGTTTCGTTTTTGAATCCAGCTCAAAGCTCACGTTTGGTGACTCTGCAAGGGGATCCAGCAGTGTGACCCTGCAACCTCTCAGAAGACTTTCCGAAAAGCAGCCAGCCTTCACCTACTTAGCATTTGGACAACTGAAGTAAAAATAAAATAGTAAAGAAAAAATACCAGTGCCAGAGACATACATATTCATTTGCCCATTTGATGCGTTTGATCATTGCAGCTCCTTAGTTTCAAATAGCTTCCTATGTGAAGTAAAAAAACACTTTACCTAGCACAGCTCCTGAAATAGGTGACTCTGTAGTCAACTCTGAAAGGGGGAAAGAATATTAAAATACCCATTAAACTCCATTAGAAAAGGAAAGTATAGGTCATTTTGAAATACCAGTTTCCCTCAAAGTATGGAAACTATCAATGAGAGATGCAGCAAACCCACGTGTTCAAAAACATTACTCAAAAATAATTTTGTCAATTCCTCCTTGTAATCATTGCTTCGTAGATTGAAATCATTCACGAGCAAGTAATTATGGGAAAAATGTAATTCCTCAAAAGGCTTATATATATATATATTTTGCTTTGCTGTAATTAAAGCATAGAGATTTAGTAGCTCTTAAATCATGAACCCTATCTTCAAATTCAAAGAACTTTAGAGATGCGGCATAGGTCATGGCAAGCAAGGCGCTGTCCTCCCTCGGTTTGGCTCTGACGAGATGACTTTGCATCTGACTGACTATTGCAAGCTGTGCAGTAAATACTGTTTATGGCAGGACAGCCCTAGCTCAGGTACACAGGAATAGCAGTTAGCACCGATAAATCATGGTAGCACAAACCACAAACATTATCAGTCAGTGTGTAATTTATCCCTGATGTGGGTACTTGTTCTTAATACTTAATATGTCTGTTTATAGAAAAGTTGATTGAGATAATTAGCAGTAAAAATGCTAAGGTAGCACAGCTCCAGCAACGGTTACATTTATATTGCTATCTGTTTTGTTTATAGCAGCCTAAAGAGCAATACTGAAATTAGAAATTAACTACAATTAGCAAATAAATTAAGTGTCTCTTGGAATTACTTGATCATGTCTTAAAACACTGCACAGCGGGACGCTCGCGGAGTCCCCGGGCTGCAGCAGCTGCGCTGCGATGCACGCGAAGCAGAAACCGCTTCATTTTGCTGCTGCTGCTGCTGCTTGTATCTCGCTATCCTCGATGCTGCCCTGTGACACAGGCTGCTGGGTGCACTGCGATGCTGGGGACAGTTTGGGGTTGGGGACGTGCTCTGTGTGGGGCACAGAAGGCTGAGCCCGCTCGTCGGTGTGTGGCTGGGTCAGGGTGGCTCCCCCTGCTCCTCAAATGGGCCTTGAGGGGCCACGCACCCCTTTGCTGTTGGTCCATCCCCTAGTGCAGGATGAGCAACTCATGTTGGAGACGCAATCGGATCGGTGGTATCGGATGATGAGCCATGAGTAGAGAAGCTGATTTCCGTGGATTACCTGAAATGTGGCAGTTGAGCATCATTTTACAGCCACATAAATGCCCTTACAGAGCAGCTTTACAGAGCCCCCTCACCACCGGTCTGGGGGGAAGTCTGGAGTTCTCATAGATCCCTGTCTTTGCATAGAAGGTTTTGTTTCAAGAATGGTGAATCGAGGGGCAGACTTTAAAAGAACTGTGGCATCTATGAACTCAACTGATAAAAGCTCTTTCTTGTTTGTATTTTTTGAACACTATTGAAATAGTATTACTCTCAATTTTCAAAAAGGACAGATAGGCTCAGTGGTCTCAAAGCAGATGCATGGTTTGGCCTTTTCCATCAATAACCTCAGCAAGGAAAGCTCAGTCCTGCATCGGATGTCAGAGACATCAGACTAAGACTTCCTGGCAGCTGTGAAAAAGATCCTGTTTGTGTTTAGGTTGAGCAGTACTCCAAGAAGTAGTCGCTTTGAATTCTCAGAATTCAGAACCACTGAGAAGACAAGGGTTTGAGCTGTCTAGCTTTGCTTTCCATAGCAAGGCACTTTAAGAATTTTGCTTGATAAATTGCTATATAAATGCATTGCGGTTATTTTTCTTACATAATTTCATAATTAGATGTGGAAAGATGTGGGCTATTTAATCCAGTTAAAAATGGGTTATTAAATACATAATGGGGATGAAAAGAGGAGAATCTACCAGTCTGGGGTGCAGCCACTCACTTGCCTCTTTCTTGTCTGCTTTGTGCAATAAAACCTTCCCAATTAATTCTTCCTTCCTTGTACTTCCACCTGTTATCAAGGGCAGAGAGACCGTGTGTTTTTGAATCATCCATGCCCTCTGTGCTGTGCAGGGGCAGGTGCTGGTAAACACCCCTGCTCCTTGATTCGGATACAAAACCCATGTCTTCATCCAAGTCTCATGCGACTACTGCAAACTGCAGGACTCTTGGCCAATTTGGGGTGTACATCCTTGGTTGTCCTTACTGAAGCCATTGGATTTTTATGTAAGATTAAGTATCCATTGGGCTAGGGAGCAGGGGGCTGCAGTCCATGTGTAGCAGCGCACAGAGAGGTGTGGAGAGCTGGTGCCATGTCCACGTTCCAGGGAACAGCCTCCGGAGAGACCCCGCTTGGCCTGAGGTGAACGGGCATCCTCGGAGGAAGCAGCTTCCATAGCTGTTTACTGGCTGCTTCCCTCCCCAGAGCACATTTCTTCATCTTGAAGAGCAAAATAGGGGTGGGGGCAGGAAAGAAGGACCTGGACGCCAGCGAGCAGCAGTGGGGCCTTGCAGGTGGGTGAATCCCGAGCGATCCGCAGCATCTCCCTGCAGCGGCTGCTGCTGCTGCTCTGCTTTTGTCCCATTTCCTTCCAAGCCAGTCTGAATTCCCTGTGGGCTTAATCGGGGCAGAGTATATCACTGATAAACAACTATTTGTGTTGAATTTATAGATGAGCTAAACTGTTTCCTTTAATGTTGCAGTTTAGTACCTTTTCCTTTTCAGGCTTGCATAAGCAGAGGCATTTGAAGGAAATAAATCTGTTGCTCAGATAATATATTTGCCCTTGGTACAGAAATATATAAATAAAAATTACAAGGTCATTAACCATATTGAGAGAAAGAAAAATGTGCTGTGCATTAAATAGCTGACTCCCAGGACAGGCTGGGCAAATAGCAGTATACCAAAGTGTGCTGTTCATTTTCCTCTCTGAGCATGAAAATTAATTAATTCCTTTCTTTTTCATATCACTTCCCCTTTTCACTGGAAAACCTAGGCATATGTCAGTCCAAATTTATGAGCAGTGTGGTTTTCAGTGCATTTCATATATCAAATGCAAATTCCTGTGGCCAGTGATTTACTACAGAACTATGTGGAAGGCAACAAATAAATATTATCTAACAAAATATTAAAAAAACCACAACCCATGGAATAGGATTTTATCTGCCACTTCCCAAGCAATTTATCTTTGTCCCAGTGAAGGCAGGCTGTGCAACGTGCTGCTCTGGCATGGCTGTGGATACACCTTGCTTGGAAATGAGCTCTCATTCTCAGGCAAAGGTAGCGTTGGAAAGCAGTGGATTATCACTTATATTTTATTTACCTTTTATTTATTCTAGCTAGACTCTAATATCAACATTTCAGCTTCCCCAGCCCCACGTGACTCCAAATGTCGCTGATCTGGGGGAAGAGCTCCTCTGTTCCCTACCTTGCAGTGCGGACAGCTAATAATTAAGAAGAAGTAGCAGGTTGGGTAGTGCCGTGTCTGCAAGCGTTGAGTGATGCAGTTCCCGTTCTGCTGGTTTTTTCCCATCCTCGCCAACTCTAATTCCTATCATGAGAAAGTAAATGAGGATTCTGTGCTTTTATCTGTGTGTAAATGTGCATAATTTGTTCCTTCTCTCTTTACCAAAGGTAACGTTCAAATCCCTGCATAAAAGGCTACGCTGTGGAATAGGTCACCCGAGATCCTCGTGTGCGGTAGACACATTTCATGAGATTCTTCTGTGACAGTCACACTTGCACTAGCAAAGGGTTGTTAGCTGATGTAGAGAGCTGTATACCCACATATACTCAGCAAGTACAGCCAGCTTGATTTTATTGACGCTTCTGTAGCAAATGCCAAATTATATTAGTCCTGACGGATCAGCATCTTGTGACTTGTCTTCTGCCTAATGATTCTGAGAGCATTGACACTCTGGGGAAGGGCACGGCATGTTAGGACACGTGAGCTTACGTGTCTGCAAGCAGCTAAATCAGTTGATCAGGATGATTCGACCCGTATTTCTTCAGCCAGTCTTGGGAACACTCTACCTGCAGCATCTGAAATGAAGCAGTCATGTCACCTGAAAATAATATATATATTTTTTTCCCTCAAAATCTCCCAGGTTTGGCAGTGTGGAGGAAGCATGGAGGTGTTGCCCTGTTCTCGCGTGGCGCATATCGAACGCACAAAGAAACCCTACAACAACGACATCGATTACTATGCAAAGCGCAACGCTCTGCGGGCTGCCGAGGTCTGGATGGATGACTTCAAGTCGCACGTTTACATGGCCTGGAACATCCCCATGGCAGTAAGTGTGGATGAGGTTATCTCCTGAACAGGCAGAAACATGTAGATAGCTGGTCCTTGTTGGCTCTTTGAGGTGGACGGTATTACTGAAGTTGTATAAAATGGACTAAGATTAGGAAGAAGAATGTTTTCATGGTGGTTATTTGATACAGAGAGATCCATTGTATAAACATGCCTTCTCCGTGCAAGTTTAATTGCATGCTCGGGAGCACTGGCACAGATTTATAATTTAACTAGAGCAGGATGTTTCAGGTTTATGCTCTTCCTCAGAAGAAGTCGTTAATTTAGGAAGCCATTAAACTTTGAGGTGTTCATATGCTACAGTGGTGAGGACTACAGAAATGTCCATAAATAAACATCATCATTCATCATGAAACTCAGTAGACCTTACCAGCATAAAAAACAAAGTGCACAATAAAAGAATTGTGCATTAACTAGCTTTATTGTCTCCAGGCTGAGAGCTGTGATGTGGATGCGTTCTGTTTCGTCCTGTGAATACAAGTTGTAGGTGACACATGGGGGCCTCTAGGAATCAATGCAATATAAATGTTAGATCAACTGTAGGTTTCATTTATTATTATTTTTTTGCTAAATCTATCACATGACATCCCAGTCAGGTGGAAGCTGAACTGGTGTTGTGTCTTTTAGTGCTAATCACATTCAAATTGTTCATGTGCAGGAGCACAGAGAGGGCAGCTGAGGGGAACCATAGTCAGTTCTTTAGATAAAATGGGGTTAGTTAATCCTTATATGACATTTCTATCCAAAGCTGATTTAAGTAAATGGAAACAGGAATAGTCCTATTTGAGTAGGAAAAAATGACAACCCTGATGTGTCCTTGTGGATGGTCACAGTTATGACCTGGAGTCCATAAAATCAGGGGAATCTTGACAAAGACTTCACTGGGTTTCCTCTATGTTCTATCAACTTAGACTTCGGTACTTAATACATCAAAACCCCTTTTCATCCATTCAAATTGTACTTTCCAAAATGCTTCTCTGTTTTCTACATGCGGTGTCTGAAAATGCCTGACGTCCACACATCCTTGTTTACTTACTGCTATTTGGAGCTAGATGTTCTGTGCAGTGTTGAAAATTAGCTCTCTACTAAGTTTTGTTCTAGTCCCTTCTTTTGATAATAAAAAGTAATTATAGTGAAACTTTTGGCCTAACAGGTCGCTAGTGTGTAACTCCTTTTCCACATGCAATTTCAGTAATGCTAGGAGGCAGACGAGCTAGTCTCCATCTAAACTTTTATGGGCATTTTGGCCCTGTCCACATCCATTTGAAACAATGTTTAGCTTCCAATAGGAAAATGAAGGAACCTGGGTAAAATTGTTTGCTTGATGGTTTCTGCAAATGAATCCTGCAAATAGAAAGGACATTTAAATAAGCATTTACACCAAGGCATGATTTACTTTAATGTCTCCAGAATTACTTATTGATATAGTTTTCTGCAGTGAGCAATACAGTTCTGTTGTGCTTTCAAAAAAAAAAAGAAGAAGAAGAAAAAGGCACATCTACATTAAAAGACATAAAATCAGCAGAAACACTGAACATTAAAATTTACTTTCCATAAAACTAAATTGATTGATAAACTGTACGTCATAAAAATAGCACCATAATCTCTTTCTGGAAAAGAAAGTTGACATGTTAGTGTTCACAGACATATTCCTCTGTAGCATTCAATGTGAAGACTCAAAAATACTCTCCTGTCAGAAGCCATAAATTGAACCTTCTGGTAGAGGACTAGAAGCCTTTGTGCATAGTTAAAAGGAAAATTCTGCTCTTCTTGTCCTCCTGCTAAACCCTCCATCCTGTATCATCATGCTGTAACCCTTGGAGGATACATGCACCTAATACAGCAGTGAAAACAGCATTTCTCATAGCACCTCGTTTGCTGGTGTTGGGTTCTGTAGAAATGGCAAAGCAGGAAAGGCATCCTGCTGCCTTGTTGGAGTGTAGGGAAAAAGGGAGGCAAATAAAATACATGTCTTCTGGCTTACCAAAACTCATCTAAATTCACATTTCATAACTTACGCTATCTTTTCCACATTTGCCTCCCTTCTGGTTACTGAAGATCAGGATCAAGATACATAACATGTATCCTGATGAATGGATGATCTTCGGACATATCTGAAAAAGCACATTCCCCCTTCACCAGCAGGTCACCAGAACCTTATTTTAGTTAAACAAATATTGGGTGTGCCCTTGCTTTTGATCTCTTCCTTGACAATTTTGGTGAGAAAGGAACCTCATTCTGAATGATTTATTGCACTGAGTGCCTCTGAGAATTGCTCTCTTTGCATGTAGCCTGAAGTAGAACGTAAATTAACATTCATTTGAATGGCTGCTGCATGGAGAGCTTGTGACAACGCATGCATCAGCAAGCAGCAGTGAACTCGCAGTGTGGCAAGCAGAAGAACTTGCTCAGTATTACCTGTGTTCCCTCCTGAAAGCTGTGTGTCTGCTGGGGACTCTAATAAACCCTGAGCTGAGATTTCCTGCTGTCACATAGCCCTGTATTGGACAGCATTTGTAAAACACACAGCAATTTTTCTGGAGGAGAAGTGTAAGGTGCTTGAGTTAGATTCATGGAAAAGTACCCTGTTTCAGTCAATTTGATTCATACGGTGTTGAGGTAACTCTCATTGTCTGTTGAGCTATGATGATTTATAGTGATTTAAATCAACAGATACGAACTCAGGACCTGGCCTTTTTGAAAGAGTTTGTTTTTATCATATTCAGTTAACTGTGCCAGACTGTTTTCCATGGAATTTGTATTCAAACGTGAAGAAAACCCTGAAGGAGGGTTATAAAGAAGATTTTGAGTTTCTCTGCGTTTTATGGCTCGTCTGTAAACGAGCTCTAGTTCCAGTGGAAGCTGAATGCTGGTCTATGCAAACGCCTAATGGAGCTTAATGACCTTTTGAACAGCTCTGCTTTGAAATTTAAAAGCTCTGTTCTGATCTCATTTACATCAGTGGATACAGAAAGACGTTTCCAGAGTAAACCACAATCACGCTGCCATATCTTAGATAAGAGTTAGGGCCTAAATTCCTAATGAATCTAAAAGCAAAGGAGTTTGTTTGATTGCAAACATTTAGAATTGCTGTAAATAGCAATATTCTTATTGTATTCTTTTCATTTTGTTTTATTCTTGTTTTTTGCTTGTTTGCTCTCCTTTTTCTACCGACTTTCATTAATATTTATTGTCTGCTCTCAGCAGCAGCTGTTTGATGAGCTGTTACTTACAAAAGCAACAGAGGAGTTGGTACACTCCAATTCGGTTTTAGTAGAGACAACACTGTAAAGTCAATGCTGTGGGATTTCTTTATTCTTTTTCTGCTTTTTAGAACCCCGGAGTTGACTTTGGAGACGTTTCTGAAAGGATAGCGCTACGACAGCGACTGCAGTGCCGGAGCTTTAAGTGGTACTTGGAAAACGTCTATCCTGAAATGAGGGTTTATAATAATACAGTCACTTACGGAGAGGTACTGTATGTCTTTGAAAATACATCGCGACTGCATCAGAGCAGTCCTTTCATCCTCGTGGGTGGGTATCAGGACATACAGAGCAATTTAAAGTCAGCGCAGCCGGAGCGACAGAAATGTTCTTTCTTACTTTTATTCGGCTATAGAAAGTAAGGTTTTGACAAGCGTTGTCCCTCCTATTAGTGTATATTGGACTAAATCACTCTTACAGAAAAAAATGCAACCTCTTTGGTTTGCACTTAGAAATAGAGCAGATTTAAGAAAATAAATTTGATGTTATCTTTTTCCTAAATAGGATGCTGCAAAGATCAACAGCAAAACATTAGCAGTTGAGAAAACTGAAATAAGTGAAGTTAATGGGAACAGTTGGGTTTACTGGATTGTTTTTAGGCAAGGAACTCACCCCATTTTGGATTTTGCCAAACCATTTGAAGGACTGCGTTGGTTTTATCAATTCATTCTTCTGGAAATCCTCCTATCGGGGAGGAAAAAAAAAAATATGTCCACGTTGAAGTTATGAGGTGAGGCTATGGTTTGGCAAGTCTTTAACTCATCATGAAAGGTCACTAGATAAAGAAACAATTTTGTTTTGTGTTCAGAATCTGTCTTTCCATGTGGAGCTATGAGCCAGTAATGAATAAGCTCTTCCTCTGAGATAACTGAGCCAAGTGGCTGGTTAACCGTAATAAAAATGCTGGATCCAAATGTATTAGAAATGCAGAGATGCTTGGGTTCAGCCCAGCTTTGTGGATCACTTCTTTCTCTTCTGTTAACCAATAAACATCCCCGTATATGCTTGACTCTATTCTCCAAGGAAGTCACACATGGTTCTTGTAATTCTTTCACTTGAGCTGTATCACGTGCCTGCACTGCTGGACTGCTGTAGCTTAGGCCTGGGAGCTGCAGTAAACCTCTGGGCGCACTCCTTCCTCTTGCCTAATGTTTTTAAGATTCTGTTTTATTTGTCTGCTTGAGCTACAATTGAATTCAAATGCCATAAATCTTCCCGCAAGACAAGTAAATGGGCATTCTTCTTTCCCGTTCTGTTTGATTGAGCTCATGTAGAAATAAGTTAGGCACTTCAGATATTGTTACAAAGTGCAAGTTTTATTGAATAATATCACTTTGCATCCTAACATAACTATCCCTGGCAGTAAACATGGAAAGACACTTAGTAAATTCCACACGAACTATTAGTACCTGTCAGCTCTGAGAAGACCGTTAAGGGAGAAGAGCATTGGCAGGAGTGCCAATGTTGTGTCAATTACAGCAGACACTTAGGCTGGGCTCAATAACGGAGACTATTTGTGTTGAGTGGCCACACTGAGAAGGTTCTTGAGTCAAACAGGAGCTTCAGGAATATAAGCATCTCATTCATTAAAATTTATAGTAAAATGGAGCCACACAATCTATTTAGCTAGTATAAACCGTCTCGGTTCCTCTTCAATCTTATATGCCCATAATGAAAGTACTAGAGACTTTATCTCAAATGACATTAAGGTTGTTACTAAGTACCTTTCCTTCTGGTTATTTTCCTGGAGGAAAGGAGGTTTGGATTTTAGTGAGTTTAAGGAAAATAAATGTATCGAGTAGACGTAAAACAGATTGAAGCAGTAGTAAAAATATATGTCCTAGTGACTCAATTCACATTTTTTAAAGCCACATCATAAAGTTGTCTTCATCTTCTTTAGCCTTTATAGCACCTGAGTTATAAAATAAACCTCCTGAAATTTAACTGTTGGTGAGCACTCATATCCCATCCAATTGCCTGTTATGCTCATACTTTATTACATAAAGGTTAGCACTGTTTACTGACTTCTAATACTTTGTGCAGCAGCTACTCTGTATTATTGGGATGGCCAGACTATTTGTGGATAATCTAAACCGAGGCTGACCTGCTGATGGTTTCAAAATATCCATCTAAATAAATAACTTCTTATTTAAAACACCTATACTCACAAGACTTGCAACCTGATTTTATGCACCTGTAAATTCTCTTTATCTCTTGAAGGATATGAACTTTTGATTGGGTTTGTTTTCTGATCCCAATCTTTAAATATTTTAAAAGCCCTCCAGTGTTGCTATCATTGCTTTATCCTTTCAGAGTAATGTACTTCACAAAACATCTGTGCATTTCTATATATTGCATTTTCAATTAAAATAAAACTCTAATTTATGTACTTTTTGCTTTTATATACATAATGGCAAAAAAAGAAAAGTGTGCCAAAGCCAACACCTTTCCTGTGTAGCACTTGTCCTATTTGGTGAAGTCACATTCTCAACATATTGGGTCAATATCTGTATTTATGTAAGAGTAATTTGGAGCAAAATTTAACCTGATTTTTTTTTTTTTTTTTTTTTTTTGAGTGAATTTTGGTCTTTGGGTAACTGCTGAAAGAAAAACTCTGATTAAAGTTGATAATTCTGTAAGCACAACAAGATGTTCAAATAACACAACTGTCTCTTCACAGAGCAAATTCACTATTGAAGTTTATGGGAAGTTTTAACAGTCTGACAAAGTTATGGAATGAAAATGTATTTCTCAGGGAAGCACACTATTTGTTTCAGTAGTTGCAGTGCTGCTAAACTTCAGCTAGGCTGGACTTGCATTTTAGAAATTACTTTCTAAAACAGCTCTTTTCTTTCTGATGTGATCACAGGTCCGTAACAGCAAAGCTAGTGGCTACTGCCTGGATCAGGGAGCTGAAGAGGATGATAAAGCAATCCTTTACCCATGCCATGGGATGTCCTCGCAGGTCAGTGTGCAGAATTGCTTAATTAATAGGAAACCTTTTGTTCATAAGAAACCAAAAAGTAATGTGGTTAATTTGAGTCAAATTTTGCAGTATATTATTGTAAGCCTAGATTTTTTTGTTTGTTTGTTTAGTAGGAGGCATGGAATGACAGCAGAGAGAGGTAGGTCTTATTGAAGTACAGAACTAGTACCAGGTCAGCTTGAACGTGGATAACTCCAAACTACTCAGACTGGAACTGCTGCAGACAAATATGATCATACTGCTTTTGTTTGCTTTAGTGCAAACTAAACTTGTGGAAGATTTAAAAAAATAAAGCAGAGGAGGGCATAAAAATTACCGTGGATTTATCTGAGAGCTGGTGGGTACCCAAAGTATTCACTACCCAAGATGTTTAAGCTGGGTGTAGTGACCACCTAAATCTCTTCCAACTCACTTATATGAGAGGTCTCCTTTCTGATAACAATCTGAGACAGAAGAGCCTGAATTGCTTATAGACTTTATACTACAGCTGCAGGCTGGAGCTCTGTTTTATCAGACATTATATAAATAAATACAAAGTTACTCTTCCCAAATCCTTAAAATCCAAAGCATTCCCTCTGTGTGAGAACTATAAAAGTATAGAAAAGGTGAGAAGTTAATCTACCAAATCATCCTCCAGCACTTTTATTTCCTTTTTTTTAAAAAGGAAAAACTTTCACTTTGTAAAAAATGTCAAGCAGAAGGCAGAGGTGATGTTTTATCTAGCTGGAATATTTCACAGACAAGCATGAGTTAGAGCCACTCAGATGCAGCCAAGTTAATTAATGATTACACAGCTGGAAAACTTCTATCATCTCACCACAGTTTAAAAAATTAATTCAGTATGAGAGCCACAGCTGCACAAACCTTAATCAAGGATATTCAAGCAGCTAGCATGAAAGGTGTTGACAGCAAGCATTTTAATATATTAAATAAACATTTTTAAAGCCGCTCTTACAATCAGCCTGGGTGAGCACAGTTGTCTGTTATGTTTAACTTTCTGACATTTTTCCATCTGAAGAATAGGGCACGAAATACCCCTGCTGAGTTGAGAAGTGAGTAGTTGTATGTGCCTATTGAATATATACCATCTCATGTAAACAAAGCACTAATTTTCACCTGTTAGGTTATCACTGGTGCGTGATGCATCCTCCTGGTGTGAAAACCTCTCACCAGATCAGCTACAGTCTGTTTTTCATACTTTTTAATCCTGACAAGCAAATAACCAGTGATTTTTGGTATGCACCTGGTTCCACTGCAACCAGCAGAAGTCAGTCGTGTGTTTAAAGAAAGCTGAGCTAGGCAGATTACTCCTCTACATTCTGGGGGATGATGTTCTCTTCTACTTCATACCCTTCTATTTTCTCTGTGTGTTGTACATGAGTGATGTTATCCTGCATTGCTAGCAAATAACAAACCTATTGCACTGTTACTACTCCACGAACAAAATGTCTTTCCTTGCACATATTCTCAGGATCAGTTTTTTACCTCCACAAATCACTTCATCTCTTCATTGGAAATCAGTTTTTAAATTCATTTATTCAAGCTGGGACAAGAGGCTCTTTTATGGAGCTTCTTGAATGCATTTCATTTGAGCATGTATCAGTTTTGCCTTAGGTGAACAGGCATGTGATTCAAGTTAAATCACTGTAAGCCAGTAGTTACGATTATCCAAACAAGTTTCTGCCTCTTTTAGATTAAATTTAATGAGGTTTATTTCAAAACTCACTTTACAGAGAAGTAGTGCAGTTTTTATATATGTTTCAAGTTAAGAGTCTGATCTCTCAGATAAAAAGATGTACCGATATTGTGGTGACAGCAGCGAGAAACACAATCTGGGTCTAGAGAACCATTCAGAAACAGATATTTTGGGAATCTTGGAGTGCCCTGCCTCAGCGTGTGGGCCATCCTGTACAATTCCCTGTAGAGCTCGTTGGTTTTACATCACTCTACAACCTGGTATTGTGGAAGAGCTTCCAAAAACAAGCCCAACCCAACAGTGGAAGGGAAGGTGTTGGCCTTGGAAGCCTCTCCTGAGGCATGCACACCAAGAGGAGAAGGGAGCTCTTGGTGCTCGTGGTCCTGGAGCTCGCAACTGCACAACTGGATGGAACAAAAGTTGATGAAAGATTGCACTTGAACTGCTGCCTGCGGGCCAGTACCAAACACTGCATTTGAGAGTGCTCTGGCCTTCCTACTTCAACTGGATCACACGTGAGCTGGACACCTTTTAACTTGCAGACAGAGGGGTGGATGAGGGTGTGTAGCCAAGCTGGATATTTGGCATCTGTTTCTCTGGGATGACAAGTAGACTGGAGACATTAAATTCTTCAGGTCCTGTCTGGCTTTGTTTCCATTACCGTGTGAGCTCACAACTCACCTTGACCTGCAGGGCTGGCAGATCATTAGAGTCTCTTCTGGTTGCAGAACAGGAGAGAGAGGGAGAGGAGTTAAATTTAGAACTAAATTTAGGGATTAAATTTAGGATGGGACCTATCTGTGAGACCATTTCTTACAAAAAGCTGCCTGTTGTTATTTTGTGCTTCTTTTACTTGACTGGAGATCAGCAGAAATAGATCCTCTGAAGTCAAATTCTGGAAATAAAAGCTGGCTTTTACTCATGTGGCTAATGCTCTTTGAGATTCACCTTCCCTGGTAGCACTGCTTACTATTTTTGAATCAGCTACAGTCACTTTGATAAATAACCTCTGTTATCTCTCCTATTCTGCTCAGATTTCAGACTGTTGAAGGGGAAAATATCCTGTGTTATTTTAAGTACAACAGATAGCATCAGGATTAGACCTTAGATCTTAGAGTGTTTAATATAGCGCTTAGATTCAGTGTCATTTATGTGACTTTCTAGCTCTTCTCAGGTAAATGTGAACAGCTGAACTGAGGTCCAGCCTCATTTAAGGGATAAAACTCTCTGTATTTTGGCTGACTGGCACCAGGAGTGGATTTGGTGTGATGGATCATGCTCATGGCACCTACTGCAAATGCAGGGGTTATTATTTCTTTTCTAGTATGGTTATGGTATCCAAGCTTGATTTTGAATACAGTGGCTGTCACTTTCAATATTTCATCAATTCTTTATCCCAACTTCCTGTTTTTTCAGTCTACAGTGATAAGAAAATTATTTTAATGTGTGTTTTATTTGCAGTTTATGTTGTCTCTAGAAAGTGATCAAGTCTTGGAAGGAAGATATTATTAATCATATAGTAGTTTCTTGAACTTTATTTTCCAGTCTGATTTTGCAGAAGCACTAAAACTTTCCTACTTACTGCTGTGGTTTGAACTGAGGGGTTTTTTTAAATTTTTTTAATTTATTTTTTAAGAATGAATGATTTGTCTCATGATGGTACAGGTACCAGTTTCCCGTACAGAGACACCTCTGAGCTGTCCCACAACTACCACTCTCAATGCGAAAGATCCTTTGATAATGTACCATACCTTCCTCTTTAAATCCTAAACAGAAACAAGATTTTTCAATTATGCTGGTGAATGACTCTGAATTGAAACACGAGTAGATACCGCAGATTTATTGAAGGATCGTTCTGTTGTAATACACCCACAATAAATAATGTCATTCTGAACCTTTATTGAAAACTCTAGAGATTAGGAGAGAGATATGTTCTATTTTGGGCCATGTATTTCACTTGCTGTGGGAGCTGGAGAAGGAGATGGGTATTTGACTTGGAGTGTAGCCTAAGAAAGGAGCCACGGCAAGGAAGGCCGCGGCGGCTCTGTTTGCCCTGCTGTCAAACCAACATTGCACCTTCTCCGTGTGCTTTGAAATCGCTCTCACTAGGCTATTTTGCAGCTATGTAGACTTGAGGCAAATGAAATCACCACTTACAATAGATGAAAAGTTAAAAAAAAATCTGTAAAATGTGAATGATTTTGTAGTGTATGTTATACTATCAGTTTATACTTTTTTGCCTTTCTTAAAAGAAGTCCAAAAATAATACACGAATTTACCTGAAACCTCTAATTGTAGCCAGTAGCATTTCCCACATCACTGAATTTCAGTGTTGTTAAGCCTCCTACAAAAATCAAGTATCTGAGTGTAATTTTTTAAATATTATTTAGGCCTGAAGCATATGTTAGCAAATATGTTATTATTTCCTTCATGATTTTTTTTTCCTTTTATTTTTGGATCCTGGTGGCACAGTTAGTTTTTTTTTTTTCAGTAACATTTATTTACAAAAATGCATTTGAGTTGTTGCTATCAATAGCCTCTGCTAGACCTCTTAAGAACAAACTGCACAGCAGATTGACATTGTGTCCTTGTTAAATCAATCCCCACTGAGTGGCTACAATTTACATATTGATTACTTCATTTTCTTGATTGCCCTTTTGCTGGGAGATATTGGGTAGGGAATGGTGGGGAGCACATGTGTGAAAGAAGGGATTTTTTGCCCTAGAAGACACCCCATGGAGACAGAGCAGGGATCCAGCCCCCTCTCCAGACGGCCACAAGCCGGGTGTGCTGGAGCGGAGGGAGGACTCGAGCCAGCGGCCGGGGCTGCGGGTGGGCACAGGGAGCTGCAGGTTGGCTCTGTGTTTCGGGTGTTCTACACCGTCCCGGGGGCTGCCAGCTGTAGACCTGGCTGTGCTCAGGGTCTCCTCTCACTGTGCTGGCAGCTGTCACGCCTGAGGTGGTGGCCAGTGGCAGGACGAGGGGTAATGGGTATAAATTAAAACATAGGAAGTTCTGTCTCCGTGTGAGGAAGAACTCTTTACAGTGAGGGTGCCAGAGCCCTGGCACAGGCTGCCCAGAGAGGTTGTGGAGTCTCCTTCTCTGGAGATCTTCCCAACCCGCCTGGATGCCACCCTGTGCCCTGTGCTCTGGGTGTCCCTGCTGG
>JAWLRI010000869.1:2835465-2846310 GCA_034781795.1 Crypturellus tataupa
CCTGCTGGAGCAGGGGGGTTGGACTAGGTGATCTCTAGAGGTCCCTTCCAACCTCAACCGTTCTGGGATTCTGTGATGTTCACCTCAGCACACCGTGGTTGATGCTCCTGGTTGTTTCTGGGATCTTGGGCTGCAGTTAAAGCCCTCTCTCTGCTCTTGTTCCCAGCTGGTCCGCTACAGCTCCGAGGGCGTCCTGCAGCTGGGGCCCCTGGGCTCCACAGCCTTCCTGCCGGACTCGAAATGCCTCGTGGACGACGGCAAGGGCAGGACACCCACTCTGAAGAAGTGCGAAGATGTCCTGAGGCCAGCACAGAGGTTCTGGGACTTCACACAGGTACCCAAAGCTCTTTGCAACCACACAGAGATGAGATGAGCCAAATAGTGTTCTAAAGGCTATAAAACAACAACAAAAGACAAATGATCTGCTGACCTTCAGGGGACTGTTCTGGGAATCTCCCCTTATGTTTTCAAGAAATTTTCTGCTGTGCTTTCTAGGAATTTTCCAACAGACTTTCCAGGAATCCAGCCTTATGTTGTCTTGAAATACTCTAACACACACATTGCAGTATCCCTTCTAGGAAACCTCTCCAGCTCGTGATTTTTGCGAATTCTGTGACAGTTTCTAGGTATCACTCTCTTTTATGTTCTCAGTGAAACTTCATGATTTCCTTAAACCCCTTCTGTGTTTTTAAGGAGCTTCTGGTTTGCTTTCTAGGAATTTGTTGATTCATTTTAAAGTTATTTGTCATCTGGGAATTTTTCTGATGATTTCTAGGAAGTCATGACTAGGATTACTACTTTCTATGACTACTGTATCACTTCCCATGGGATCATATAGTTCCTTCGAGGGGGTTGTCCCTGAACCCTTTCGTAGGAGTTCCCAGTGCAATCTCGGAAATTTCTGATGCTTTTTTCAGAATTTGTGTTTTATGATTTTACTGGATTCCTCTAGTAACTTTCAAGAGCATTTATGTAAATTTTTAGTACTGTCCAGTCCTTGGTTCTAGAGCTCCTTTGGGATTTTTTTTAGCATCTTCCTACCAATTTTTAAATGCAGAGCTTCCTATTGCTATTTATGTTTATAAAAGAATTATATATATAGTACTTTTTTTCCTAATCTTTCTATTTTCATATTCCTTCTTTTAATCCTTCTTTTCTTTCTTTCAGAATGGTCCAATCATCAGCAGAGACACTGGTCGTTGTCTAGAAGTGGAAATGTCAAAGGATGCAAATTTTGGGCTCAGATTAGTTGTGCAAAGGTGCTCGGGGCAAAAATGGATGATTAGAAACTGGATAAAACACGGTCGACATTGACTGCTGGGGCTGAGACGCTGCCTCTCCTGCTACTGTCCATCGCTCAGTGTGCCACACCTCGCAAGGCATTTGTCCTAAAGCAAACTGGTTTGAAAAGGACTTCACTGACAGTCCTCTATAGCTGGGCATTTAAAGAGAGGGGAAAACAAAAGAAAAGGCAGACACATACATGCCCTGTTTGACTCTTCGTTGCTCCTGAGGATGCCCTGGGAAGCTTAAAAAGAGTTTTCTGTTGATTTGGAAGTCATGGGATGGTCAGAACACAACTGAGAAGTGGGTTCTTTAAGCTCTCCTGGAGGAATTATAGACAGATGGTTCTGTGATGAGTTGAAAGGAGAGTTCCCTATACTGCCTCATAAAGAGAGTTCTCTGATGGTTAGCTTTTTAGCTTTAAGTTATTGACTGGTGCACAACTCCTATGGTGAATAATCATGTGCCTTTTTTATTGTACTTCGTATACAAGGGAACTGGAAAAGCCCTACCTTTTCAGCATGTTTGGTTCATTGTACTAAACAAGAAAACCTGTAAATAACACTGGAAAATATAAGATAAATTTCAAGAGCAATTGTCTAGGAGTCTCTGTTTCTAGAAAGAGACAGTTCTGCAAATGTTTACAGGTGGTTCTCAACCTTCAGGTTGCTAAAAAGCAGCATTTTAGAGACCTCTTCTAGTTAGGAAACAGGTAAATGTTGAATAAGTAAAATTGCGACATGCTCCATTGTTTTGCCACATTTTACATTTCTCAGCTGTAAAGGCATCGCGATACAGCACACAGATATTTAACTCTTTCGAGGCAGTAGATGTCCTGGGTAGATGATTTCTAGAGGACTCAGTTGGCACACAAGCCCTGAGGACATAAATGCCAGGCTCCCATCCTGCAGTGCTGCGTGTGCAGGGGCACTGTTGCAGCAACAACCTAGAAACCAGTGGGGGATGCCAAATATCCATCACTTCTGAAAATAAGGTCACTTATTTAGTTGCCAGCTCTGGAATTTAGAAACTTGAAGCTTCCATTTTGTTACTCTTCCTGTGAAAATGTCAAATGTGAGCAAATATGCTGTGTGACCACCTTCTAAACAAACCAGCAAAGTGTCATTTCAAGTATTTGAGAAAAAAAAAGAAAAAAAGATAGTGATAAGAAGACAAATTAGACCGAGAGAACTAGACAGCATATCTATATATGTACCGTTATTCTGAAATCTAAATGTTTTACTGTAGATTATCTGGCGAGAGCATGTTTGTGAACCTGAATTTAATAAAGTATGCAGTGGTTCATGAAGTATCTATGAGCAGGTAGCTGAAACAAGGACAAGGTCTTATCCAAAAACTATCAAATTTGATGACCACCGTCAGTGTCAGCAGGCTTTGGATATGGGTCCATGGCGGATGGCTCTTCATTATAGAAGATTTGTCATAAGGATGGAGACAGAGACAGTTCCTGTTAACTTCGCTGCTCAGTATTTTCAAAATAATTTAAATCAAGGAGTTTTTTGTTTGTTTGTTTTACTGACCAAGGAAAACAGGTAATTGCAGACACTATAGTAAAGCAAATCTACATGACTGCTTTTGGAAGAGCTTTTGCGATTCCTATGTCAAGGTATGTTGAAAAAAGTAAAATGGAAACAGTTAATTTTATCCAGGGCATGATATCTAATAAAATATTTACTTTTAACATGCAAGCTCCATCAGTTCTTGTCAACTTTTGGTTATTATTCATAGAGCGT
Source organism: Crypturellus tataupa (assembly GCA_034781795.1). Classification (NCBI taxonomy): domain Eukaryota; kingdom Metazoa; phylum Chordata; class Aves; order Tinamiformes; family Tinamidae; genus Crypturellus; species Crypturellus tataupa. Next base: position 2,838,504 of record JAWLRI010000869.1, read on the forward strand.
ATCACTGTATTTTGCCCCAGTTTTTTTCTTGAAACAGAATGTGCAAGATGTAACACAAAGCCAGTTTTCCTGGATTTTTTTTCATGGCCAGTATTTTTTATGTGAAATAGATGAGCTTATGTCTGAATATATACAAGAGAATAAGAGTGAGATTCCAAATATAAAAATTGGTACTTAAAACTCTGTGTTGCAGTTGATTGTACATGATCGCTTATGAGCAGCATAACCTGCAGGAAGAGATAATATCTTTATTAAATCAAGCAATACAGTAAAAATTCTTGAACAAGCTTTGTACTCCAGCCTTCCTGCAGGTCTGAAACAGAGGTAGGAAGCTTCAGGCTAAATATAGATTGGGAACAGTTCCCTGCATTTAACCTCATTATGTTAATCTATTAGATAATTTAAAAGGATTGTTACCATCTATGGAGCAGGTGTCGAGTGCTTTGTACAGCATTTCTGTTTGTAAGTGACTTTCATCTTCTCTCTGGGTACAGCTTAAAAGGGAGGGATTATCTGAAAACTGTGTTCTTTTGTTTACTCTTGGTTTTATCACTTAAATATTTGGCTGGGGAGGTGGGGAAGGCAAGGGAAGGGCAAGATGGTAAATACCTGGGGAGTTATTGGGGACTAAAGCCACAAATGAGTCATGCTTTCTGCAGGCTTTCCGATTAATATGACAGCTGTTTTTGTATGAAGGTGGCTGGCAGTTGAAAGTAATGAAGGTGTATCAGTATGGCTATGTCTAACTGTTAGAGTATAACATTACTGTGTTTGTCAGAAGGTAATATGCTACTTTTTTTTTCCCTAGTCTCATATTGTCAATCTACTCTTGATCCATGGGGCAACCTTTCAGAGCTTGGGCAAATAAAAAGGAAGGACTGAGTATTTGTAGGAACGCCAGGTTTACAATTCAGTATCCTATAAAGAATGTTGCATTTCTGGTTTAGGAGCTTTGAAGGTGAGAAGCTTTTACTGGCAAAGATTTTAAGAACCATAATGAATGTGAATTGGTTGCCCTTGGAATTTCATTACTGCATGTTTTGAATATCCAGCACAAAGAATTCAAATGTGTCCACTCTGTCACTAACTGAGGGTTACTCTTGGCAAAATTCAAGTACTGTGTCTGACCTCTGCAGAAGCCTTGTAAGAACAAGACTTTCGGTATAAGAGGGAAAGTAAATTCTGTGATAGTTAAATGGATCTACAATTTACGGAATAATATAAAAGAAATCAGAATAGCTCTTAAAAGTTGGATATGTATTTTTTGTGCTTGTCATTTTTTCTAAGACTTAATTGAAAACTTTCTTACATTCAGGAAATACATCTGTAGGATTCTTTTAACTTTATTCTTTATCTGTCTGAACCACTGCATTGGCTATGGTTATTAACATCGTGGCTCTGCATGTGAGGGGCTCTTAAATATTCTCTCATAAAACGAATAGTAGTAATTTTAAAAGCCTTGAGTATTATCTGTTTTAACCGAGGTCTGTTGGTCTCTTGTCGGTATTTCACCCCTTAGTATAATCCAACATACTGCTTAATAGTGTTTCATATTTTCATTCTTGTTTCCAACAGTGCTTCAGTCCAGGTACTTTGAAAAGCATTTAATATAATGTGGTGGAAATTCAGTTGAGAACAGAATTTTCAATTTTGTTTGATTTAAGAGATTTCAGAGTTAAATGCAAGATCCTAGGACAGAAGAACAGAAGGCTATAAGGAAAATCAAGCTGCTCTCATGGACAAACATGCCTGATAATACCTTTGTAAGCATATCAAGATCCCTTTAAAATTAGTTTGAGTGCTGTTGGTAAAAGACCTTTCTCCTCTGAGGGCTCGAAACGATTTTCCAAGCTAAATTTATTCTTGGCTTGATTAAAACCATTTGCTCCTGATCCAAAATAGTCCTCCAGCTATATTATCTCACTGGTTCCTATGCAAACTGACCTCCAATGGAAAGCAACTAAGTGAGGGAAGTGATAATAAAGTTATAGATGAAGGACCCTATGGTCTGCCAGAATTCCATAATGATCTCTCCTGTGTCCATCCAGTGGAATGAAAGTTCTTCAGGATTGTCTCACATCCCAAAAGCTAAAGACCTGCAGCTCTACAGGACTGACTCAAATAAAAGACAAAGTAGTTCTTCCTACACACTCTGAAAGTGCTGAACTCTGTCCCATTTCAGTAAATAATGTAAGGGCTTGGCATGTCTGAAAATCAGTCCTTTGCAAACTGTCTACATCACTTTTCTTTTTATCAACTCTCTCCTTTATAAGAACTGTGTTCTAGTAGATGAAAACTTCACTTGCCATGTGGCAAAGGGCACAAACTTATCTGACACAGGGCAGCTGAAATTTTAAGTACTTAAGCCACAACTAATAAGGTTTAATGAAATAGCACCAGTCCTAATCTGTTCTTTAGATCAATTACACAGCATGTAATTCCTTCAGTATCTAGTATTCATTTGAAATGGTTCATTAACAGCCATACTAAAGCACATTATGGTGTGTTTCTGGTCCCAATGAATTGGGTTGTAAGAAGAATTTCAATAGAAGCTGGAGTCCAGAGGGAGTTCGACATATTATTATTCAGTTAGGACACAAATGCTTTTTTTTCCCTTTTTTTTTTTTATTTTTAATGTGTGTGTGAATGGCTTTGTGAGGAAGAAAATGATTTTTTGACTGCTGTTATTTTGACTAACTGCTACTTACTGCTCATAAAAACCAATCCTGAGGTCATGGTACTGATAAAAGGTGGTATTGCAATTTAGAAAAACTAGCTAATGATCAGGATAGAAAGCAAGAAAGGCTCAGGTTTTCACATCTGTATGCCACCAAAGTAGATTTGATATTACGCTCTCTCTGGAAGGAATCATTTATTGTATCATCTATCTGTAAATCTTAGTTTGTTGACACCATTTTTTTCCCCGTTACATTAGTGAATGTTAAGGGAGAGATGCAATTACTGGATGCATGGAAAGGATATTAATTGGCACCATGATCTAATGGACTGTGTGCATTGTGCACTTACAGCTTCTCTGTGTAGCACCAAGGAGATTCATGAAATACTGAAGCAACGTGTGCGTCTTCCTAGAGCTGGAGTCTATCTGCCTAGTGAACGAGAACTTCAGGAGGAGTCACTGTAACTGTATAGCTAATAACAATGAATTTGGCATAAAGCACGTTCATATTTACATCCCCAAGAAGTATTCTACAAAATGTAATGGATTAGCTTCAGGTTCTATCTTAATAGTCACCCTAGTTTACTCTGGTAACTGTTGAAAATACCTTGTCCTTATAAAGGACTGGAGTGCTTATGCTGTGTGAAGACTTTTAGCTGTCTCTACAATGCACCAGCAATGAGTGGCTTTAGAAAAGAGATTAACCACCTTTTTAGCACATTGTAATGGATTTTAGAATCCATTGTGGTTTCACAATATATTGACTTACATTAAAAAAGTGTTAATAATACAAAACTCTAGGCATTGAGCTCGTGGGTTGTCCTAAGTCAAAATAATATGCTCGCCCATGAATATTTACTTAAAAATATCCCACTGAAGCAATATATGCAAACACAGTTTTGAAGAAGCGAATTTCTGTATGTAGAGTTTTCCTCAGAATTGTAGAAGCACTTACTGCTTTTCACAGGGTTACCATTTTCTATTGGCCAACAAAAAGGTTCACCTGATTTTTAGACTCTTTGTAATAAGTTTGATTTTAAAAAAAATCAATGCAGCAACTGCAAGGCAAGTTGTGACTGCAAATCATTTTTCATTATGTGTCACATCATTAAATCCGTTTGTATTTACACTTGAAAAGTTAATAAATTACTATGCATTTTACTGCTGACATGAGCTGTATTTTTTATTATTGTACATTTGGACACTTAAATTCAAACTTGGCACACAGAACTAGGAAAGCAACTGTATATTTACAATTACATTCTGTGTACACATTTTAAAATATAAATTGCATGTAGTGAATTCTGAAAGGCAGTCAGCCCGTTTCTGAGGTGAGCACTGCACGCTTTGCACTGAATTTTGAGCTGAATTATGAGCTGTTCCGAAGGGGACAAGCTCTGAGGGTTTCAAGGAGGTGCATTGCCACACACTCACTAAAGACCTGGCCCTGGAAGTGGCCCATCTAAAGCCAGACCCATACAGTACAGACTATGGCTGCAGTGTGACTTTTAGACCTCACAAAAGCCTTGTCTTGCAACCCCAGCACAAAGGCATCCTGCATACTGCGTGCAGGTGCCAGTGTGCACAGCTCTATGAGCTAAGTTCTTGCATGGTCCCTCAGGACAAGTAAGTGCTCCACAAGAAGCATTCCAAGAGATTTTAAAAATGCCCATAAAAAAATTCTGACCTTGGCAATCAACTTTTCTGGAATCATTGAACCCTGGGGAAAAATATGCTGTCAAACCACAGAATAGGACAGGAAGCTCACAATGAAAATGTTCTCTTTGTAGGAGTCTTGTACTGGAGCTATATTTTAGTAATTGAAATGTGTAAGAGTACAACTGATCTATCATTTATGTCTTACTATCCTGAAGAACACTCCCAAAACCAACCAAACAGAACAACTTACACTTCCCGAACTGCACAGTTTAGCACAAAAGGCCTAAGGATTGATTCCACATCCTGTGACCTGACCTATAGCAAGATAGAGGTCAGATTTGCCCATGATACAAAATGACATTGCTCTGCTGAAGTCAATGAAAACTGCAGGAACTTTAGTAAATTATAGCATCTATAGATCTGGTCTGTTTCAATAACAGTGCTATTGACTTGATTTTTTTCCGCTTCAGAAGTCATTTTCATCTGCCCAAAGGGACCAGAAAGAGGATTTGAAGTGCTTATGAACTCCCTGCCACACGGCCACACTGCCGAGAGAAGTCTGTGCAAGCCAGCAACTTGTCTCTGACAACAACCAATAATTACATCTTTAGAACAATGAGATAGGAAACAAGGAAAATATGATCATTTTATCACACACCTACCCCCCCATTCCAGCAGGTAAAAACTTCCCAGGCCAGAGACAATACTCCAGCCACTAGACAATACTCCAGTCACTGGATCTGGTAACTACTGTGGGCGAAACCTGTATATATCTAATTGACTTACATTTCTGGATGTCCTAATATCTCAATTGCTGTGTAAGACTATTTCTATTTTTAATCTACTGCCAATTCATCACATAGGCTGCCCTGTTCTCATGCCCTATTCTCGTACAGTGAAAAACTAAGTAACTGATGCCAAGTATTTCTTTTTCATACCATTCTTAGTTTGACCTCAATTATCACCTGTAAAAATATTTAAGAATTGGTTGGGTATCACACTTATTTTGTATAATTAGCAAACAAGCTTGTAAAAATGCAAGCACTACTCATATATATATATGACTATATGACTATACGTATATGACTATAGTCATATAGTGCATGCATGCACTAGCAGACATGCATTACTTGTTTTAGCATTGATTTTGGATCTCAGACAGACTGTTTCTACTTTATTTGTGTATGCCCAAGTCTGTGATTTGTGATGAGCAGATTGAAAAGCATAGAGCATCTGGGAAAGCATCTGATACCTTCTTCCCTTCTGCTAGAAATGAGAGAAATTTCCTCCTCACCCATGGGTTGTATTTGTGACTGGGCTAGGGAAGTGCTTTCATATTCCTGGCTCAAACGCACACCTCTGCTGCAGTCTAACTGGGTGAGACCTGAATGCACAAGCTTTCCCTCCTCTGATTTCTACAAGGTCATCTGACTGCACAAGTGAAAGAGCAGCTGTTAGGGGATTCCCTCATTTATCCGGAGGAAACACAACTGCCCATAGTCTTCAGGTGGACAATATTACAGGGAGCCTCTGAAGCAACAGCCTTGCGGAGACCTGGCAAACCTGTTTAGCTCTGGTGTTTCTGAGGCCAACCTTTTATAAGCTCATACTGAGGATGCTGTGGGATAGAGTGCTCTGTTGCTAGCCAGATTCTTCTATGGACTTAATTTCCAATTATAATCAATTCAGTCTTTCTTCAAAGGAAGAACAGCATCTTTAAAAGGTACTGTTGGGCTGCCTAAAATGGATGGTCTGAAAATCATTTCAAGCAAAATTAATGTAAGTATTCTGTAGGCAATTTTGCATCTGACAATATTTGTATAACAGCAGTTATCAAAGTCACAAATTATTCCCTGTGAAGAATGTATATTAAGACTGTAGACACCCCTTTTCTTTCTTAATAATAAATCATTCATGAATTAACAGCATATCACGGATATGTGCCTATAACTGAGCACTGAGTAGTTTAGATAATGATTTTTCAGCATATATGTTAGTTATTCTTTTTGTTTGTTTAATTTATCTGTTGTTCATGTAATATAGTGCAGCACTTGTTATATACAGCTAGACTGATATATTTCTTTTTTGGGAATGTTACTTGTTATTCCATGTTCTCTAGAAAGACGCATTTGGGCTGATTCTGTTGGATTTTTTTTTCAAACATTTGAAATACATCCTTGTATGTTCATGTCAGATATAGCAGCATCTAGTTTAGCTAGAACTGCTTTTGCATCCAGACCAGTTATCTGGAACACAAAAAATAAGAAAATAATGATTGAAGTGATATCTTCCCTGAAATGCTGAAGGGAAAGCAAACCCTTTATGCTCTAACTTATACAACATTCATAACCTGTGAATAAAAACCTATTTCTTGTAGAAAGGCTGAGCAGAACTTCATAGTGGACCTTATCCTGCTGACAAAGGAGGCTTTAGCATGACCCCTCAGGTAGGCCCTCTTGTCTGAAGAAGTCCATGAGGAAAAGATTGTGTTTTAGTCTTGTTAACTGGGAGTTCTGGAAAAGCGATGATGAGCACAGGGCAAAGCAGGCTTGTATTTCCTAGAAACTGGAAATTAAGCATGAGAATGCAGAGCAGGAGGAGCAGAAGCGGTTGTCATTCCCCTTCTTAAACATAATCTTGTGCAATGATTCTCACAGTTTTTTTCAACTCAAACCTGGGATTTGATTTTTGGATTATTTTTAGTTTTAGCAAGTTCACTCTGAAGTTCTGAATACAAGAATAGGATGCAACGGAGCTGAATTGCCTGATCTAGAAAGGATGAATTGATATACAACAGTAAATTGCATGAACAGGCTCTAAGGTTTCTTTTACACGAATAATTGTGCTGCAATAAATAGATTTTAATCAGAATTCTGGAAAGGCTTTTCTGCTTTTGCACTTTATTACAGTGAAGTCTGTCTAATCTATTGACAGAGCTCCAAAACACACATCGTTGGTGCTGTGGTGTGTTAGCAGGGAGGCATTTGCCAAAAGTTCTTGAAATTCTCTATGTACTTCAAGCACTGACATTCTGTGCAGAAAATGGTGCCATCTATCAGCAAGTAGGAGGAAATTAAACAGCAAAGTAATTAATTTAAACTGAAGAAATGCTATTTTTGTAGAAAGGATGATGGGGTTGCATTTAAAAATTAGGAACCTTTTTTTGTCCTGTTCAGGGTAGCTCTGGGAAAACGAGATGCTGCCTTGGCTGGCCATCCTCACACTGCAAGACAAGAAGTAGGGCTAAAAGGGCAGAGCCCTGGAGTATGGGCTGCATCACTGGTGCAAAGAGCAAGTCCGGAGAATTGATCAGATCAGCTGAGGTGCTACTCACTAAAGACAAGTGGTTAAGTACTTTTTCAAATCTGAACCTAATTGACTTCGGATACAGTTTTTTTTCTTCCTTTCCTTTCCTTTCCTTTCCTTTCCTTTCCTTTCCTTTCCTTTCCTTTCCTTTCCTTTCCTTTCCTT
>JAWLRI010000869.1:2855594-2893716 GCA_034781795.1 Crypturellus tataupa
ATGGCACCTACACCCTATGCTGCAGTTCCATTTCCACTCATCAGGCTTTTGTTTTCACCATTAGACTGGAATTCAAGCTAGAGGAGCTGGTTTGAGGTTGGACAGAGAACTACTCTGTAATGCTGTATTTTCCCCAGCAGATGTCAAGTGGGAAAATGTATTTAATTTAAATTTGCTTTAAACTTAGAAATAATAAGGTAAAAGCTTAAAAAAAAAAAAAAAGAAAAAGAAAAGAAATCTGCTTAAAATACTATGATGCTGTGTGCTTCTGAAGTTTGGGAGATGAATGGAGTACTTAAACCATATATTCATTATAGGTATGTTCTTTCATTCCGTAATTAGGATACAAATATCCAAAAACAAGGGCAAAGGGTAATATTCAGCTATGCTGAATCCCAGTGTGTTGTTGTGTCTGGGCAAAGACTCGGCATTACCAGATGAATTTGTAACAGCAAAATAACACTTTGGGTACTGTTATTCGAAGGAGAAATAGTGGGTTGCAATATTAATACTGCGTTAGCTGCAACTTTCTATCTTGTCAGGAATTTACAAGACAGAAAATGTTGTGCTTCCCTTTGTCACAGAAAAATACATAATTGAGAAACCTTAAGATAAATTTGATGTCTCTTTATATAAATATTTTTTTTCTTGAAACTGTTTTGCAGAGTACAGCATTACTGGGAGAAAAAAAAAAAAAAAAAGCTTTGCTCTCTTTCTTGTAGCTCTGATTTGTTATTGTTTTTGTTTTCAATTTTTAATTATTACTTTTATAAACATTAAAGTGTCCAGTGTTCCTGAAAGAGTTCTTGGATTTTTGTTTGAGTATCACTTTTGCAAAAATTTCATGGCATTTCCTTTGCAGCCCTTTTGATATCCAGTAAACACAGGAATAAATCTGTCTCGTAAAATGCTTCTAAAGTAGAAGTCTTGACAAAGGCACAATTCATTGTGAAATTTTCTTGAGGAGAAAAATAGATTGTTTAATTTTAAATTAATTCAACTAATGTCTGTCATGTAATGCCTTGCCAGAATTCGGCATAATCACTTAATGTACAAGATGAGAGACAGAGAACCTGATTATTAAGTAACATTTTTGTCTATAACTTCAGAGTCTACAACATTTTCCTGGCATACTATTTATGTACCTTAGTTTGAGAAGAGATTCTTAAAGTTGCAGCTTTGGATATCTTTGATATTAATTTAAAATTAAGCAAAGGAATACAGAGAATACTATTCCTGAAATGTCTTCTCTTTCCATATAATTAATGTTTCTGGAGCAGACAGATATTAAAGTGTATAAATCAAGGCCTACTTTAAGCCAATAGAAATATATCAGTTGTACATCCCCTGCTATGAGTATCACTGTGAAGAAAGAGGTAATATATTAATTAATGCTTCATTTATACCTGCCAGCGTGTTTTGAAGGGCAGAGCTGTGCTGGTGGAGGGAGAACTCTAGCATTCGTCAACTGTAAAAGTCAGTATTAATTAAGTGAAATATTTATAATGTACTTAAACAAAACACAGGAGTGGCTACACTCGCTTCTTCAGTCATCCCCAAGATGTATCTCCCAGAGCTCATTTTTAACTGGTTTACCTTATATTGAGCACTGATGGTAAGAAAAGTCTTTGGCAAGAAGGGCCAGGACTGCCTATGCTCTCCTGCTTAGAGAAAAAGAGAGAAGAAATGTGAAGAGCCAGAAGTGATTAGAGAAAAACTTAGAGAAGCAAATGAAGATTAATCAAAATAAAAAAAAAACAATCAAAAGAGCAAAGATTGGACCTCACTTTCACTTTTGGCAATATCTGGCTCCAACCTGCACAGTTAGTGACTGCTTGGCTTTATTTACAACTTCCAGCAGTAGAGCATTTGCAGCCACTATTCTGTTCACAAGTATTTAGGAAAGCGTAAGGGCAAGACATGGGTATGGTTATTCTTCCAGATAATCCAGCTTCGCACACCGGTTGCATTGGAGAGCCGTTCGCAGTTCTCTGCACTCAGGTATTGCTGGGGTCAGGCGCTCTTCAAAGCGGAGTCTTCGGGGCTGATGCTGCCGCACAGCCGCTGCAGCAGCACGTTGGAGCATTTGCACGGGGATTCCTGTAGCAGTTCAGCGAACTGGTCCCTGGCTATTGTATCAGCCAGAGTATTTTTGATTCTAAACAGCAAGCAGCATTTATAGCTTATAATTGTATTTTATTATAAGACTAGCTGTTAGAAAGACAGACTAGCGATGCTGTTCCATGTCATGAGAATGTATTACCATGGCAACCAATGGCATTAGTATTTTTTTTAAGTAATTAAACTCTCTAAGTCAATTTGCCCTCACTTGTCAGATTAGGAAATAGAATTTTGTTTATTGCTCTCTGTCAGATAATTTAGGCAGCTAGGAGAGCGGGCTGGGTTAGAGCTACCTGAGAAAAAGCAACTCTGCAGGCCCTTTTGTATGAATTTTTCTTTTTGGGATATGTGGCAGGTGTGGGGAGACTCCCTGATGGCTTGTGAATGCTCACATTCCATCTGACTCACTGGGATATTTGCTAGATGGGGATATAGGGTTAAATACTGTGACTTTGAGACTGTATGGGCTGGCATCAGTGGGGCAACTGGAAGAGAACAGGAAGGTATAAACTCAGGATAGCTCCTGCTGCAGATGAGGAAGGTCTTGTCCTTTTTGGAATGGTTCTACAGAACTTCCCAGAAAAGGTTAAATATTTCAGTGCTGTCTTGGAAAGTATTTCGTTTTCTGCCTTTCTGTGGAGGTCCAGCACATGTGGCTCATTTTTGGCTGGCAGACTCAGACATGATGTTTAGAGACATAGTGCTTCAAAATCAAGTGAGATATTTAAGAGATCAGGATGTCTCTGAGTAGCATTTTCTATATTACATTCTATTATGAGTCAGGAGGTAGGGATGGGTAAAGTCTCTGCAACAGTCTGGTCACGGATGAGACACTCTTGCTCTGGTAGCAAGACTGGAAGAAGGGATCCGGGACCATCCAAACATCCTTGTACCCTCAGATATTAAAATGGAGGAAGATGAAGAAGGCAATAATCATAGGAGTTGCAGATATAAAAGGAAGCAAATAAGAAGCGGTGAAATATAGTGTAATTTTATAGCAATGAGGAAAACGCTGTGAAATCTATCACATCTATGCTCCTGGTGTTAGCAAGGCAGAGCGAGCTGTTAGGAAGGCATAGAGCGTGAACTCAAAGTACGTTTATGCAAAGGCTACAGTAATGAATTCCAATCTTGCCTAAGAGCAATTTTTAAGATAGAGTTTGGAATATTGATCTTTTTTAAGACAATAAATTGGAGTTGTTAAAAATTAGTGCTGCCTGGAAAAGTTCATGTTAAATCAGTGCTCAGGTAAAGAGGGCAGGTTCAAGGGGAAGTTTTTCAGGGCTGAACTTTGGATCCTGGAACCACTACTCAGCAGGGTCCCTCCTTTTTCCATCCAGTTTCCTTTCCTCTACCTCCTTCACTGCAATAACCCCTGTGGCTAGAGCTCCAATTAATAAAACCTACCTTTATCTATGCATTATCATAATACAAAGGCTCAAGGGACACACAATCCCTTCATGCTTGAACAAATTTAAAACTCATGATCCTCCTGGGACACTTGCTGGGAAATAGAGGAAGGGAATAAAGGGCATTCTGATATTCCTGCTGAATGATGGCTACACTTTGCAAAGTGCTTCGACGCTTGTTAGATTGTGAACATTTATGGGAACCTTACTGCTATTAGATCCTGTGAAATGGCTATAATTAAAAATGCTGGTTCTTTTGCATGGAAAATCTGCACTGCATGTTAAATCATTTTCTTGAAAGAGCCCGTGAGAAATTAAAAATGCGTTCAGTACAATAAGAGCAAATGGCCAGAAATATTTAAATTACCAATATCTTTTAATGGCAAATACTGTTATTGCCAGGTTTGAGTGGACAAATACACCATCCTCTGCTTTACTGTTGTTCACCAAATGCACGCTGCATGATTGCTGATATTAATAAGTCTGCTTGTTTAATATTTTGTCTACAGCGGACCTAGAAGGCTGAGGTCCATCATAGTTTCTGCTGGAGGGAGCTTTTACAGCAAGGCAGCTGCCCAAAAAAAATTGTAAAGAAGAGCTATAATGACAGCGTCGGTTAAAAAGATGAGGTGAGGGAGAAGCCAATGATCCGGTAACGTGATTAAAGCAGAGTTATAATTAGTGATCAAAACATTCTAGCATCCTAACCATTGCCAGGTGGTCTTAGCTATGCCAAAGGAAGACTATCAGCCAAGTTTTGAAAGATAACTTAGTGATGTTGGAAGATTTTATTGGTGCTTCACTACACATACAAATTTAATATGAGTTGGTCATTACCCAGATTTAATAATGTGCTTAAATGCTTTGCAGAAATGAGGTTTTCAGTAATAATTCCCTTGTAGTGCTATAAGGGACAAATCATAGGACAGTAAGAATAAATACTGGCATATTTACAATTTGGCCTTCTGAATGAAGAATATAGTAACTTCAAAACTGTATTTTCCTCCAAAAGGAACACAGTGAAGTAATGCCTAGGACTGGGGGGAAGCCTAAAGGAGCATGAGATGCTTCCTCACGATGCTGGGTGCCTGATTACAAAGCAGCCCTTTTATGCCTTCTCCCCCACAACACACACTAAGTAATCAAATAGAGCTAAATACTTCTTGGACTAAGGCAGGTTCACAGCAGATATCATGAAGCAGTTACTTGAAGACTTCTCACTTTCATCTAACTCCTTGCATGTGGACAAGTCATCAGTTCCTCACTTGGCATGATATGTCAAATGAGAAGCCAGCTACAGCTTTATGTTCCAGTTTTTATTTTGTTCTATGTATTAGTCATTTTTTTATGAATCTGTTTATAGCAGCCCTAGTTAAGCCAGGGGGATATTTCTTCTTGGTTTTACACCTAGATTTCATGGTAAATTTGTATCTTAATACTTTTGAAAAGAGCTTGTACAAGGTCTCCCTTCCCAGTCTCAGAACATTCCTAGAAAGGCAAGGTTGCTCCATAGTGACTTTGTGTCATATTCGTTGCATTTACCAACACTAAATAAATTCCCAGAAGGGGCAAATTTAATTAAATTGACAATCTCACTAAGTCATGTAGTTAGTAGCTAGTAGCTAGATAAAATGAACTTAGTCTTATTTGTTATTTGTTCTTGGTCTTTAAACACCCAATAGTAATTCCATAATTGAATTAAAGCACTTAACCATTCTAATGCAAATTGACTGGCTTATAGTTCTTCAGTGAGTAAATTATTGCAAATCAGGTACCCATGGTATCAACATTATTCACTTGCAGTTAATTTAACTTCATAATAATTGAGCTATTTTTCATCTATTCCAGAATTGGATGTCTTTTGTTTGTGGAGATTGAAAATTAAGAACTTGGATGGCTTCAGAAAAATTAACTTGCTTCATTTTTCCCCTCTAAGAAAAGGATGAAATAATTTGTACAAGAAGAAAAAGTTCTTGAACATATATAGATTGTATATATCAGGCCAGCTTCCACTTCATTTTTAATAGAATGCAAACAAGTGACCTGTAGACAACCAGAATGCTGCTAAAACTCTGAGAAAGAAAATAGGATGCCTTATCAAAGTATACAATCCTTTAAGAATTTTCTTTAATTGGTTAAAAAGAATAAAATGGCTTGCCTATGAAGAGGAATTTAGTCCTTATTAAGAAGGCATTTTTAATTAGAATAACTATTCATGATTTAACAAAATACTTCAACAAGTATGTTTTAGAATCAGTGTTTTGCATCAAAAAATACAATTATTCCACTTCTAAAGTATTAAACAGGGAGACTTTCCAAAAAGAATCTATGTAGACAAGTTAAGCGCACACAGCAAACACTTTGTCATGAATCTAATAAATCAGAAAAGCAGGAGTTAACTTCTAAGAGGAGGTCAACAATTTTGCTGTTTAGAATAGGGTAATTGGATGAGCCGTAACTACTGAGCATTTTGAAGTGGAACAGGTGAAATATATCTTCTCATAATTGATGACTAATTATCCTCAATTAGCATTTGGTAAGCAGGTGCCATACAAAATGAGCTGGTAGAAGGCTTCTTTTCTAGGACTATTAAGAGCTTAAGTTTAGGGTGAAAAAGCCTGAAATTATAATGGGGAAGTAATTTATTTTTGTTGAGCTCTAATTTTTCTTAAGCCTTTTCCTGACTTAGTCTCAGCAAAGTGAAATATCGCACTGTGGGGTACTGCTTAGAATTAAAAAGCTAGAGTCGGCTGCTTAGCTTTGCAGGAGCTTGTTGGCCAGTGAAAGGGGTGACTTGTAGTGCTGATATAGGAAAACTACGCACCTAGTGCATAGGAAAGGGTTTACCAGTACAACCATTGTATTCTTATTCTTAATTGCGTTGCCTACTCTTTTGTTGGTATTGCTGGGACCTCGTTTTTATATCAGATGCTAATTTAGTATGTTTGTGGAGTAGCTCTCTAAAAAGCAAACCAGTGGGATATTATAGATTTTAATATTGGTGCCTTGTATATCTTCTTACTTTAGAACATTGTTGACCTCGGGAGAGCTGGTCTGTAGGTTGGAGTACTTGAGAGGAATCAGATCTGACTGTAACAGGCAACTCAAAACCCTGCTAACTTGTTCCAGTTCTTACTTAGCTGTTGGAATTTGGGCATATTCATAAACAGACTCTTCCTGAGCAAAAATCTCTGTTCTGTGATTGATCAATTTTACCTGTCTGTGCAAAGTCTACAGTGACTAATGCAATAGCAGCTTGGAAGGATTGTGAACACTCCTCTAATTATTAGTTACATCTCTAATACCCTTTTTAATTTTCAGAGTTAAACTATGTTGGTTGCTGACACTTTTGACAGCTAGGCGCAGTTAGAGCTGTGAGCACAAAGTGGCTTATTTGAGTTTTATTCAAGGTTAGAAATTAAGGTTACCATCAAAGGCAGCTAATTGGATTGCAAGGATTGTTCCCTGTTTAAGAAACATCAGATGTGCAAATCATTCCCATTGCTATGCTTGCCACGTGCTGACAATTAGAGCATTTTACCTGAAAATGCCACACAATTGTATGCCTATATAGGGGAGAAAGGGGAAATCTTTCTTTTTAACTGGAGAGAAAATGATGGCTGATACCTGATTAGGGTAGCAAATGTACAGGAGCTGCAGAACTCGGCCTCTGCTTTGCCTGGTTATTGCAGCTGAAGGGTTTAATTTAAAAACCCGTGTTACAAATCTGGCTGGGCTCTAACTTTTGTTACCCTTTGCCTCTCTGGGTTTCAGTTAGTGAAATGCTATTTATCAAACTACTATGAGCTATACTTTCCTTAGAATGGCTTCACGGGTAATATGATTATTCGATTCTAAGACTGTCACCTTTGCAGTCTCCAATCATTAGAATTATCTTCTCCTCTTGTCAGTTGCTTTCGCTTTGCACTGCTAAAATATAGTTTTAATCTTGAAAATGGATATGTGTTGGCTTAGCCCAGAATATTCTAACTAACAATGTGGTGATCGTATGCTCTTTTCTTCTTATAAGTAAGAATGAAACAAATCTCAAGTATCGTATATTCCTGTAATCTTTTGAGGATGGGGTTTTCTGAAGATGTTAGTGATTAGTAAAGTACTGTGATGAAGAGAGAAGAGTAAATATCTCCTAGAAGTGTGCGCTATTGGTTGATAATTTCCTATCTTCTGTGGTATTAACCTGTCGGTAGCACAGCAATTACCAATGCGATACATGCACATCCATTCACTAGTTCTTGGTGTACCTGTTGGTAAGACACAACTATTTAACCATGTGAGGAGGCAGGATGTAAAGCGGCCTTTAAATTTCAGTGCAGACGTGCAACCAAAGTAGAGGTAAACTAGAATGTAAGCTGGGCTAATGAATGACCTTTTAATAATGTTTTTACAGCAATTGCATAGAGTTGGACTGGAGGTTGCCTCCAGTGCATCTGCTATATACCTATTGTTAAGCCCTCTCCTACCTATTACATGGGGCAAGCTGAAAGGTGAAATGAGCCAAAGAAACCCAGGCAGCTGGGTCAGCTACTGAGGGAGCTAAATTAATCTGACCTGCTGTTTGTGCTCCATTCTCTAATATATGAGTTAGCCAGGTGCAATTGCTTTGGAGTATCACAGTTTCCCCAGTCCAGCACAGAACTGGCAAATGAGTCTAATCAGGGATAATGACCATGCGCATTTGTGCTTGACCATGGGCTCTATCTCTGGAGCTAAGGTAGGCCGAGAACCACCATGCTCCTAACCCATGGTGATAGAGGATGGGGAGGAAAACTCTTTTGGAGTGGAAAGACTTTGCACCTTCAAGTATTAGAGCATGTTCTGCAGTGAATGTTTCACCATGACCTTAGCTGAAGTTCTGTGTTGGTCATTTGCATTATCTGAACTCTAGGCACTTGAGAACATGATCACAGTGATTTAGCTTGAGTGATTTGGGAAGCTGCTGTCTCTGGCTTTTTGTTTTTATCTCTCAGCTGGAGATTTTTTTATGGGAAAACTGTTTGGCTGTTGCCCTGTATGTTCAGTTAGGTTAGTTTTGATCTCTGCAGAAGCTCATCAGTGAAATCTGTTCATCACTTTGAGTAAAATCATCAACTCTGCAGATGAGAATTGTTGTCAGTCTCCATGGAGAAGCACTGTCCTGGCATCCTGTGAGATACCGCTCCCCAGGGTGAAAGATCAAATGTTGGTGTTGGGTGCTATTTAGAAGAGAACCAGGTAAGCAAACTGAACACAATGTTGACCATCCATGAAGTTTTATGCTTGCTATATTTTATCCGTAGTGAAACGTCTGCTTTTAAGGGCGGACAGGAATGTCACTCTTATTTTGAGAAAAGCATGCTGGTTGCAGGTCTTGGTATTCCCTTCTTAACTGTCTGTATGCTTTACCTTCCTCAGTAATAATAAGCACTGATATTAATGGCGATATCGTGTGTTATTTGTGGCTGTGGCTTGGTGTAATTGAGAATTATGAGAGCACAATAATGATATTGCATTACAGCTCTGATGTTTTAGGCAGTGGGTGTAGGATAATAATTCCTTGTCAATCAGTGGAAAAAAAAAATGGGATGGGATTTGCATGGGATCTGCGAAAAGTGGGGGAAGGAGGCTAGGAAAGCATTTGTAGTCTGAAAAAGAATCCACTAAGAAATATTTAAGATCTACCATGTATGTTTTTAGAAATAGTAAAAACAGTTATGTCTTACTAAATATTAGTATGATCTGCGGAACCAGATGTTCTCCTTCAGGGCAATGATGAAGCATTAATTACAGGTAGTTGAAACAACCTGGAAAATGCAGTTTTTCTGGTAGAGCTGATTTAGTGTAGTTAATTTTGGAAAACAAGTTCTATGAAGATGAACCTTGAAACCAGGCAGGTGAATATGTTTTTTCTATGGCCCAGCATGATACATGCCATTTTCATCATGTTAGAAAATAAATTTGATATGAATTGCAGTTATAATGAGCGGTTTGTCCTGTGATTTCACTAAAAGCACCTGTTGATGATCAGCTTGTAAATGCTGAAGACACTTAAACTCTTTACAGAAAATGATTTCCTGGATCCTACTGGTTTCCGCACGATGGAGGTGCAGTGTGCCTCAGTGCATATGAATAAATTCAAGCAGGTGATTAAATGCTGCTGTCTGTGGTAACTAGAAAGCAGAAGAATTGCTGTAACTAAGAAGAGGTCAATTTATGGTTGGGTTTTCCTGGTCTGGAAAAGGTAGTAGATAGAGGCAGTGAGTACTTGCTCCTGCACGTTTTGATTGTAAATTTAAGCACAAGCAGTGAGCAGTGTGTGATATAAATACCGAAAAGTGTTGGTTTTTTCTTTCCTCTTTTTTTTTTTTTTTCCCAAAAGAGAGTGATTACAACTTACTGATGACAAAGATTTGAAGCTGTAGTGAATAGCTCTTTAATTAGCATACTGAAGAGATTTTGAGTCCATATTTCTGATGCAGTTGTGGTCCAAAACAGTGACTAATCTGCCTAACTGAATGCTTGACTCTTATCATCTCTCTAGAAAGCCCAACTGAAAGTCTGAGTTCTTTATTGTAGTTCGAACTGGCACAGCACTGTGTTGTTTGGAGTGATGTGAACGTCATTTTGGATCTCAAAATACTGAGACATTTGCAGAGCAGTTACTGGGGTGGGTGTAACATTATGCTAATACAGACGTAGTGGTTCCCTGCCCTGAGCTGATTTATTCAGAGCCACTTTGTGTAGTACTGTTGTTGTTCCACAAAGCAAGGATGTTTACTCGAAGGAGGCGTTGCTGAAGGATCCACATACTAACTAGCAGGTTGCCCTAGGAAAAGCTTAAGAAACAAATTGTGATTCTTTAGCAAGGAGTAAATGTGAGGGGAGCTATTCTAGGGGAAGCAGTGGGTTGAATATTGTGCCAGCCCTCACCTTGCAGGATGCCTGGCCATGCTGAGTGACTAAGTAGCTGAAGAAAGGAGTGTCAGAACCCAAAATCTAACCTATTTCCTAGCAGCCCCTGGTCTGAAGAGTGTAGCAACTTTGCAAGACAGCTCTCCTGTTAACTCTGCCAAGTGTGGAATAGAAGGTGCATCTATTTCTTAAATAGGATGCCCTCTGATTCAAAAATTGATGGTAGAAACAATGTTCACATCAGTCACAAGTGCTGTTCTGTCATGCTGTGTACATGAAGAAAAAGCTGACTCTATCTCCGACAGTCTCATACTTCAAGACAAACTATATGGAGACATATTGTTTAAAATGCACATAAGAAAAAGAAAACTGCAAGACAGTGCAGAAAAAAATAGAACAATAAATAAATTGTGACCCACCATTTGGGGGATGCACAGTATTTGCAAACTTCATATAGCTACTGTGGGCCAAATCTTCATCTGCAGGATTCAGACTGCCCCTTGACAAGGATTGTGTTGTCTTTAGCCCACAATAAACTGAATTTCAACTTGTTCAAAAACATTAATCTTAATGTAGCTTTTTTTTCTCTGAAACTATCCCTGAAAATTGATCCTGGAGGGAAAATAAAATCGTTCTGAAAGTAGAACGGATTTAGGAAGACAAAAACAGTACGTAATCACATTGAGAAACAGAAAAAATAAAGCCAGAGGTCAAGAAGCATAAATAATAAGAAAAATAGTAGCTGACTGAGGGTCTTTAGTGAATTCTTTTCTTGTCTCTTGAACATGCCACAGTCACCTTGTTAAGCTATTATTATTTAATATTTAAACCAGGGTTCAGAAGTGTTTAGACAGGTCTCCATAATTTTAACTTCTGAATGTTTGAATTCTTAATAGAAACACTTTTCTCCTTCACTTTTTTGTTCATTTAAACACTGGTTTCTGCACACCCTATGCGTCTGCGGTGTCAGTCCACATTTGGCAGGTGGTTTAATTATAAATTAAACTCAGCAAGGAGCAATTTGTCCTCATTGTTTTTACAGTATGAGGACCATGGGAAGTATTTTGAAGTATTTCTTCTTTCCCAAGGAAAATTGATTTCCACTAGGGACAAATATGCATAAAGTTTGATTGCATCAGTAGGTGCCCTGAATGCACTAAGCAGTCTTAACAGCCAAGGCTTGAGACAGACGCGCACTGATCACTCAAGGAGAAGTATTGATCAAGCTGATTGCAAGAAGACAAGGGTAATGTATTGATCACATTATAATGAAGATTGAATATGAAGAAATTGAGCAAGAAATAATCTGTTCTTAAATGGAATATTTGATTCTACTGTGAAGGGAAGAAAGAAATAGATGCTGCTTAGTGTTGGAATTTCTTGTGTTCAGGGGCTGGAGACATTTCATAATATAACAGTTCTCCCACTAGCATAGAAGAGAAGGATGTTTATGTAGAAACCTTTCTAGGTTGTACCTGTAACAACTGTGTGTGTATGTGTGTGTGTATATATATATATACATATTTTTGCCAGGGACTTGAGCAGTTGTGCACAACTGCTGACACAAATATCTGATGATACCATAAAAATTGACCAAAAAAAACCCCATCCTCAGCAACATTGTGCTCAAAGCACAGCAAGGTATTTGTGGCTGCCACATCTGTTTTGTGAGACATCTGGTTCAACTGCAAGCAAAGCAGAGAGGCTTGTCTAAAAAGACAAAAACGAAAAGATGAGATTTTCTTCGGGTAAGCAAGGATGGTTCTTCCTAGAAGGAATAATTTCAAAGACTAGTATTCCATATGGGATGAGAAGCTGGCCAGTCACTGCTCAAAGGATAGATTTATTCCTAACTGTTTCCACTGCAAGTGGAGGCAGATGGTGCAGTAGTGTCTCTGAACCATATGTTCTTTGTTTGCTCATTTGATTCTCCTTTTGTCTATTTTTGTAACTCTATATTGATTTCCCCACCTCCTCATTTGCAAGAGAGTGATAGTTGCTTGTGCCTTTTTTTTTTTTTTTTCCCCTTCTTACTGTATTTTCCCTCAACATGCTCTTTAAACACCAGTTTCTTGGAATTGTGAAGCAGTAACTTTTTGAGCATTAAAGACTAGAAGATATACCTAGAATAGTGTAAGATAATGGGGTCACCGAGTCTAAGCAATTGCAGTACAATTCTTTCAGAATGAGTATGTCCTTTCACTTGCACTGATTTAACTCCTATGCGCTTCAAGCCTACAAACAAGAAAAGAATCATGATTGTGTGACCCTTTATTTTGGACAATCATGAAAACCTCACAAAACCAACTTTTTGTTACTTACGAATGTTTTTAAGTATAATTGCTGCTAGCTTGGGGAGGAAAGAAACCAAAGCCGAAGTGCAATTGTTTTGTGTGGTATTTTGCTTTAGTTAGAGTGAGTTGAGTCTGCCCAGCATGGGCGTTTTTAAACAAAATCATGTTATTCCATAAATGCCTTCTACTAGAGCTTCATTCCTCAACTGGGAGACAGAATTATCATTCTCAGATAACTGACAGGCCTGGTACTAAAGCAACATTACCCTGTCAGGATACAGAAATGGATTTAGTCAAAATAAGCTGCTGCTACTACAACATTCCCTTCCATTCCGTAACACAAGAAGTAATGCATATTTCTAATAGTGTTGAACACACTCTGAAGCAAGTAATTTTTTTTTAAATTCCAATTAGAGTACATGATTGCTAATAAAGTTACTCTTTTATGCTGTAGCTGCCAAACAATACAGCAGTAATCCATCAGTGTAGAAGCAGCCAGCCCCTCGGATGTTGCAGCCTGCTTCTGGTGGCCTGTCAGGCTCCCTAGTGCCATTTTGATTTCTTCTCTTCTGTTATATGATATTAATAAACCCCTGCAGTCCCGCCTCAAGTGAGTCATTCCTAATCATACTATTGATTTAAATGGAGAAGTACATGTGAGAATTAGTCAGCTGAGGAAGATGCCTAAGAATTAAATCAGTTTACAATGTAGTCCTTCACAGGCAGTACCAACTGCAAGACCTTAGCAAAGCAGCAGCAGAATGACTGCCGGAGTTAAGTTTCTCTGAGTTGTGTTTTTAGAGGTTGGCCTGTGTTCTGCAACAAGCCTAAATATGTTCTCTCATTTTTTAGTTGCTCTAATCTTGGCTGTTCAGACTGCAGCTTTCTTCCCACCCCCATAGCCTTGTCATTGAGTGCTTCCTGGTGCTAGTTGTATCAGATGATGCACTACAGCGCTCTCTCCTGAAAATGTGTCCCACTTGGTGTTCTGTGTCCTCAAGCTAGATCAGCTAGAAACCTTTACAAATGCAGGGAGACCTGGCTGCAGCAAACTGCCTTTGCCAAGCTGCAGTGACCACAGATTAAACCAGTAAAGAGAAATTGGGTAAAGCAAGTGACTGGCCATGAATCCCCTCTTCCTCTCTTCACATAAGACAGACTTTTACTAAGAAGTTTACGAGCAGATTTATTTGGAAAGACTTGAATTGGCTGCAGAAATCTTCAGAATTAGAAACATTTAGAGGGTTATACTGGCAAATATAACCTTCCTTGTTGAACCAGCTAGACTTCCAGTTTTAATATAGAGAAGATGAATCAGAAAGAAAGAACTACAAAAGCAAAGGAAAAACAGCAGAGGACAATTGTCCTGACAAGAGGATAACACTAATGCAAAACTAAATGAGATGTAAACTGTCTTTGAATAAACTTATATTTGACCCTGATGACTTTAAAAAATTTATAAAAGTGAGGCTATTAGTTTAGTAGTTTTTCTTTTATAAAATACTACTTTAGAGAAAGATCACCTAAATTAATTCTGTTTGGCCTAAGAGGCTCATGTAGCACTGGGAAGATTTTTTTTTTTCTCAGTTATCTGAGACTCAAGTGACTCCTGTTCACTTGAGTAAGCCCTCCTAGAAACTCATGGGATTATTTCAGAAGTCAGTGGAAGGTGCCATTCAGTTTGAAATCTGCCCATAGGACAGATTTAGGAGTTAAATCTGTCCATAGCCGTGAAGCCATCAGCAGTGATATTTCTTGGCGTGTGCTTTAATTTAATCAAATGATGTTTGGGTTGGACTGGTGTAAGAAGTGAAGCTAGTTTCAAGAGAACTAACAAATTTCTTGTTAGTTTAGAGTCCATAATTTGGGGCTTTTAAAATACACCTACAAATCAGAAACTTGTCTTTGATTTTTTTTTTTTATTATTTTTCTTCTGAAATGCACTTAAAAAGCAGTGCTTTATTACTTTGCAATTTGCTGTAATTGAAGTTATCTCATTCTTGAATTTTTATACTGCCAAAACTAATGGGAAATGATGCCTTTGAGGATCTTGTACTGTATGTTAAAATGAGGTATTTCTAATAATTATAAAACTCTAACTGGAGAGTTTCTTGAAATCAAACACTTCTCTGAAAAACATCAATTTTCCATTTCCTATTGGGGAAAAATAACATCAATAACATTATCAATCAGTTCTCCCTCATGTCACATGAATGAAAAGCAATAAAGAAAATTAATATTGTCCTGTCTATCCTTATATACAGTGTGCAAGATTAGGACAAGTAGTTTCCAAAGAAAATATCTTCATGGGATTTATTTTTCTAACCTTTCTCCCTCCAGAAGACAAGGAACAAATAATGGATGAGGTATGAATATGAAAATAATGGCAGGGTTGCTCTTGCAAGGCAGTCCAAGGGAAATTTTAATGCTCTCCATATAGATGATGTTGTATGTTGATTAATCCGTATCACCTCTCACAGATGTGCAGCGATTCCATCAGATGCTTTATTGCCAACAGTGGGAGTTGCAGTAAGAGTTCACCTGTCGACTCTTCAAGATTTATTTAAAAAAGGAAAACAACAACACCTCCCCAAAGAGCAGCAAATGCTGAAGCCTCTTCCACTTCCCCGTTCATTACAGGGAGTAGCCAGTCCCCAGCCACTCTTTAGTGTCCTTTAAGCACTATGACACTGTCTCATGTTTTCTTAAGAAGCTTTGTTTTCCAAGATGACAGATACTCAGTGGGCTCTGGGGAGCAAGTGCCACGGTTCCTAGAGAAGAGACTTCCAGCAGAGCAGGAGCTGGGGCAAGGAACAGGCTTAAATGCAAGCAAGGAGAGGAATAAGTACGCAGCTCTCAAGCTTGCAGTGGAAGACAGAATGGAAGTGCAAAAAAGCAGCAAGGAGCCCAGCAACATGATCTGTATTATCTGGGTCGTGTGTTCCACTGTTCACTGCCCACTGCAGCACTGGGAACTCTTGTGCCTTCCAGTCAAATCCCCTGCTTTTGAGCAGCCCTTGCTCCTGCTGAACCTGTCTGACATTGTGCTGAGGTGTCTCGGGATGTTTGTGCATGGCCTGTCGCAGTTTGTCTTTATTTTAGCCAGCTGTAAAATCCAGGTTTAATTCTGCATTTGGTGGAGTGTTTGGAACCGGCTATATTTTCTCAGAAATAATTTAATTGTTCAGACTATGTACTTTCAGAATTAAAATGAGTCACTACTTGTAGATGAAGATGACTTGAGGGATGTGAGAGAAAATTGTATAAAAGAAAGTAGGAGTTTCAGACCCTTGTATAAGGGATTTGGTATGGAAGAATGCCAGGGAACAGATTCCCTGTTTGTTCTGATTCCATAACAAACACAAATTGTGCACAGTTATAAAACCAGAAAACAGGCATTAAGAGTAAGAATGGAATTAGTTTGAAAGCAATTTGGGCCCATTTGCTCATTTACAGAAAAATTGATGAAGTTCTGCCATGTTTTTGAAGAATTCTGGCACTATCCTGGGATGAGGTTAACTTTATGTGGAACAAGAAGGGCTAAAATCATTTTTATAGTTGTACAAAAAAAAAATCAATCCTCTCTAATATATTCTAATTCTGTTTGAGAAAACAGCCCAGATACCTTCCATTTAGTCAGACAAATTAATGCCAAACAACTTTGATGGAGTTTGGAGCTCTTTGAATGTCCCAGTGCTGTGTGCTCTCATGCTTCCCTACAACTGTGCACACAGAGCTGTGTCTAGCAGAATGGCAGAACTGGCCCCACCAGACTCCAAGAAACTGGGATTATTAAAAAAAATGCTGTGCATTTGAGAGTGGATGACCATGTGAAAGGAGAGGGGTAGGTGGGATCTGTAATATTGCTGACCTAAGTCTCCATAATCAGGCTTTCATGCTAAACCTATATGATTACTATTTTTACTATTCATCTCAGTTCTGAAACAAGTGAATTCTACCTGAGTAGTTTTTATGAAGCAAAATATCTGAACTAGCAGGTTCTCTTAAAAACTGTCCTCAAAAGATTCACATCTTATAAGGATGAGGAATAGGTTTTTGTCTAATTCTGGACAAAAAAAAAAGCCCAACATTATCACAAGGAATGTTGCCACAATTCCCTTGAGGACTATGTGTCGTCCATGCAGTTATCCCACCAAAGTGCATGATTTCCGTCATTTTCTGAGGTAGCTGCAGGATTGTTGTAAAGAAAAAAGCAACAGGCACTCAAGGCTGCAAGAATCCTCCTCTTCTGTGCACACCTTGGACTGCTGCAGGCTGAAGTGCATTGCTGTCATCTAGTGATGAACAACGAGGAGCTTGCTGGTTGCCAATTAACTGTAGAGATCCTGAGCATGACTCGTGCAAGTCTGCCAGCCAAATCTGCTCTGAAGAGAGCAGCAGTGAGGTCTCTAAGAGATGCTCAAGCCTGGATCACGGCCAGTCCTACAAGGAAAGGGCCCTGTGAACCTTGGCCATCCTGTGATTTCTCCTATTGGAAAAGCATCTATGAGGATGCCTTGGGGAAGACAGAGAGGAGACCTTATTGCTGCAGTTCTCAGCCTTGCTTTAGTCCAAGATATCAGAACTTGCCTCCCAAGAAAGGAGGGTTGTGGAAGGTCTCAAAAGATGCTGGGGTCTCTTTTACTGTCTATGGTAAGACAGAAACAGTAGTTAAGGACTGCCTAAAGTACAAGGGAATGCAGAAAGTTTGGGCTGTCTGGACAGCAGCTAGTATACAGCAGGAACAAGATCATCATGCAGTGAGGAGAAGCTGTGGGAAATACCTGTAGCCCCTTGTTGCCAGCTTGTACCTTCATATAGTGCAGTATATACGGCTGGTATCCTCTCTGACTAGGTATCCCAACTGATAGCGGAGTATTCCAGGGAAAAAAAGACATCTAATACTAGGAGGAGGGACAACCTATGCTGCCTCTTTCCTGCTTTGAAGATTTCATTCTCATGTCAAGTCACAAATTGGCTTCAACTCAAGAAACTGGAGGTTTAGTGGCCTTTCACGTGTTAGGGTCACCTAACCCTTGCATAACTATAATGTCCCAACTCTCTTCAGATTTGATTAATGGCCTCAACCTTAATGAATGTGCAGTGGCCAATGCATTTCCCAGCCTAATTACATGCAGGCATATTGTCAGACTGTATATAGAATTTCTTAAGCATTTTTTTATCAGCCACCTTGTAGCTCTGATTAATGTTGTCTAGCACCTTAGGATTGGTGGATGCCAAGTCTCTCATAGAGAGGATTCTCTTTTGTTTGCCCCCATGTACCTGATTTCTGAGAATATGATGTTACTATCTGTGGGATCTGAGGAAAAGCCAACCTGTCTAGGATCCTAACTGCGGGAAAGCACATGGTACCTTCAGATTTATGGCGGTAAAACCTTTGTACCCTGAACATCAATAGTGTAATACAAATCACATCCAGAAGCACCAAAAAAGCTTTTCCTTGATTAATATTCTGATGTCTGCTGGCATTCTGTTTGACAGGGGGATTATCCTTTTGTGATTGTAGACTATAATCATAGCTCTTGCTTGTCTATCAGTACCATGTCCCAGGGTGGTGGGAAGAGTACTATATCAGCTCCCTTTCATCCTTCCTCCTAGTGCTATTGATTATCATTTTCACAGGCTCTCTAGGAGATTTGCCTTGTGGAAGGTGACTCTCACAAGGAAATGTTAAGAAAAGCTTGCTGAGAGCCTGGTGAGCAAGGTTCTGCCTGTGACCAACTATTGTCATCTTTTTTTGGTCTTATTTCTTGATATATTAAGTCACTGGGTTATTTTTTAATAGGTCCCTCCTGTTCTTCATGTTTGTATGCCTATTTGCTTTTTCATTGAGAAAAAGCAAGTGTGTTTTTCCAAGATTAGTAGGGTGCTGAATCCATGGTTTGCATATTTAGATCTATGTACTTGCTATTAAAACTTAATGCATAATTATGCCCTTTACAGGAACAGCTTAGGGCTCCTAAGATTTTAAAGACTTTTTTTCTGCTTTTTTGACCCACAACTTAAAGGATTGATTGGGAGCCTAGCCTGAAATCAATTGTTTCAAAAGAAGAAATAGTCTTTTTAAATTTTATTTTATTTATTTTCATTTATTATTGTTGTTCATTTAAACATAGCCAGAATTTAGTCTGTAAAACCTGATTTGTGCAACAGCTTTCAGTGCATTCAGTTCTGACTGTTCTCACTCATTGTATAGATACCTTAATTACTGAGTTTGAGAAAGGAAAGGCTCTTACAATGATAGGCTTTTGGGGTACGTGATGAGGGATCACCTGCAATGAAGTGTCAAAAGCACATGAGTTGTGACGCCATGAGCCTAGCTGAGAATTTAGTCATGTATACCCCTAAAAACTGTTATATCAATCAACAAAAAATGTAAAATATTCTTTCCTTTTGACAAGTCCCAACCATTTTTTAAAAAACACTATTGGAAAAAATCTATCCAAAATGCTAATTCTCTTCAGAAATACTATATGCTCCATTTTCTTATAGAAAATATATCTTTACATTTGTGGTGAACTTACTACCTTAATGTATTGGTGGTACTAGTACATAAAAATCACAATAGTGTTTATATTTCACAATTCTTTGCTGAGAGGGAATACACGCACAGAAGACAAAGCTTATGGTTTGTGCTTGCAGACTCTCCATCCTGCAGTAAGGAGAAGAGCTGCCTCTGTTGTTGGGTTAGGCATGATACCTAATGGGTAATTATGTTCAGCTAATTAGATGGTGATTAAGTGCTGTCCACTAAAGTTTTAAGGTTCATACCCTGTAATTCTTTGGCATGAGCTATGTCGGTTGGAATAGTTTCTTTTGATAAAAGCAGAATGTTTCATTCCAGTTTTAATGATTGTGACTTTTTAAAAATAGATTCCAAGAGCTCACATAAAGAGTAATTTTAAAAAGAAAAAAGATTCTATGCTGGAAACTTCAAAATTGTCATTAAAGGCAGACATCTGTGTCGGTACCTAGTTTCAAGGAGAAATAGTGAGGACAAAAGCTATGGGAAGTCTGGTGAAAATTAGACCATCTAAGTAAATAATAGGATCAGAGGACAAAGAAATTAATACTTTGAGATCTAGAAAGGGAAAGAACTTTTCAACTGAGGCTTGAAAAGACAGGCAAAAAAATATGAAAAGTCTGGGAGAAAAAGGCCTCTCTCTGAGAGTTTGTTATTAAGTGATAGGTGATAATGGAAAAAAATGGAGAGGAGCAGGACAGCATGATAGGCACCATAAGACCCCCATAAAGCTGCAGGAAATGAGGGAATTCAAGTGTAACTGGGTAGATTGGGGGAAGCCAGTGTGGGTGACGTGATGGCTGTGATGGGGAGGGGAAAGAAGGTAAACGTAACCCCACGAACAGTGAGTGCTCCAGAGAGAATTTCTAGAAGACTTTATCTGAGCCATCTGCTCCAATATCTACCATAAACTCCACTTCTCAGTCTTTTCTATCCCAGTGCACTGAGTAACATGTTTAACCTTTTCAAGGGGAAATGCAACAAGTAAGGTGGGAAGTGTGGTCTAACAAGGGAGATTTAGTTAAGACTCAGAGGATCAGAGCCCTTCAGTTATATATCTAAATAGGACTGGATGAAATAACAGAGGACGTGCTGCCCCAGCACATGCGAAAAAGCATCTAAAAAAACTGAACCTATTGTTTTTAGAAGAAGATTCCTCTATTGATCCCTTCTCTTCAGCAGCAGGTACCTATGCAGCATATCAACTCTGTGGGAGGCCACAATCAATAGCGAACTGCAATGGTCTGACAGTTATTTACTTATCAGCTCATTAGGGTGGGGAGAGTAAATTGCACCTCTCATAATTGCACTATTGACTGGCACATGGCAGTGTGGTTTTGTTGTTGTTTTTAACAGTCTAAATGAGAGAAAAAAAACACTTTTATAATGCTGAAATATTCTTGTAAAAGAGTATGAAGGAAAAAATACAAGCATAATAAAGTGTAACCAGGAGAAAGGGGTAGGAGCAGCTCAACTCTGAATAAAATGGAATTTCTAATTTATGTTGATGGCATGGACATGACTGGAACTGGCCAGCCATGCAAGCTGAAATCCCTTGCAGTAATCGATGTTTGTCCAGTGGTATTGAGGGGGGAAGAAGCAGACGATGTTTCATGTCAGTTGTGATGTGGCAGTGATGTGATGCCAACGGCTGAAGAAATCCAAACACATTCAATGGAGATACATGTTTTTAGATGAGTTTAACAAGTAATTAGAATAAGTGACTAAGTGATAAGTGACTCTCCAAGCCTTTGAGAAAGTCTGCAACCTCTCTGGACAATTTAGTTTAGCTTTAAGTGAACATACTTGCACACTCTAGGGCTAAATATGTGAAATTTTGTGGCTGTGTTATGCTAGTAACTGGACAAGATAATCACTTCTGGAACTAAGCTCTTTATCAATCATGTCAGCTTTCGGGGTAGCTGTCAAACTTATATTGGAATTTTGTCACTTTGACCATGTAGAATCAGAGAAGGGTGGTAAA
Source organism: Crypturellus tataupa (assembly GCA_034781795.1). NCBI lineage: Eukaryota > Metazoa > Chordata > Aves > Tinamiformes > Tinamidae > Crypturellus > Crypturellus tataupa. The sequence goes on from JAWLRI010000869.1 coordinate 2,876,856, forward strand.
TGTTCTTCATCAAATGTCAGATATAAACGGTGCAGAAGCATTGCCTGGCCAGCATGAGAGTGGTTCCTTCTTTAATCCATGATCTGAGAAGGAAAATTCCTGCATCACCCGTCATCCTTGGTTTTGTGACCTTGGACAGCTGTTAGCAGCAGAACAGAATTCGAAACAAATAAAACAGATGATGACGTCTGCTCTGCTACCGATGGATAAATTCGCTCCAGGCAGTGACCTTGGTCTAATCCAGGGTGACCAATCTTTAAAGCTGACCCTGCTCCACAAAAGACTTGTTCACATTCTGGGCACCCTTGTGCCACAAAACATGCAAGCCAGCATGACACCAAGGTAGAAACCATAGGGTGTGGGTGTACATTTACATCTGCCACAGAAAAGGAGCCTCATTCCTGAGCCAGCTCAAGCAGACCTGAAAACCAGGGCTGCAGTTTCCTTGATTGCTTGCCAAGTTGCTACTTTTTCAATTACCTATCATTTCGTACACTTATGACATGAGACATTAATAATAGAGACTGACTCTTCTTGATTTGATATAATCTTGCACTTTTTAATTTGCTTTCTATATCACTCTTCTTGGGGCTATGCAAGTATATTATCGGTTAGGCAGTAACTGGAATGGTGGATCCAGATACTTCTACATGTTTTGTGAAGCAAAGCACTCCAAGAAGCTAAAAAACTAATTTATGAGAACCACTCAGAAAAGGAAAACTGTCAAGAGAAGTGTTCAGCCTTTGCATTGATTTTCTGTGGCTGCTTGCATTCTAAACTTGTGGTTATATTCATTGCCTGAAAAACTTTGCAGCTCTCCTCAAAGGATGCATTTTGTATTTTTGATTATAGGTTTATAAGGTCTTTTTTTCTCTCCTGGTTTTCACTGTCAGGAAGGAACCAATTTCCCATTGTAAGAACTAAATGGCACTAAAGGCTTTTTTCTAAATGCATTAACTAGAAGTTTAACTCGATGGATAGTGTGAAATATTAAGGCTGGCTGATTATTGCTTGTCTCAAAAGCAAACTTGCAAAATTAGACAGCAGTCTGTATAAATGGGCAGGTTTATTGCTAAAACACTTGAAATTGACCCAGCTAAAAGGAGCTGTCAGTGGAAACTTTTCCATTAGTTTCAGTATGCCCTAATCAGGCCCCTGTAATAAAGCGGCACTTATGAAACATGATGCTTCATGCACAGGTGTGACTCATCTATGGAGAACTCAATAGCAAAGATTAATAAACACAGTTAATTTGTAATATATTTACACAAATGCTTCCATAAAGCAATATTGCTTCTATCTAGAGCCATTGCATTCAGCAGTTCATGTCATTGAGGCCTGTTTTGTCTGCTAGTTAAAATATTTATATAAAGCTTTGCAGTTTCGTGAAAAGAGAGAGTGATAACAGACCATCTTGGCCAGCTGACAGCTTTATTTTTCAGAAAAATAAGTCCTGTGTCAAGGTGTTCAAGCTAGCACTGAAAGTGGTAACGTGGCTGTTGCAGAGGTCGTGGCAATACAGGGATGCTGCGAGGGGGTCTGGGACGCAGCGAGGTGCGTGCTCATCAGTTAGCACCGCCCAATTGAACATTTTCTTGGGCTTCCATCAGAGACTCCCCCCCAGACTGTTGTGCTTATGACTGGTGAACATAAACTGTGTCTAGCAGCTCTGTCCTTGCTGTTTTTACCTGCACTTCTTTATCACTCTGAAATACAAAAATCCTTCTCTTTCCTAAGCCCTCAGGAGTGTCCTGATTGACACCAGAGAGCAGCAGCCGAGCTGGATGTGGTGACACGTTAACGATGAAGCTGAAGCCCAAGCAGCGATTAATAAATCATAAACTGTTTTCTGAACTAAACTGAATCCTGTCTTAATTCTTCTTTGATCCCAGGACTGTCTTGCCAAGATACGTTAAAGGCAAATAGCGTTTGAGAAAGCTATTGGTGAACATAATGGTGAACAGGGCTGCATCCTTCTGAGAATGTGTCAAGGGAGCGAGAGGTACCGAAGGGAGCAGCCTTGCACTGGCAGCTGTGCCGTGGATGCAGTCTGCTGTTCCTTCCTCTATGGTTTCTGCTTTGACTTATTTTGGGGGGAAAAAAGGAAGAAAAAAAAAATCTTATTTACTTCCTACTCTCATTTCTATCTGCTCTGTCCCTTCCTCCTCTGCCTAAATGGAAATTGATGCCTGAAGCTTGCCACTAATCTGCTCGCTGGTAAGAAAAGTGCACAGAGCAGCCTTTTGCACAACGGTCTGTTGTATGATGGGGATAGTACTGGTCTCCATATCACTTTCACACTAGTCATTCTTATTTAGTTTAGTCTGACCTTTAGTTTAAAGAAATATGGTGTAATACTCCCCATGGAAGATGTTTTATGAGCAGAAGCCATAAGACCATACAATAGTTCCTCTGGGAAAGCTTCATAACTGAAGGTCATCTTTGGGAGCAGATACTTTAATTTTTCATGGGTGCTTTAACTCTTCTCTGGTTGCGGTAATGAGAGACAAATGCTTGCAAAGGCTCTGGGGTAAAATCATGGAAAATGTCTGGAAAAAATAATGTATCGCCAGTGGCTGTAACTTGAGGCACATCTGACCTTAAGATCAAAGATGCATTCACCTAAGTTGGAGCTGAAAAATCAGCTTGGGGCCTGAGTGAATTATATAAGTGCATAAACTAAATGCTGCTCTGCTGCCTGGGCTACCAGCTCAGGTGAACATGTGTGATGAGTTCTGTCCCCTGGTTCTGTCCTAGGATAAGACTTCCTTTTTTATACTAACGAAGTGCTCAAGGAGTTGGGTTTTTAATAATATATATATATATTTTAATCATCTCCATGAAATGCTTCAATGCAGATAAAAAGTTGCAAGTCCTCCTGACACTGGAGGACAGGAAATAGAACAGATGTTGCTGTAACTCTTCCTTTTGTTATGGATGGGCAAGTCTGACGTTTGCAGGGTCAAAGTGTTAGAATTGTTCCCAGCCTGCTGATGAAGTCAGACTGAGCCGGCTCATTCCCATGCCCTCTGAAAGTGGCTGATAAGCGAGTTCACTGGAGGTCTAGAACTGTGTTGTACTTATCTTTGTGAACAGCCTCCAAAGAAATTATTTCTGTTAGTCTTTTAAGAGGAGAGTCAGAAAAAAGCAGACAGCATGCTGATCAAAGGGGTGACACTTGTTCCAAAGCTTTTCCCTGAAGAAAATATTATCTTTTTATTATCATCTCTCAGCTTTCAAAAGAGAGTACAAGAATGCCTAGCTCTCCCAATCATACCATGATTTGTAACTTCTCTCCCAGAATCTAAACTATTTAGATAAAAATTCTAGTGAGACTTCTGAAAGAGTGGAATAGAGAATCATTGGCTTTGTCAACACACAGAATTTAACTGTTTTCGGGTGAGCTAATCAATATCTGTGTGTGTGAGTGAGGAGGGGAAGATTTGTTTTAAATCAGGATTATTTTGAGACTTTTAGATAAATCTGGTCCAAAAAGAAGTAAATACTGCTGCAGAGGCAGGCAGGAGGAAACCTCTGTGGAGAACCACAATCCTCTCATGATCAGATGGGGACTGAGAGCCCGATCTAAATGCTGGCATCCAAGATTTTCTTTAGGTCACATATGTGTGAGACTGATGTAGGTCAGCACTTTACCACTTATTATTATAGCTGATGTTTGCCAAGGGCAAAAGCTTTGGCTGCTTGCTTGCTTCTTATTGCCCTCCTAGGAATAATTTTGAATTGAATCCTGCTGGTGCTAGCGATGTTACTGGATGACTGGAGAGATAAGACTGAGCAGGAACAGAAATTATTAACTAACAACTACTAGGACATCAGAAGTAGGGCAATCTCTTCTGTTTTAGTAAAATAAAATGTTGAAGTTGGGGAAGTGCAAATATTGAAAAGGTTCCTTCTGCAGGTAGGAAGCGCTGGTGTAATTAAAGCTCACGCTGAGCTTCCTAGGGCAACTGAGCACTACTGAGTTTCAGCTTCCAAGTTTGTGAGTATATCAAGGAAAAGAAGGAAGTGGAGCACAGCCCATGTGTGGAAAGATTTAACCCAGGCTGAGTGGAGTTATAAATAGGAAGACGTGTCTCAAGGCCCTGTGCAATGTAGTATTTAAGATGAAAGCTTATTAAACTTGCTTGATCTGTCAGTGGCAAGGCACTCTGGGGACTCATTTCACTGCAATTTTTTAAAGGAGGTAAGAGAAGGAAATAAAATCTCTGGCAAAGCACCCCAGACCACTTAAGAGTGGTCTGTCTTACCAGTCTCACTAGTTCTGCCTGTTCTCTAACTTGTGAAGTGTTTGCAGCCCTTGATGTTTCCCATAAGTGCCACAATCTGTCCACAAACATTATCCATTCAAACGGAGTCCAAAAGTAGTGTCTTTATTCATTGCTTTTAACATCAAAGAGTCAAGGGGTCTTACGTGCCTTTTTTTAAAAAACAAAACAAACAACAAAAAACTTAGGCAGACTATAAACTTCACTACTCTGGAGATCAAATTATGTAATGGAATTAACATATCTCTTGAAGTCTGAAAAAAAAATCTTCATTTTTAATATAAGTAGCTAGAGTTCTCGTGTGCCTGTGTAGAAACTATAGTATGAGGAAAACAGCATCCTGCAACTACTGTGATGGGCTAATTCATACTGCTGTCTTGTTTCTCCGAATTGTTTTTCATTCCTTAGGGAAAAATGTTAGTTAACTCTCCCTCAGGACCAGAAAGAGCGATGCAAATGAGACAGCTGAGTGCCTAGGACCTACGAAGCCTTCTAGCGTTAGCCAGGAGAAATGTGGACCCCGGTGACTTATTGTTTAAACATCACTGGGAATGACAACACTGAGAAGGCTTAGCCTTGAAAAGTGCCCTTCTTTTTGCTATTTTGATGTTACTATCATATGACTGATTGATATAAGGTCATATCTAACTGTACATGAGCAAGTTCTGTTTTAGTTTATCCTTTGATGAATATTTTTTTACTGGAAAAAAATGGCTTGTTTTAGCACATTAAAATATATTGTTTTATTGTAATCTACCCTTGATGATGATGAATCTGTTGCAAGAATTAAAGTGTTCCCCACTTTCCTATAAGTGCAGTAAGCATACATCTCTTAGAAGGTACTTGGAAAGTTTTTAGTATTGAGAATGTAAATAACTAGGGGCTTTGGTTGCAGAGGATGTGTGGGCTGTCTTGGGACCTAAGAGAAGGAAGATGTTTGCTTGTCTTCAAGCTGAACCTGTTCTTAAACTGAGCTGTTCGCTGCAAAGCTTAGAGAGGTGCAACCCCATCAGTGAAATCAGTGAAGTCACTTCTCAGTTTTTTCACTCTCCTATAAATGTCAAATCCTTTTAAAGTTGCACAGAAATCTGTGATGTAAATTGCTAAGCTCTTGGGCAAAAATAAGCATCAATTAATAGCCTTAGAAAGTGCTCATATCTAAGTAGGCTATCGTATATTGTCCACTGTAGAGTATTTTGCCTCTCTGAAGCATCTGGTTCTGGTTCAGACTGAGACTCCATACAGGATTAGCCTGAAATCTTGTTTAATACAGGATGGCAATTGCTATCTTTTTTCAGAGTAGAACAGTGAGTGTCTTTGATATTAAATTGTTTATGCACTTTAATGGTAAGTAATAAAATCCAAAGTTCAGGCTGCTTTTCAAAGTCTCAGATCTTTGTTCTGCTTTGTAGCACTTTACTAGCATAAATGCCATAGCAGCTACCTCAGAGCTAACATTCACTTTTCTTTCCCTTTTTGTTCCTATCCCTACCCTCATATTTCTGTATCTATTCTTTGACCATCCTCTTGTGTGATGTAAAACAAGATCTGTGTCTGGTTTTGCACACTGTGAGGTCTATTTGCTTTTGTTGCTTCATGCCCTTTCAGCCTTTACTGAAATACAGAGTTAGCATCACATACAACACATCACAAAAAGCACAAACATTTGCTGGCCTTCCCCGTTCCAACCTCTCCTGCAACATGACTGTTATTTTGTCCCATTCTTTCTGCTTTTATCTGGCCTTGCAGATCATCTCTATTAACACACCAAAAGAAAAGGCTTTGTTCTTTGTTTCCTTTCTATATTGTAACTATTATACCAGTGGATGAAGAGCACTGCAAAGTCATAATATCGTGTTGATAAGAAGCTTGCATGGCTGTGGCAAATGCAGAAAGTTTAGGCCATTAGAAATTGGATTAAAATTGCACAAACCTTTAAAGATATTCATTTAGGAACTTAACTTCTATCAGTCTGCCAAACCTCATCCTTGATAATTGTTTTTAAGGTTTCTTTAGAAACATCTTTTGTTTAATGTGGGAAGTGATTCATATTTAAAAATAAACTTGCTGTGATGTCGTGTAAAAATGTGTATTACTCGTGTTTTGTGCCAGCATAAACTGATTTAAACAAACTTTTTTTAATACATTACTTTTTGCATTCTAACCAGTGGAAAATCAATCACTCTAGCTGCCAAGAAAGACCTGGTTTATAACTGTAGCCTTTTCAAGTGAGAGGAAAACAAAACACAGCTTTGAAGTTATATTTTCATGGGGCAGCCTGCTTTGTCATTGGGGATTTATCCAAAAATCATGACCCAAGCCAAAATGCTATATAGGTAGTGAATTAGTTATTAGAAAAAAATGGGAAAATATACCTTAGTATGGGAGGACAGAATCAGCACTTCCAAATTGCCTTATTTCTAGATTTTTGCATGAGCAAGAAGGAAAGATATATTTAAACATAGTGAATTATCCGTTACAAGTAAATGCAGAGCCTGCAACTTCCTTGCCCTCAAATGGGACACCTTTTTGGGATTAGGTGTAGAGATCTGGCTCGCACTAAGCTCATACTTCCATTTTAACTCTGCTATTTTTAGCTTATTTTACTAATCTATTTTGCTGACGGACCCGGCTTCTGTGGGGCTTGCAGCCCTGTGAGGCCTTGCAGCCTCTCGTCCGGACCCAGGGTTCTGCGCTGTATCCTTGGCAACCTTATCTCAAGTTCCGTGCGTTATTCTGCAAGGTTGTCTTTTAAAATGCCATTGATGCTCTATTATCTAAATCAGATCACAAACTGCAGATATTTCTCCAAATTATGGGGTTCAGCCTGTCGGAAAATTCACTGTTTTACAGGAGATAACCAGTAATCAGCCTTCTGTGCAAGTGTGCAGCAGACAAGCTAGGAGGTAGCCAAAAGGTCAAACTTTAGGCTCCATCTGTTACATTTTGGCAATCCTTGAGTTATTTCAAATGAAAAACTCCCTTCAATACAGCATGCTTAATGCTCTCCATCTTTTGATATTGAACAAAAATTTTGCAAGTCATTAGTCTTTAAAGCCCTCAGAGTGCTTTGAAAGCAAACATGCTACGTGCGTTGTATTTCATGTTTAGGCACAGAAAGCCTCTCTTGTATAAGTGTTTTGTAAGTATTTTAGAGCATTGAAATGATTCAACTTGATAGACTGAAAAGATTGTTAATGGCAAATAGCCCATGTACTAAACAGTTTCTATCTGCTTATTAACACACTCCACTTTAAAGGCCCCTGCAGGAGTTTAGACGCAGCTGGAAAAATTCACAATGTGAGTTCTTCCTCAGGGAAATGAAAGGATTTTTTTGGTTTTCATATGGGATTTCTAGTTTTTTGTTCCAGCACTATCGTTTTAGAAAAAAAAATACCAAGGAAAGCTAATACAGGATGAATACTTACAGGCTAACTAAGAGAGACAGTGAGCACACAAAAAGCCAGTGCTTTGAGGACAGACCTAATTTAAAGCAATTGGTATTAACAGTTCCTTTGGCAAAGGGCCGCATTTTCTAGCCCAGTAAGTTCACTTCGTCATTCAAAACTTAAATTGTCCAGAAACGATGGCACTAGAACCAGCTCTTACACTATATGCCCACCATGCACAGGTGTCTCAGTTACCTATTTTCTCCCTAATGCCGAGGGCAGGAGGCAGATGGTTGTGCAGAGCATGACTCGACTCTTCACTCCCTTCCATCTTTTGTCACATACAGATGGGAATTAACCGGAGCTCAAGAGGAAGAGGTGCACTGAGGAGGACCAACTGTCTTCCTTACCTATTTGGAACATGCAACCCTAAAAAATGAAGCTGCTAAACTTGTCCTGTTCTGTTCAGCAGCTGGTTAGGGGCAAGCAGCCTCATGGCTATTAAACACGGCTCTTTGCAAAGAAGGAAGAGGAGGACAGGAACTGCAGTCAGGAATTTTTTAGCATTTTGAGGATTCACACTCATTATATACTTCATCTATTTTGATAGTGGCTGTTGTTTTGATGTCTAACATTTTATTCTGAATAATTTCTGTAGCCAGGCCACTCACAACTGGAAAATATCACCATGTAGTACATCAGAAGCAAGAATCCATTACACCAGTCATTACCTGGAGATAATGTGAGCCTGCTTGGATATTATCATTCTGCTGTTCCCCGACTAAGTAGATGCCTTTTTAACCAGACTCGTGTGCACAATCAAAATGTTCTTGACACACTCTGTGGTTGTTTTATGGATGTGATAGCTGGGAATTTGCTAAGTCTCCAAACACATGGAGAGATTTGAGCTGTATGGTATATCATCTTCTCCTTCCACCTGCTCATGCAACTGCATTCCATTTTATTTTAATTAAAACCTAGCAGGTGTTTCATTAGGGTTGATCCAGACAACAGGAATGCCAATTTTGCAGCAAAATAAAAACAAAGTAAAGCGCAACATCTAATATTCCTGTCACCTGTTCCAAGAGGCGGTAGCTTTGTCCATAGCATAGATTACTTTGCAAAATGTCGAGAAAATAGTAGACTGCAAAGATTGTAATTGTGGCGGCTGGTTAATGCCTGATGACTTCCTACCCATAAGGATTAACGGAGAAGCAGAGCAGTCACCTTTCTGCCGAGTGGCCCCGGCAAAGCTTGCGGGCATCCTGTTAGTTCTGTTGTATCACTCTTCATCACAGAATTCCCCCTCACATCATTGCTAGGCTTGATCTGAGAAATAAATAATTCAGGGGACTGCGCTGGGCTTGCAAGGTCTGAGGTTGTAAGGGCAGCCCTGTTCCCGCAGGCAGCAGCGCCTGCGACGGGAGGGTATTGAAGCGCATCGGGCCATCTGCCGCACGCGGCGGCCTTTTCTTTGCAAGCAGCAAGACTGGAGACAGAAGAGACAAATATGGTGCCATAGGGCAGGGTCCCGGGCTGCTTTAATACCTGTCTGGCTCCTACGTAAAAGGATTTAATGCCTGTGGGTTACCTGTTCAGTAGGCACTAACAGCTGCTACAAGAGAATGGCAGTGTGATATTTTTGAGCATCTTCCTCTACTGTGTGAATCTGGTCATGTGCAGTTTGAAGGCTGCCTTTATTTAACATTTTGTAGGCTGATTATATTTTTAAAGTATTCAGCAGGGAGGAGAAAAAGGTATTAGAAAAGCTTCAGGTGAGCCTAGACATGGTTTAAAACGCAATCTAGTTTTCTACAGTCCTGAACTTTCTTTAATTATATATGTAGTTGGTGAAACATCGCATCATGTCCTGTCTTAATACTGATATTTGCATATGAGGTTACTCACTCATAAACAAAGAGTAATCATACCCAGAGATTTCTTATCTGAATTATGAAGCAAATTAATGAACTAATTGTTATTCAAATGTAATAGAAAGAACAACTCATAAAAGTTGTTCCCATTCCCACTGGATCTCTATATGCTGGAAAAGGACCTGAAGTTTTAACAAAATTGAATGATAAGAGTTTGATATCACCTCTGCTGCTGAGGTTTCTATAATTTATGAACTCATGAAAATTCTGTCCTGATATAGCATCTGCTTCTCATTAAAGTTCTTCTGTTAGGCTGGTTTTCTAGTATGGTTGCTCAGAGGTCAAGTGACTACTCCAAGGTCAAGTAGAAAGCAAATCATTCCCTGGCTTTTATCCCAGAAGGCTGAGTTTGACAGAGCAGCTGTGTCAAGGGCATTTGCCCTATCTGTGACTTTTTAAATGTGCCATAGCACACTAGCATTCGTCATCTAAAAAAGAAACCTTGCTGTTTCATCCTTTGTTGCATAACTTTGGCATGGTTTTGGAGTCTCTATATGAATTATTTCAGAAAAAGATGTGGATGAATAAAGTCTATAGACTTCTTTTAAAAGTCTCTAAACTTTTTTCATCAGATCATAGCAGCTGATACATGATAAAAGCTCCTGATATAGCTTCTGTCTGCACCTACCAGTAATTGCAGAAGAAAAATTGATAGCAGCACAGCTGGAGAAGAGCATTAATTGGGTCTTGGAGCAATACAGTGGTAGCGAGTTGTGTTTTATCAGATATCATTCTATAGTGGTACCCACGCATCTATATAGTTTTCATTTTGAAGAAGTTTGCTTTCAAACATGATTTTGTTTCCAGCTTAATGGATCTGTTATCTCTCTAATGCTATCATCTTGAACATGATACAATACACTCTCAGATTTCTCCATTCCTAATCTGTCTTCATTCAATCAATTATTGTTCTGTTAATTCTCAGTAGTTAGCAGTAACTTCTGAATGTACTGGATGAAACCGTGAACAAACCTAACTGCGATGGTGCTGACACCTTGCCATTTTTATCAACTTACAGCCACGTTTTGACAGCAAGGTTATTTTTCCATCATGTAAAATTCACTGTTTAAAGGGTAAGTTCTAGGCCTTTATTACAAATGTTAATTATTTTATTTTCGCAAAGACCAAGCAGAGAGAAGCATGTACCAGTGAGAAATTTTATCGGTTTACCCTTTGTGAAATAGTGTTTAACATTCATGAAATAGTGTTTTCTTCACCGATAAAGGACAGGGCGGATTTTTTTGCCAGTGTTTCTGTCATTGCTCCCACTGTTCCAGAGCCTTAATCATCAGCCTTGGGGACTCTGTCAGGGCATCTTCCATTTGGCTGCCAATTGGAGTGATTCCCATCCAGATGAAGTTGATTGATATCTGCTGTATTTGACAGGAAGTATTAAAAAAGCTTCAGAATCGGAGACTAATGCACTATTTATAGAGTGGCTGGAATGCACCAATGCCAACGAACTGTAACTTCTTCACAGAGCGCTAAAGAATGATGTTTGACTTTCTTAAACTGGAGCAGAAGGTTGTGAATTGTACGCTAAAATATCTGCTTGTAGGTGCTAGAAATGTTATACACTAGATAATAGAATTTCAGCTGAAAAAGATTAAATGTGTATACGGCTTCTTCCATTACAAAGCACAGGATGAAGAATTTCTGCCGGGTAGTCCTGCGCTGAGCACGATAACTAGGGCTTGACTGCAGCACGTCTTATGGAAAGATGAACAGGTTTGATTTGAAGACAACGAGGTAGCAAATGGGCCACCTTCCTTTATAGTATGTTTCAAAGATTAATCACCAATTTGTAGTTGAATGTTCTGAAAAAATGACTGTATGTTGATTCATCTATTTCTGCCTGTACTAAATTATCTGCTATTTGAAGGTTTAAGCAACCTTGCAAAATATCTAAAACACAATCTTTATTTAATAATTGCATCACTTTCACCTCTGCCATCTCCCCGAACAGTAAGAAAAAGAAAAGCAGGGAGGAGGAAAGAAGGAGAAAAAAGAACATATTGCTTTGGTATATATTGGGAGGGCAAAAAATCCTTAAATCGTATTAGATTTTTTTCCACTGTGTTCTGACTTTGGGATGTCCTACAATTGTCAACATTGAATCACTTTTGTCTTCAAACTATTATCAAATTATGATTCTATGGCATTCTAAAGCTAAATATAAAATTCATTGTACATATTCAGGAAATTAGGATGTAAATGTGCCACTGTGTCCCCTCATGTTTTTGCAAAAAATGTAAGGGAAGGAATAAGAAGGATGGGAATCCGATCACACAGAAATCAATGCTGCTGTGTCCCTGGCAAAGTGAAAATTGCATCCAAGTGAGATGACTTTACCTAGATGAGGATACTTGCCAGATACTTTTATGGGGAATGTACGCAGGGATATAGGAGAGATTTATAACTTAAAGACCCAAGTTCAATTGAATTTCAAGGACTGTTTCTTTTAGTCTGTGTCTACTCAGCACTAAATGCAAAGTCAGAAATAGCAAATAAGAAAAATACCATGATGAGAAAAAAGTATCGATACCATTTAAAGTGTTATTCTGCTGGTAAAAGCAGAAGGCGACAGGTTTGAACCATTTTAATACTCACAGTGTTTAGGTCTTGTAAAAGATGTGTCTTCGCTGTTGTGGTTTTTTGCTTGTGGAGTTTTTGTTTGTTTATTTCTTGCCTTTTTCTTTTCTGTTCTGGAAATTCTTTGGGCATTTTAAGATGTCTTTATCCTTTAGACTGGGAACTCTAGCTTAGAATCATAGAATTCTTAAGGTTGGAAGGGATCCTTAGAGATGATCTAGTCCAACCTCCCTGCACATGCAGGGTCACCTAGAGCACATGGCATAGGACTGCAGGTTTTGAAGATCTCCAGAGAAGGAGACTCCACAACCCCTCTGGGCAGCCTGTTCCAGTGCTCTGTCAGAATTTTTTTCCTTAAATTTCTGTGGAACTTTTGGTGTTTCAGTTTGTGGCTGTTACCTCTGGTTCTGTCAGTGGCTGTCATTGAAATGACGGCAGCCCCATCCTCTTCAATCCCTCCCTTGGGGCATTTATATACACTGATTAGATCCCCTCTCAGCCTTCTCCTCTTCAGGCTGAACAGGCCCAGCTCTCTCACGCTTAAACCTCTTCAGTTGGAGGTTGACGCAAGCAAGATGTTAGGATATTATTTTGCTATATATTATTATATAAAAGCAGAAGTATAATACCTGGAAGCCAGTATGAAAAGTGGGACAGGGCTATTGACAGAAGGGGAGTAAAAAGTGGTTAAATTACAGATAAATTTACATGGCTATATTACAGCAGATTTAAATTCTGTTCATTAAATGACTGCGGTACTTCTTAAAATGCTCAGCAGACACATAATAAAACAACATACCTAGTGGAAAGCGTGAGCTGCAATTGTTGGATTCAGAGCAAGGTTATCAGAGCAGAGGGGCTGAGCCGAGACAACCCTTCCGAGAGAAGAACGAGGATTAGATTTTCATCAAAGTAAACTCAGAGATAGCTAAACTGTAATTCCAAAACAGAATTGTTTTAGGCTGATCGTGTACGCTTAAAGATATATAAATGGCTTGTACTCCAGCAGACCTTGTTCTACTCTACGTGAAGCAAAAAGTGCATTTAGAGCCACTGTACTCTTCCTAAGTTAATGCACTGTAGAAATAGCAAACACAGCAGCCAATCTTTTGAAGTCAATTTTAGCTGTGTTTCTTGGAAATTGTGCTGTTCATTGCGGGTTGTAGGTCATATACCTACCAGAATTGAAGCTATTTAAAATTTATTAGTTTATTAAGACTTATTAAGACTGCCTAGAGGCAGACAAGTTGGGAAGGCTTTACTCACAGAACTTATTTGCTTCAGTATGAGTAAGCAAATTCAGATGCACAAATCCCAGTGGTGGTGAAGGCTTGTATTACTAGAAAATTTCTGTGAAATCTCCTCTGAATTTTCTAGAGATTTCTCTCTCCTGGGTCAACTAATGCAGTAATGAGAACACGGGGTAAAGAATCAACATTTCTTGGCAAGCGCATGCAAAGTCATCCTCTTACCAGTGTCACCCTCCAGATGCTTCTTGAAAGAGAGAAGTCATCCTTCTCTAGAAGTGGTGGCAAATGGAGTTAAATACAGCTAGCAATCAGTCAGATAAACTCTACTGTATAGGTCACATACTTAAAATGCCGTAATATCTTTGCAAAAAAAATCTCTTTCATCCCTCTGTGCTCTCAGCAAGCAAGGCTATTTTTTATTGTTATTAAAGTCTAACATACTTATGAAAATTTTAAAATCTGCTAATGCAGGTGATTAATATGCAGCAGATTTTCATCAAATGTGCTTTTTCATTTAGAGATGTTTAAAGAAATTTTGTGCTGGGAACACTGAACTGATTCAATCCAATGCTAAGCCCTCTGACAACAATGTGAACGTATAATTTTTGTGGCAAGATCTCAGCAGAAAAGCTTTCCTACTAATGTATTTTTTTACTGGCATCAGTGTGCTTATGAAATTGGAAATAGACATATTTATTCACCACCTAAATCTTTAAGCAGCAAATATTTTTAAACCCTTGCTAATATTTAAACCAGCCAAATAACGGACATATGATGGATGACAGAGATTAAATGCCCTGATTTATCGGAGTAAAGGATATTTAAGAACCTGGTGCAAGGAACTTGCTTGTTAAACTGACTGGTGATAACTCTCTAGTTCTCTAATTGAATTGTTCTTACAAGGCTATTGAATTTGAGAATCTCTAAAAGGGTTCCAGCCTAAGGTTATAATCTGAACCATCTAACCCTTAGAGATGTCCTTCACTAGCTCAGATTAATCTAGAAATTGTTATGGAGCTGTCAGCAAGTTCACCCAAAATCAGCTTCTTGGCAGGGAGCATTAATAAGAGTCTTTAATGTGCTCACCTTGCAATCTGCCATCTCCTCCTGCTGGGCGTGGAGAAGTCGGACTTCTGAACTGTCACTCCTGGTTCTCCATCAGACAGTTCAGGACCTGTATTTCTGATTTAAAGCTCCTCATCCACATTATTTTTCTTCCCTTTTAATTTCTATTTTACCAGAAGGATCTATCTTAAGCCATCCTTGCTCAGAAAAGATAAGAAAAAAGATGAAGTAGTAGATGTACAGCAGTTAGAAGCTGTCACCACTTCTTGGTTTTATGGGCTTGTAGGAGTTAACAGCAGCTGAATTATCAGCTCTTTGGTTTGCAATTGACTTTTATAAACCTCAAGCTTCACTGTTATACATATCGTGAACAACAGGTAGAAGTTTATTAATGACATTAGCTCTCTTGTGGATCTCTGCAGACTAACTCTGTGTCTGTTTGCCTTTCAGGGCAAGTTTGTGTTCGTGGAAGGTGATGTGGCTCTTTGGAAGGCAGTACGAGTATACTATGGTTTTCCTTTCTGTTTTTTACTTCACGTGAGGTAAACAGAGAGAGAGGCTGCTGTCCCTCCTGACAGAGCTGCTACTGAAGCTTGTAGTTTCATTTCACCTTGCAGCGCTAGTGGTTGCTGAGGGTAGGGTACAGTCATGAGCTCTATCTGCGGCAAGGACAATACTTTCTTCTATATTTCTCTTTGTAACTGGGACAAATAAGCAGATGAGGGCAGAATCAAGAGAGGATAAACAAGATCACTGAATGCTCCTCTGAGGGAAGGGTGTATTTATTTGTTGATGGAGTAGTTGGTGGATGATAGAGAAACAGTAGAACTGTTTAAGTCTAGTTTACTGTTCAACCTCACAGTGTGGTTGTTGAGAAGGTGATTTTAGGAAATCTGGAAAGAATTCAGGTTGATTCTTCATGCTTCCAAGTCAAGCTGTGCTAGGAGTAACTCATGAGGCTGGAGTAAACTAACAAAACTCCAGAGCTGGCCAACATGAGCTGTGGAGCAACTACAAGATGAGGTAAGTTTTACTTCAGTGATTTGACACTTGATACTTTGAGCATTCAAATAAAGGTGCGGGGTTGTTTTTGTTTCTAACCTTTCTCCTGATCTAAAATATTACTTCAGATCTAGGCAAGCTCTGCAATGGTGAAACAGTGAAGACAACGCTCAATAGATTCAAATGAATGAACCAGAAGTGACACTGAAATGATCAGGAGGAAAAACCTTCAGACACACAGCAGCTGTCAGGCAGGAGAAACACACAATATGTGACTTATTCCCTTAGTATAATTTGCCCATCACAGAGGAGAAGTCACCTCTGGACTGACACACAGACACACGTCACCTTTTCACACCAACATCCATGCTAGACCAAAGTTGAAAGTTTATTGGCACTGAGGTGAGTTGAACCATGTGTATTTAGGAGGGAAAGGTAAAATCAGGTTAAAAAAACATGTTATTTCTAACGTTTGCAAGTCGGTAGTTTTGTTTCTAACTGGCAAGTGCATGAACCTGAAGGACTCAGTAAAATCTCATTATCAGACTTATACACGTCTGGGATAAAGTCTGGAAGTGGCTGTTCTCATGCCAGCTCTCCCCATAAGATATATCTCCAGTAAATGTACAAACAGAGGAGCTCCCAAAGCAAGACTGTAACACCAGGATGGCTGAATACTTCCAAATTTTAGGGCATGAAAATCACTAGATCATCTCTTCAAGTACATGACTAAATTAACCTTGCAGTGTCAGAAAGCTCAGGGTCAGATTCCATAATGCATAAATATGTCCTGGCGGGAGAAAGGCAGCGGAGTTTCTTTCCTGAACTCCAAGCGAGGGCTGTCATTATTTATTAAAGAGCAAGAGAAAATCCAGGCACCGCTGACACTTCATCCTCTCCTAGTATTATTTGTGTACATGGTAAACAATCATTTGCAGAGAAAGATATCTCCACTCACCTCTGAAGGAGCAAAATAATGCTGAAATAATGCTGCTTTGCTTGTTTCGAAGGGCATCTCTATTTTTATTCTTGTTTAAGAGGTGGGGAAATGTGATCGATTCCTCTAACACTTTCCACGCTCACTCCAGCGTGCCTGAAAAAGGAGAGTCCCAGCAGAAATCTCAGGAGTGAGTTGTAATTAGCTGAAGCAAGCAGATGGCTCCAACTTCTTGTGCCTTAGCAATGTGACAGGATCTCGTGGAGGAGCTGTGACAGCATAGGACGCTTGTAGGAGAGGGGTGGCATGAGAGCGCTCAGTGTGCAACTGCAGCAGGCATGAACAGTGCCTGGTTCAGGCCGGTGTTACTGCACCGTTCACTGAAGATCTGGCCAAAAGAGCCCGA
>JAWLRI010000869.1:2893816-2961188 GCA_034781795.1 Crypturellus tataupa
GCAGCAGGCATGAACAGTGCCTGGTTCAGGCCGGTGTTACTGCACCGTTCACTGAAGATCTGGCCAAAAGAGCCCGAAATGAGGGGCAGCATTAAAAGGGTGGCCTGGGGGGAGCCTCTTAGCAAAGGTGATCTAAGATTTACGTTTATACCTAAAACCTATGTGGAATAATACACAAGCTTTGAAAGTAAAGTCATTTAGCTCGTCCCAGCTAGCTCTGTAAGGGGCTGCTCTTCCTTTTGGAACAAAAATACCTTTTTGGAATTAGCTTTTTTTTTCTAAGATGGACTAAGTGAGTTCAGTTAAAAGGAAGAAAGGATTGTTGTTAAAGAAAGAGCAACCACATGTGGAATTGGTGTATAGAACAACTTCTGGCATAAATATGACATGAAAATACAGAAGTGGAGATGCATCCCAGTGCTCTCTAGTCAACTGTAGATTTATTCATGTATTTCTGCTTATCACAGTGTGGCCATAGCTTATGGTGATGACCGTCTCATCCGGTTGCTTGCATAATAAAGGACATAGCGTTTCATCCAAGCCGAATAGATGCAGTGACTTGGCAGTGACAGATCTAGGATGAGGACTTGGGAAGGACCTACTGCTGCCTAATTACTTGTCAGTGCCGCATACCCTACTCTGCCTGTCTGCTGCATGTTGCCCCTCAAAGTGTAGCCGTGCAATCCTATTACTGTCTTCACTTCCTCCAGCAGTTCTGCTTCTCTTGTGTTTCACATGGGGCTGATTTAGTAGGAGCATTCTTGATTTTAGAGGTCAAAGGCTTGTTTGGATTTTGACTACTTGTCTATGAACCTGTATAGGATGTGCTTCTCATTCTCTGAGAATTTTCCAGATCTTAAAGTTGCCATAAAAAAAAAAACAGAATTTTTAAATATTTTTAAACTCAAGGAAATTTAAAAGGGAAAGGAAGTTTGAGTTAACTGCATTTTTTTTCTCTTTTTAATTTCTTTTTTAGTGTAAATTTAATTCTTTCTGGACTGCTTTTTAATTTAAAAAATAGATTTTTTAAAAACAACTGTAAGCCAGTAAAACAGCAACATCAGGCCTTCCTCATTAACAATTTGGATTCTAAAAAAGCTATGTTTTTGTCAAAATCAAGTCAAAATGTCACTGGTAAGTTCACTCGCATGCTTGAAGTGAAGTAGATAAAGCAATGATTCGCTGAGCACGTCTGTGCCTCAGGTTGTCCCTCTGAACTTCTCAGCTTCCTTACCATGATACATTAATATTTATTTGTGAAGCACAGTGTGATTTCTCTATGAAACACCTTTGATGAGCGTAAAGTCTTAGTCTCCTGTGAGATTAGAATGAAGCTAGAAATCACACCCAAATGCCTAGGAGAAGGATCATCAAATAGCACCCTACTTGAAATTAATCTTTAAAATACTGCAGAAAAGAAGAAAAATATTGGAAAATACGAAAATTCATTTTAAAGCTATGGCTTACTCTGTGGAAGTAGGGCATCACTGGGTTCTTAATCTAAACTGTATGGTTGATATATAAGAAAGAAAAAGCAGTGTATTTCTGCGCAGAGAAATTCTAGAGTGCCTTTTCTTTAGGAGATTTCTTGTGGGTATTTAAAGCGTGGCAGTTGCTGAAACTTCTGCTGAATCTTGGATGAATTACTGAGACATTGCATGGCTGGTGTAAATATTGTAAGACTGCACGACAGTCATAGGAGATGGACAAAAGGCACCAACACAGAAGCACTGCGGAGTGTTTATGAGCCTCCAGATTTTAAGGAACAAATATCTATCTGCCTGCAGTCTGGGTCCTTATATCAGACACCTCTGGGCAGAGCCACAGGGAAATAAATCTACCCACACAGAATCAGTTTCTAGAGGAGGACCATGCAGGGTCCCTACAAACAATATTCGCTGCTAGTAATTATGACTCAAGCTATTTCCCAAGTATAATGAGCACCATGCCTAGATATTTGCTTCTGTTGGAAAATCCAACAGACTTTTATAATGCAGTTGGAAGAGATGGGTCAGTTTTAATTATGCCCTCTTATTCTTCCTTATATTTGCATGTAGCAAATTTGTGACCTATGCTTAGGGCCAGGTGCTCACTAGTCTTCTGAATCCACAATTAGAGATAGTCTTCTTTAAGATTTCCTTCCTCCTTCTGATTGCAATGCAATCAGATAAGTTTTCTTTAAATTCTTGTATATTATTTCAGCTTGTGAATTAAACAGAATTCATTAGTTACAATTTTTAGATGCTGGCATGCTGGAATCATTAGTGCAGGAAATTTGGTTATGAGTACAAGCTGTCATCTGCAGAAGGCTTCTGCAGAGCAGTTCCTTACCCCAGATTTTTTGTATAGCTTCCACTCAGACAAACTCCCACAGGTAGCAGGATCAGTCCTCCTGTTCGGACAATCTACTCACAATTCCAGCTGTGGTTTTCCATCAAAACCTTTTCTGAGTTCAGTGTAAGCATAACCGATGCTGTAAACATCAGTTCCCTACTAGAGCTAAATTAATTACGTCTTCTCTTGCGGTTCCAGAAGGGAAGGGATGGCTGCATGAACCTTGTATGTCCTCTGCTGAGAGAGATATGGTTCCACTTGACTGCAGATATTTTCCAACTTCCTTTCCCCTGCATATTTTCTCATTTTCGTACAGGCACACACTTTATGAGAAATTGGTTATGCGCATAAATATTATATTACTGCTTTTTCTTTGTTGCATGTCTTCTCTATTTAAATTGCCTCACAGCAGTTCCTTTTCATTCTCTTATATTTATCAAGTTCTAACTATTTCAAATTATTATATTCACATCTAAACTTGGTGGAAGTAAAGTTGATATTAGAAACATGGGATATCTTGCATTGCTGCTACCATTCCTGAAAAAAATATATTGAGAAGAGGCATGCTACTTAGAGATGTATCATTTGGGTTTTGGATCACCATTGACTGTAATTGTTGTACATTGACATATTAGAGATTTAAAGGAACCTAAACATGTTTTCCCTTCATAACATTAAACCTCTTGCTGTGATAAAGGTCTTTTACGGGAGGGATTGATATGAAATACATGAAAGAATCTTCTTGACTTGTTACTCTTCTCTCAGGATGTTCTGTGCTCATGGTTATAAAACTCAATATCTGAAGCTATAATGGTAGCAGAATCATCTGAAGCGGTAGCAAATATGACCTTCATCTACTTTTCTTTCAAACTCGCCTTCTAAAAAGGTCAAATCAACTGGAATAATAATTAGCAGAACAAACACTGCTGTCCTCAGAGAGGACTTGGTTTGCCAGACTACTGACTGAAGGGAAAGGTTACAGCTGAGTTACAGCCCAGACCTCCCTCCTGCCTGGAAAACAGAGCTGTCTTAGATGGGAAAATGCTGACAGACCCCAAACTTCATCTGTGCTGGTGGGTGTCGCACTATCATAAAGCACACCTCAGTCAAGCGCATAAAATGGGATTTAATTCAGAACTTGGTGCTTAACTCTGCATCATCAATCTGCCTTCTCTCTATTAATCACACCAAAATGCATAGTTTGCATCTGTTAATGCTCCAGAGCCGGCTTGACAACCAAATGCAGCTGAAAGCTCTTAATTCTTGATTTGTTTTTTTAGGATTTTTTTGTTTTTCCTTAAACACATGGCAGTGAGCTCAGCAAAGCTAGCTGCAAAGAGCCAGCCTGTCCTCCACTGAAGTTTGTCCAAAACAGAAAACCAATTTGGAAGAGGAGGCTATGCTCAAGAGCTTGTTAAATAGAGAATTTGAGTGGATTGACAATTATCTGAGGCTGATGTTAATTAACAAATACCCTCAGTGAGTATTTAGGAAGTACTAGTTTTCAATAAACAAGGAAATTGAAAATATACAGATGCTAATGAATGGCGCTTCAACTCTGTCAGAATTAGTCAAATTCATCCATGTTGTGTAATGCGTAGTATTTTGCAGTCTTGTGATAATTCTGGGTTGTTCTAGGCAACAGATTAGTTGTGTGGATTGCTGCAGCCCTGCTCTGCTTAGTGGGATTTTGCTAATTTACACCAAGTGTGAATATAATTCTGTTGCAGTCAAGTAGAGGTGGGGCTGATAGGTGCAAACACGTGAAATGATGGTTGGACTGAAGGTTCAAGTCCGATCACAAAGCCAGACCCCAAATACACAACTTGGCCTGACGCCAGCCTTCCCGTGGGCCTCCAGGTACTGTCATCCTGCCTGGTACGCACCAGGTTGCTCAGAAGTTGCAGAGATGTTAATGCTATGGATGTTAATAGTGCAGTGCTGCTCCACCCCCTTGTGTGTTCCGCTCTTTTCTAGGCAAGGCTTGTCAAACACCTCAGATTCTGCTAAGACTGCAAGACCGAGGGTCTCAACTTTCAGTCCTTCTTCCTTAGCAGGTTCTGACGTGTTGCAAGAGCACAGCAAGAGATGGGACAGTGCTCTGGGGTCTGGATGGGGAGCAGTGCTGTAGGACACCCAGGGAAAAGAGCTGCGGGTTTAGGACGTGTCAGCTGGGGAAAGATTAAAAAAGACTAAGCTGAAGACACAGCTGATGAGGGTGTTCATGCAGCGTGGCCACTGTTGCAGTTTATTTCTATGGTAAAACTCAAACCCTCTGGACAATTGGGAAGCACAGGGTACTCTGTGACAGAGTTTCCATAAAGAGTGTGTGGAGGGAAGGGAATGGCAGTTCTGCAGGGTCAACAAAGTTCTCCTGGCACGAAACTACCACAGCCATATGGCAGAAGGATTATCAGAGAGCCATGGTGGGCTTAACCTTCAGGCGTCCTTGGGGACTTGCTGTCTCTAAAAATTATCTCCCATTATATTTTTTTCTGTGTACTTGAGCTTTGTTACTGCCAAAAGGCACTGCTCTTCCTGCCCCATCATCTTCTCCCCTGGCTCGCTCTGCTGTAGAGGACACTAGGTCCGTTTCCGCGTGGTAGGTTCATGACTGATGGGAAGGACGGTGTTTGTCTCACTGTGGACAATGAGCTGCTCTTAGTCACAGCCTGCGTCATGTTGTGTTGGCACAAGCTTCACATTTCCCCTGTTTCCCCTTGCAATGAGTTCCATTGCAGCCGAGTTAGGTGGGCAGATGAGCCACTCTCCTCCTCTCTAAGGGTTCTTGCACTACACGTGATGCTAAAGCACCTGGGTTTAGCCAAACTGAGGTGTAGCCTGGAATACCACAACATTCGCTTGCTCGCTCCTGGCTACTGCCAGGGACAGGACTCAGCAACCTGGGGGTCAGTGACGGGACAAGGCACGATAGGGATGATGCAGACCAACTGTTCCTTGGCAATGCTCTCAAGGTTAAATGTGGTCCTCTTGGAGATCGCAGCTGAGTAGAAAGCCCATCTGTATGCTGCAGCACGATGCAATCCACAAGAAAATCTAGTTATGGTGAAATTTCTTTTAGTATCTGTCTTTTGACCTTTTGTGGTGTCTGTTATCTCATTTGTCTTACAGCACTAACAGAAATACAAGTAAGAAAGCAAAACGAAAGCTGAGAGATCACAAAATTAGGTGCCGATTCAGATGAGCTGCAATTTCTCTTGCAGAGGTGTCCTTTGTCACTCATGAAGGTAGGTCAAAACTTTTCAAACCAGGAAAATATTTTTTTTTATTGTCTGTTGAACCCAATCAAGCCAAGATTCAATTAGCTCGATTGAGAAAGAAAGATGTTAGTGAGTTATTTGTGCACCTGGTAGTGTATGTGGAATACTAATAACTTGGATAATATTCTCCAAATTCTTGTTCAGCAGCAGCTGGAGCAAATTCTTTGACTTTGATGAGTAGGGGAAAAGCAGAAATTTATTTCAGTGCAGCGACAGTAGTGTATTTACATTACAAACCCAGCAATTGCTAAGCATTACTGGGATTCAGCAGTAAGAATAAGGCAGTGGCATTCATTTAGTTTCATTTTCAATTATAAGAGATCCTGTTGATTTTCTCCAGAATAAAAGCCTCACAGACCTAGCTTAATTACAAAACTACACGAGCCGCTACCCGTCTTGTCTGAGTGCAGATATGGTCATCAGTCATCCCAGGCATTCTGAATACATTCAACTTCGGGAGAGGAAAGGCTGTCTTTGGTCACGTCACTGCTGTAAAATGTCTTTAATTTCATAGCGGAGCTTGGAAATAGGAGTGGGATGCTGCGAGGAATAGATATCTACGGTAAATCAAGAACATCCCTCATCTCTTTGTTCGCCATGGGAGTTGAATCTTTGGCAAGCAGCTCTTTCTCGAGTAAACAGTAACATTTGTTAAGTGCTTCCAAACTGATGCTGTGTGAATTTTCAATATACCTGCCTGGGGTCTGAACCAGTTCTCGCTGAAGTGAAGTCAGTGGGAGCCTTTCTGCTAACCTCCTTGCAACAAAGAAAGTCTCCTGCCGTACGTACTGTACAAGTAGGAAACAGAAAGGGGATATTATAATTTACTAGCAGATGGGAAATTTCTTATGGCAGCACCACTGGAAGGAAGGGTAGCGAGGGTAGAGGTTACGGGACGCTACTAGCCTAAGATAGCACATCAAACTGGCTAGTACATACCTGTGGCTCTTATTTCAAGATAGGTGACCCAGTGTCATCTGTCATTTAAGGAAATTTAATGGGAAGAGGGATTTTGATGGGGCTTTTGTGCTGGGACAAATCCTGCTGTCTGCAAATAAATGATTTTGCTGAAAGAACAGGGTAGACTAATTCTTTCTTTTAAAGTTGAGTTCTAAAGGATTACTAAGACTCTCCATTTCCTTCTGCACTGAGGAGCAAAACCCCCAAACCCTGCCTGAAACCCTGTCCCTTTACCCTAACTGCAGAGGTTTGGAAAAGCAGAGCAAACTATGAAATGGCAGTAGGTGCAATTTCTAAAACGTTCTGCACAGAGCCTAAATATACTTTCTGCCATTTGCAGCAGGAATGAAATATTTCAGCTAAGACATAAATCTTTTCTCCTGTTTGTTGAGCAGCTTGGTGCATGGGCTGGATTTGACTCATTATTAAAGTTTTGTATACAGTGGATCTCAGGCTCTTGCTACTGGATAAGGAAGGACATGATTAAAACCAACAAATGTCAGCTCAGAATCAATCAGTTTCACGTAAGGTCCTTTTAAATACAAGTTACTTTTGCATGGTTTTCGTTTGGAATTGTAGCTTAATTAACATTTGTAGGTATTGCTTTATGTTATAATTCTCGAGAAATATTAATTCTACTCAGACCTAGTGCAAGCAAATTTTATTGTGCATGCAGCTGTTCAAGATTAAGTAATTATTTGATGAACCTTTGGAAGCAATGAATTTTAGATGAAGCATGTACAGATTTTTATCATGCATACATTTTTCTTGATCAGTTTTCTCTTCATTTGGCTACTCATTTATGTGGAAGTGATGAGCAAAGTCTGCATATTTCACTCTTAGGAAAGAAAATTTCCATTTACCTTAATGCTCCCAGCCTACGCATCCTTCAGTGCATTTCAAAACCTACTGATCTATTATACTTCACCTAGTAACTTCAATAAATAGGTCATCTTGAAAAGACCAAGGTCAGACTCCTAGCTGGGCTCAACGAGACTCTTTTCTTTTGAGCTCTTTTGAATTCACCTAGAGCTATTTCATTTTCAGTTGATTAGGGGTGGCTTTTAGGGGGACTGTGACCCAGATCTCATCAAGGGGATTGTCTTTGTGCTTTTTGTTGTTCAGAAAAGGTTAGAAATCATAGATTTCCTCCTCTTACTTTGTTTTTTGCAAGTAGCTAAAAAATCTTCTGAAAACTGATTTCTAGAAAAAGTACCCTCCCTAAAAAACATAAAAGGGAGAAAGGCAACTGTGAAATGAGCAAAAGAGCATGCTTTCAAGAAGAGCAAGATGACTGTTCTTAAACCTCAGAAATACTTCATGGTACATATACCCAGAGTATAAGTAATGCAGGTCCAAGCCTAGCAAAACTAAAACAAACTGTAGGTTTGAGTTTCAGAATTCTGGCCAGGTCCATTCTTACAATTTATGATGACTTAGAATGGCTTTTTTGTCTGTTCCCATGGTGGACCTGGTGGACTCGGTCACGTTGTGGGGCTGAAGACGAGATTCCATCACGTGAACACCAGATCCACGCACATACAGGACCATCTGCTGCTCTGAATCAGGCATGGACCTGCAACTAGATTTTTATTGAACAAGGCAAAATATCAGGTAGGGAGTGTATGTTCGTTTTCTGTTAGCTGAAAATGGCACAAGATGTGGCAAAATGTTAGTGCGGCAGACGGATGATACATGATCTAGCATAAAGCCTGCCAGTGAAAAGTTAACCTGTCAACATTTTTTTAAACAAATCTGAACAAGCAGAGCCAGTTTATACTGGATCAGTGCTTTGTGTCTCCCAGCTGCAGCAGTTTTGATCTGAAGTTGAATTTATGGTGTCACTGAACCATGATGTGAGCACGTGAAAGATGTGAATGCAGTTCAGGGAACTGTATTTCCGTCAAGGAACACCCCTCAAAACACGTCACCCAGAAGCAGTTTGTCTCAGGCTCTGCTGGTTTTGAGCCTGAACATGTTATTCCATGCCAACTCTTCGTTCAAGCCTGCTTTGGTACCATGCTGTGGTACGCAGGAACATCACCTTTCCCTATCTAGACAACTATATCGCAAAAAAACCCTGTCTGTAGATGCCTCAGAGCATGCACAAGCTGCTACCACGATGAAAGCAGCGGAGGAATTTGCTCCTGTTAACCGTGTTCTGCTTGGAGGAGCTGGAATAGGAGCAGTTGTGTTGTCACTGCATTTATGTGGGTGCTGCTGCCCTCTCCTGGGGTGCTGCTTCCTGCTGCAGGACGACACAGAGCAAGAGCTGCTCACATCCTTGCAGGCAGTAACTGCTTTGAGATTCATTTGGTCAGAGCCAGTTTGCCCCTCTGCATATATTTAAGAGAAGGCTACAGAGCATGTTGCTTCAGGAGTTAGTTATGTGTTTGTACAAAAACCCTAGATGTTGATTATTGAAGGGGCCAGTCTAGCAAGCTTCTCTTTGGTAAGTAAATTAATAAGCAAAGTAAATTAATAAGCTCCAGTGCTTTGCCCCTGGTGCTAAGGCAGTTCCAATCAGCCCTAAATCAGGTGCATTTTGGAGGATATCCTGTACTTCATGGGCACCTATCCATGCCTTCAGGATCTCCAACTGATTTGCTGAAATACAATTATTGTTATAATTATTAAAGATTCCTTCTGCGTTTCCTTGCTCTAATATAACAGTGAGTATGATGGTCCAGGATCAACAGCACTTTGGCGGACTGTGTTTTTGTTTTTGATAGCTCAGTTATGTGCTGGTTTTCTGTTCATCTGGACTTTATCTGAAATCAGTGAAAGAACTGAACCCCTTCACTGGGGAAGCTTTGGAGGAAGCCCCCAATGAGTGCCAGAGCTTGGAGATGGTCCAGATGTTGCCTCATTGCCAAAATCTCATTTGGGAGCTTTTACCGTCTATGTGGCTTAGTCACTTGGTCACACAAATTTTGGCAGCTTTATGCTTCTGAGTTTATTTTTCTAGCTTTTATCCTTGGTTTCCTTTTTGATAACATTAAAATAAAGTAGTTTTAAGCAGTAATCTCTGACTTAGCTCTTAAGGTCCCTAGCCTTGTTTGCTTTGCCATGGTCTCTTCTGGGCTTAGGGTGTAATGGGTTTAAATGGTTAGCACCATTGTTTTCTTTTTACGCTTTCCTGCTGAAAAATAGAAATGCAGTTTCTGTTGAACCCCCCTCCCCCCCCATTCTTGTCCTTATATTTACAGTAATTAAAACCAAATGACAGTATTTGTCAGCCTTAATCTTCCTCCTAAGTCTAGCCACCAGTAACCATTGCCTTCCTGAAGGGAACTTGCTGCTGCTTTACTCCATTAAATTCATATGATACTTGTGAATGACTATAATATAATGCTTGCATGTAATCCTAAGTGGTCCCTCAGCTCTCCAAAAACATAGTTTTTCGTATTCCAGAAAGAATTACTGATGGTCGGCGCTGGAATGCAGGCTTGGTGGAGGCAGCAGATGTGAGCGCCCCGTCTGCCGGCTCCGCTTGCCAGAGGCTCCGGAGCCAGTCGGGAGGGTCCGGGCTGCTGGAAACCAGTGGGAGGGGGGGTGCTGTGCTGGGGTAAAGCACGTCCTCGCCGGCCGTGGTTGAGCTCAGCAGCTTCCCGTTGAGTCTTCCCAACTTCTGGAAAATTACTTTTCATTGGCAGGCAGTTCTTCCTGCCTCTGTAGGAACTGTAAGGAGCTGGGACTTCGTAATGGTGGAGGAAGCTGTCTCTATAGCAAGAACTACTACTTGTTGCATGTTTGTAAAGCAGGACTTTCAGGGTTTGCATCAGTTCCTTTTTAAGAATTCTCACTGAAGATGAGACAAAAAACTATCTAGAATATCAATCTAGACTTCAGATCAGGCTTTCCCTTTTGTCCTCTTCCAGTGTTTGAAGAGATACTGTTTCAGATAAACTTCACATCTTTGATCATAACTTGTCCTGTCCCACTCCTCCATGTGAAAGCTTGGGAAGGAGGAGGCTTTCCCCATTTGCATGCTATAGGAGGGACCTTCTGAGAAATGAGGACTTCAGGAACTGTTCATTTGTATTTAGTGTAGATGCTTCTCAAAGTTCCCTGGAGAGAAGGAGGGTTATTTGTTTTCTTTAGCATTTACAGATAACTTGGCTTCTGGCCTCACCCATTTACTAGAGCTGGCTTCTTTGCAAAAATGATAGCATGTGCTTTGACTTTCATTTCAAATACAGTTTTACTAGAGAAATTCAATTCTAAAGCTATTCCTCATGATGAAATCATATTTGCAAAGTCATATGGGCAAATAGAAACATAGAGTTACTAGTGCTCCAAGGCAACCAAAACCCCTTGTCAAACAGAGGCAAACTGATACCCCTTCCTCCTGGCATAGCACTTGTCACTAAAAAGCCACTTAGAGAGCTGAAGGACAATAATGAAAGAACAAGACATAAGATGTCACCAGCTCAGAATCAGTATCTGAATTTTCAAAGCTCATGAGAATAAACTACTATTTGGCAAACCATCTTTCTGAAAGGCCTCGTATGACATGGGGAGTGACTGTGCGTGGAGTTAAGAGCAGCTCAGGTAAGGTGGTTAGTGGTAAGGCAAGGCCATTAGCTCCTGTGCAGCTTCGGAATCAAAGCATGTCCCCAAGGGTCCTCCCCAGGCCGCTGTTGTGACATCTCGGGATGGGAATTTGGTCTCCTCAGTCTTTAATGTGATCCACGTGCTGGTTCCCTGGCAGCTCCAGCTCTGAGCCCATCTGTCAGCGTGGCACCCTGCCCTGTGGCCACGCGCCGTGTGCCAGCGAGCTGCTAACGAAGCCCAGGTTGAGCAGATGAGTTCATGCGAGGGTCCAATTGAGAGCTACCGAGCTGCTGAGCAGAAGCTGGATTATGTGACTCAATTGTCCGACCCTCTATATTAAGGATAGTTTGGAGAACTGAAGATCTCAGGAGGGTGTCTTGAATTAGGTGTCTTGAATAGGCCTGTTTTTAGGTGTGGACTTCATACAAACAACACGTTGCCTTTGACCATGAACTTGTGGAACGACTTGCCTCATATCCACTCCAATCCATGCAGTAGCTCATGGCTTTAGTGGAGAAGGTAGGTTTAGTTACCACTTCCAGGACTTTTCTCAGCACATCTGCAGCTAGTGTCAGTATTGCAGTTGCCAGTAAATGAAACCTGCAGTTTCTTTGCAAATAGACTTTTTTTCCCCCCCACCTCTGGAGGTTTTCCCAGATATATCATGATGAAAAGAAATGATCCAACCTGTCAAAAGCTCAGATGTCCTCATTATTTTTCAGTCTGTCACAGGGACAAGCAACAGCTATTATGTTGCTTGTCCTTCTCTCATGTGTGAGGCAAGACATGAGAATAAAGGGGCTGTTTTTGTTTGTTTGTAGCCTTTTCAAAAGAAAGCGTTGGCAGAAGGAAGGCGTTCATTTTGTCAGCAAAGGGAATACATACTATAACTGGGGAAAGAAAAAAAGAAGAATCAGCTTAACAACAACAGTTTAGGTCTTGACATCAGAAAGCAAAATATTACAATGAAAAGCTGTGGCCACTTTTCATGGATTTTTTTTTAATGGAGTTAAATGAAGCCCCAGAAGTTTGTGGTGTTGGTTTGTGTCCATTGTCTAGAGTGGGGGTGACTTGCTGCCGTGCAGCCCTGCTACCCTCGAGTTGTTCTCCCTGACACAGCTTTGTGGGTCAGGAGAAGTCAGGAGAAGTTTTGAACGAGACGCATTAAAGCTTTTGCTTTATAAAAGCCAGAACTTCCTATTTCTTATTAACCAAACTCTGCCTTTTTGTGTGAGGTGCATGCGAAAGAAAACTTTAGAGCAATGACTTCTATGGCATCCGCCAATATTTTCATTTTAGCTTAACAGGGGATTTAAATTATTATTGAGTCCTATTTTCTGAAGAGAGCAAATGCACAGAAATCTGATTATATTGAACCTCTAACTACATAAACATAATACTAGCCCCAGTGGACTAATTCCATTAAGACTTGAACTATCCGTCTTGGACCTGCTCATGAATACAAAGTCAGGGCTGTTGGCATGGCTGGGTTTGCAAAACAACTTGTACATTTTTGTGGCAGATAATAAAAGCCAGCTTTATTTAGAGACATATTAAAATAAACAGTTCTAATAATATATTTAAAAACTTCATTGTTACTCGTGTGTTGTTTCTCTCTGCTTGAATGCTGTTCTTTATTACAGCTCCATATTACCTTCAGCTCTGAACCTTGCAACGTGCTAAATCTGCGAACATATGATCTGTACCACAGTCAGGTGGAGAATTTAAATTCTTTCAGGGAAAGGTCTATTTCAGAATTATGCCTATATAAACTGTGCTCTGACTTGCCAGTTTTTTAATTCTACCTATCTTCTAGATAACTAACTCTTTTCTATCTAAATAACATATTACTGCTGAGGTTTGGGAGTCATTAGGGAAGATCTGCCCAATTAGCATGTTAATTAGGACCTACCCAATTTGGGCATAGGGAGGTGATTGTTTTATTATCGTTCTGTGAGATGAAAGAAAGATTAATGACTGTGCATGCACCCCTTGAGGGGTAAAGAAGTAACAGTTCCTTTTTGAGCGCTCTGTGTCTGAGAGGTGGTATTTGAAATAGTTGGGCTTACTGAGGGAGTTGCCTGCTGATTAGTTACGCCTGGAGCAGAGAAAAATCATAATTGAGTTTGTTTCTTGATGAGAAGAAAATGATAGTACAGCGCAAACATTACGCAGCAAGAATGTCTGCTATTACAAATCAGTGGAGTCCCATTGATGAGCTGATACCAGATACATGTTTGGTCCTGATTAAATTGAGAGACGAATTTGTCACTGGGCTGGCAGGACTAGATTCGTGGCTGGTATCTGCACTATAGGTAGCAAAAGAAGTGATGGGCAGAGTTGCACTGTGTGTGTGATGGTTTATTAGTTGGACTCTCTTTTATATGTAGAGTTTATGGAAGCATTTGGTGCTACTCATACCATGGTGCTACTCATGCCGTAGAAATTCCTGTGTTCAGAATCCTCCCCATCATTAAGGACTGTTA
Source organism: Crypturellus tataupa (assembly GCA_034781795.1). Classification (NCBI taxonomy): domain Eukaryota; kingdom Metazoa; phylum Chordata; class Aves; order Tinamiformes; family Tinamidae; genus Crypturellus; species Crypturellus tataupa. The sequence goes on from JAWLRI010000869.1 coordinate 2,907,435, forward strand.
AAGACTCTGGAGATTGCACTGGCTTATGAGGTAATCAAAGTACTGTACTTTCAGCTTAAACCTGGACTTCTAGCTTAAACAAAGCTGTGTGCGATAGTATTGACTGTTCCATAGGGAAAATTACTTCCCAGAAGCTCATCTGTGGTTTTCAGATTGGGGTGGCAGTCAGGGTTAGTTTTAGTTTTGTTAGATATATTTCTCTAGTTGCTTTTAATTATTCTTATACCAAAAAAGTTTGATTAAAAAAAAAAAAAAAGAAATCACTTCTTCTCATTGGATTCTATAGACAGTGAAGTACATCATCCCTGAGAGGGGTATATACCACAAAGCTGGACACCAGGGAACTTGGAGAATATGTTCTGATCTGAATAACAATTTGTACCATACAGATTTGTTTCCCTTTTTGTATGTATGGCTGGGAAAGTTTGATGCATTCCAAGATTCTCTGGCAAGTACAGCTGATGTCTGTCATTTTATTGTGAAACTCCATTACTAATTTATCCCGGAGCTCTCAAATATTCATGTACCCTAGGGAAGCACCAGAATGTTTGTTTCTTCACTTTTTCTGAGGTTTCTGTGTATAATAGCTATTTTGATGAAGCTCTTTCTCATATAAAATCGTCCTTCCTCTTTTTTTTTTCTTTAAATCTTTGAATAAATCATATCATGTCTTCAAAATTTTGGAGCTATCAGCATGGTCTTATCCATGAATACGTGGGAAGTCGTATTACTGGCTCTGGGATTTGAATAAATATTCCTTGTAAACCAAAGAGTTCTTTCTTCTGAAGATATTTCCCAGTGGCGTGAGGATCCAAAAACAGATCCCTGTGGACATTATTAGTTTACCCTAGCATGATGTTTTTATAAATGCAGGCCATTCTTTAATGTTCTCCCCCGTTCTGTTTTTTCACTCATGCCAATTTTAAGATTTCTCTTATAAATTGCTAGACTCTCAGGCGGATTTGCTAGAAATAATTTAATGGTATTTCTTAGTGTATCTTTTGGTCCTGGATCTGTCCACCATTAGAAGAGCCTGAAGTACTGTTTGACAATAAAATCCTGACATGAGTACCCGTTGTACAAGCAGGACGTTATGCTTTCCACAGGCTACTTATTTTTAGTGTTAGGGTTTCTGTGATTAAGTAAAGCTGGGCTGGATAGCTTCATTCATAGACTTATTTTGTAATGCTGTGGTGTTCTTATCTGCGCAAGCTTTTCTTTATCTTACTTAAAATACTGGAAGAGATTTAATTTCAAACTGGGATGTGAGCAGCTCGTTCATCTCACCAAGGATGCAGAGAACCATAAGATTCGTGTTTCTGTGCTCATGGGAGCTGCAGCCAGACTGTTTAGTAAAAAGCTGCATGCTGCAAGAGACATGACAGTGATGTGCCATGCAAAGTCACCCTGAGAGGGAGCGAGCTATTTGTCAAATGATGGCTTTTGATACTGGGAAAAACTGCATAAACTATCTCTCAGTGCAGCCAACAGTACCTGTGGGAGACGGCAGTTTCATAGAAAACAACTGATTCTACTGATATAAGCAAATTAGGTTTTTGTGACACAGGGAGGAGTTTTTGTTTTAGCCTGGAATGCTCCCTGTTGAGCACTCCCACCAGGTGTACTCTGCTTTCTGAAGTCATTAATGTAGATCAAAGAATAATTAGGCTTTCACAAGCATAAGGGGGGTTGAATAATCAGACTGAACAGCATCCTTTTTTTTTTTTTTCTCATAATACCAACTGCCTGTTGATTCATCATGATGCGGTCAGGTGTTGAGAAGTACATTCACAGGTATTTTCCTCAGGCATGAAAGCATTGTATTAAAACCAAGCAGAATCCAGCTGTTCTTTGGTCTTCACCTTCACCAAAACTGAGGAATAGGAACAATTTTCTTTCCAGAGAACAGGTCCAGGGTGGAAACAGCAGAATTTACTGTCATGAATTTACAGCCAGTATTTACTAGCAGTTGGCACATTGCTGGTCTCCAGGAGACAGCAATTTTTTCTCTCTCATCTTGGAGCAAGGTAATAAGGTGATATTTCAAGAGATTAGCAGCTGAATAGTGGGTAAATGCTGGAATATAATAGAATTAACTGCACGGACTTAGCAGGTCCCAAATTTGTGCAGAGAAGGGGTGGAATTGCTGGCTTTTAACAGCAAAGTTGTCCCCATTCCCTCAAGGGACACTACAAGGGGAGGGCAGCCCTATCTGGAGATGCTGCCATGGTTACATTTTTTGACCTTTGTTGTGTGCTATTTTTTCTTCTCTAGCAGAAACTTTTATGCCTTTGGTGTATCTTTCTATATATCCCATATGTTGACCCACAAGAAGTCTTAACTACCATTTATGGAGAGTTTTGTAGTAAATAAGATGGGGAGGAAGAAGGGGCAGAATTTGAGCACAGTGGAATTTATTGTTGAAATGAGCGCTTTCTAAGGATAATTGAATGTCAAATGTGTTGCCAGGCTTCATGCCTAGAGATTGTGTGTGTGATCAGCTGGCTGGCTTCAAGACTGCCTAATTATGACAGGAATCAGAAAGGTTGTGTAAGCCCAGGCTCCAGTGCACTGCACTGAATAAGACTGTGTTTGTAATGGTTATGGTTAAAGAAGGCAGAGTTCGTAATACAGAAAGAAGAATACATGGACTAATCACTGGTAGTACACCAACAATTTCTGAAAAAGGGGTATATCAGCATTTGGTATTTGCATTATCTTCTTGAACAGCAATGTGTTCAGGAGATGAAACTTATTTTATACTAGAATTTAGTTCCAAAACAGTCACTAAACCCTATTTATTTGTGAATGTTTCAATAAGCTATTAAGGGATTTCTCTGTGTAACAGAGAACTGTTTTCCCTGCAATCTGCATCCTTGATTTTATAACTGAGCTCCTAAAAGAGACAGATAGTTGTAATTCATGTTTTTTGATCTATATCATATAAATAATACCTGGTCCAGTTGTGAAAGACCAGCAGAATGAACTGCAAGGAGCTAGTTTCCATTCCATTGGGTGAAAATCCTATTTAGATCTCTGATTCCAAACAAAGAGAGGAAAATATTATTTACAGATTGCCTTTTTTTGTTGTTGTTCTGAGAGGGCTCTCCTGGCTAAATCTCTGTCTAAAACACAGTGCTTGATGACTTGGTAATTACCTAAATGCGACCTCCATGTCATAACAAAGTCCTAGAAATATTGTATTTGAATGAGTCAGCCCAGGCACCCCAAATCTTTGCACCAGCTTTAGGTATCCAGAAAAATTAGTGGTTTTTTTTTTTGATTTCCTATAAACCAGCACTTTGTGAGAAGGAAATCTAGTAATTTTTTCAGAGTTGTTTGCTCTACCAACATGGTACCTCTTGGAATCTGTTTTTTTAGATATCAGCTCTGTGACCTATAATAGTAAGAACTGTAGTAAGCTGCGGAGTATCAGCTATGTAGCACCAAACACACAAGCATCAGGGTGCTGGGGATTGTTCCTGTCTGTTTCCCTATGGTAAGACATTAAAAGGTCGTGTGAAATCCAAACTGAATGATGATTCAAACACAGTGCTGAACAGTGAGTTAGCAAGAATAATGTAAAAGTGCTCATAAAGTCTGGGATAGAGGACAAATGCAGTTCCAGATGCATGTGATCCTCAGAAGTGCTCAGAACTCCAGCACCTTTGGCAATGAGAGTCGGAGTCTCTTCTTGTCAGGTTTGTACATCTGTTTTCATTATATTAGTTGCTCTGTAGTGCCAGTGTCCTTGTGCGAGAACAGGTAAGACTCAGACTGTTATTTCTTTGAAGTAATGTGTTTTCCCACTGTATCTGAGGGTAGATCTCAGGGAAACGTTAATGTATAACTAAATCAGCATCCAGCTCCTCACTAGTTTGTGTGTTCCCATTACACAGCCCATCTTCAATCACTTTAAGAGGTCCTAAAACTGACCTACCTTAATTAGAATTAAGCTGCATCCGTTTTTAACCGAAGCTAAAACAGCTTCAGGACTTACTCATTTAATAGGTGCAGATTTGAGACGCAGTCCAAACCAGAACACCTAATTCTTTGTGAAGGATAGAGGCTATTCCCCCTTACCTTGCAGTTCAAGTGTACAATTTTATCTACAGAAAGTAGGAACATAATTACATCATTTCAAACCCCACAGTTTTTCTGTACCTTTGCAAATATTTTATGTGCTTTGCTCAGTGACACGTGGAAGTGGAAAATCCATGTGGCAGATTCATTGCTCGGGGACAGAGCGCTGTGCAGCGAGAGAGACTGGTGCTTATTCTGTGCATATCAGAAATCAGGTCTGTGCTTTTTTCTTGCAGGAGCTTGATTTATTGACTGAAAGCTCTGTTTGCAATTCATGGCCCATTTTTCCTGAGTTTTCTGTGCTCCAACACCAACACCTATGCCATAGGTGTGTAAAAAGGGCATGCCCTGCTACCACTGCTTGCAGATGACCTAATAATCACTGAGATATAAGTATTTATGTCAGATGAATGAATGGGGGCAAAAAGTCAATGGTGTTAACATGAGCCTGTGTCTGTAGGGCACTAATAAGACATCTAGCATAAATATGATCAAGGTTTGCATATAAAGACCTCATTTGGCTTAATCACCTGGCAAAACCCTATAAAATAGCTATCACCATTTTAAACTACGTTGATCAGAGTAGACAGGAGGGAAAGGATCAAACAGGAATTTTTAAATTGAATTTGCATGCTTGCGCTAAGTAAAAAAAAAGTCCTTTTTTCAGAGAGAAGGTAGCTGATCATGTCTGTTTTGCTGTGCAACCTTGGAGAGAGAAAAAGAGAATTAATTTTTGTATTTTTTTTTTATTGTCCAGCACTCTGTAGCCTGAGAGGTGCAAGACAAGTGCTCTAGGTTATTACTTCAGCTATGGCAAGAGCATCTCCAGTCCCTGCTCTGAGATCCTGTTAGCCTGGGCTGCTTCCCTGCTGCAAGGCAGCAGCACCTGCATGGCCCTTTCTGCTGTGTTACGGTGCGGGTGGTCTCCAGAGCAGGGAGGAAAAGGGGAGGTAGAGCAGGACCTTGCAGGAGCCTGGGTGGTGCTTTGGGAGCCCTGAAATCTGGATACCACAACAGAGATTGTATGAAAAAAGGGTCAAAGGAAGAGAAAGATCTGTCAGCTTTTGCCACAGGAGTCCATGGCTTGTCAGAGCCCATCTAGAGCCCTAGACCCTTCTTTAAAATGTCCAAAAGGAGGTAATATCTATTAGCAAGGCCTATTTTCTGTCACCATTTTTATCTAGTCACTCCAGTCTATTCTCTCTCAATTATCAGAAATGGCTCTCCAAAGATTTTGAGCAGTTTGTCAGTACAGTTTTCTACTGTAATAAATTTAGCCTTTGTTTTTGCTGTACTTCCCTCCTGACATTTGCAGTGAACTGGGTGTAGCAAAGCATAACAAAATTAGGAATTTTCCACCTTCCTCCCAAAAAGTGTTCACTGTTTTTTCCCATCGCGTTATAGTGTAACTGTACAAAGCACCAGTAATGCCATTGCTGCTAAAGAGCACAAGATCTCCATGTTGCACATTCTTCTTCATACTATTTATATCTAGGTTTTCCTTAGTAGTTGGGATGGAAAAAATAGAGAATTATAAAACAAACTTCCCTGTGTTTTGGTGATGATATGATGTTGAGCTTTGTTGTGAATGTTTTTTCCCCACTTTTTTCCGCAGTTGTAGATACCATTATCCTCCTCGTGGACTTGAACACTGTTGCAGGACCTACAAGGTCAACTAGTAGCAGCTAGAAATGACGAAAGATCCAAGAAAAATGGGAGCCTTGAGGCAGAGCACCTGGAGCAACCGCAAGGTCAGGGCTTCAGTCTTCTTTCAATTACAGAAGTCACTTGGACTAAAAATCTTCATAGGATTTTTAAGCTTTACAGAGGTTTTTAGTGGATTTTGTCTGGTTCCCATGGAAAATGAGAGGATTTTTAGGTGACTGAAGTCGGTGAGTTCAGGGAAGGATGAATTTACACTTGCACAATTTACACTTGTGGTATGATCAGATGGAACAATACAAATTTTTTTGTTTGTTTTGGTTTTCTTTTTTGTAGTGGAAATATTTTTGAGTTGGTCTCAGAAGAAAAACAGCTACATTTGTTGCTAACAAAAGCCTGGGAATTAATTCCTCGTTGCTTTCAGTCAGTCAGAGCTTCCACACAAGACAAGTTATGCCCAGCACTCGCCGCTCTTCAATGTACCTCAAAGCACTGGCTTCCTTCCAGCTCTAAGGCTTTTTATTTCTATCTAAAAACAACAGAAGGAGTGATCCTTGCAGGTGTGAAAATGCTTTACACAGAGAATGACACCAAAGTGCTGTAGTGAGATGTGCACAACATTGTTCCTTGGGTGGGTTGTAGGGTTGGTTTGACTTGGTCCTGCTCAGCCGAGTGGAGACCGTGGCCATCGCTTGGAGAGACTCCTGTCCAAGCAACAGATGAGGAGCAGAGCCAGGGGCTGGTGAGTGAGGCACGTCCTCAAGTTTCTACCCCTTCTACATACATGGAGAAGCCAATCCCTAAGTAAGATGAAGGTTAGGGACAAGGGAAAGACTCTCCTCCATCTGCAGCACGGCTCTGGCACGGCTGCTAGTGAAGGAGCCACAAGAAGGCAGCTTGGAGCAGCCCGGAGTGGCAGTCCTGCACCGATCCCTGTGTGCAGCCGGCCGCGCTGCCGCCGATGTGCGTCAGTCTGCTCTGGCGTCAGAGCTTCTCTGTGGGATGCAAGGAAAGACAATTTTGCAGTGAGTAGGCAGTGTTTTCTTAGCAGTATTGTGGTGTTTGTCTTCTTCACTCCCATTAATATTTCACTGACGAAACAATGAAGTGTTTCCTTTCACCAAATGGTGAAATATGCCTCAAATAAAATAGGGAAAGTAATCGTTTTATTGCCAAAGTGTCTGTGGAACAAAGTCCTTCCTTTCCTATTTGCTTCTCAGTCATATTCACTCTAAGTGTTGCATCCATTTTCTGCATCTCTGTGTGAGAGAAATTTTGGGGGAAATTACCTCAGTAATGTCTTTCTAATCTTCCTTGTTTACAGCACACTTTTTGTTCAAAGTCATTATGACAGTCTTGGAAGATTCTGAGTATGATGCAGTTATTGAATTTTAAATGAAAACTAAATTGGCTGTGGTAGAGGGGAAATATATTTCATAACACAGTAATTTTTCCTCGGGGTACAGTTGCTACATTTTATTAGAAATAAGCCATTTTCACTATGTCTGTGAAATGTATAGAACAGATAAATGTGAGATATTAATCTTAAAAAAAAAAAGACTTTTACAAGTATTTAACACCAAATGGTGGTTTAAAGTTTGCGTGTTTTCCACAGCTCTCCTGCATGCTAGAGAAGCTATTTACTCATTTTATTGAAGTAAAACATATCCTAGCTTTCTATATTGGTCAAAAGTCTCCCATGGTGTCAGTTAGAGGGCTTTTAACTGAGCCATTTGGAGGTGTTTCTGCTTGATTTGTGCATTTAGGAAGGCAGGAACATTATCTATCTGTGGATGGTATTAAGGTGCCCATGTGGCTGCTAAACAAAATCGCCTGCTGAACAGGCAACCCTCAGTTCCCGTTGGGACCCCTAAGCATCTTCCCACCACTCGGTCCCGTTAGCCTGATGCAGGGAGGAACGTGCCGAGGTTGTGCTGGTGTTTCTTCTATTAAGGCAAAGAAGAAGATTTGAGAAGATAAAAATGAAAATAAGTGCATCTTCATCCCAATGTCATAGTTTTCAGGTGTTAAATTAATAGAATAACTCTTTCAGAAGGCAGATGGCCGCAGAGAATCGTGTTCATGCACCGCACAGCACCAAGAGGTAGCCTCGGAGCAGCACTCATGTGGGCAGCTTCTTGCCAGCAGCTCTGAAGAAATATTTGTGCAGACTCACAAGCTGCTCTGGCAGCAGAATTCAGCCATTTCTTTTTCCATGAGCACCGCTGCTGTTCTGGTTTTATGTTCATTAGATTTGCTCCCTTCCTTGTGCAGCCTGCAAGCTCTAACTAGGCTGCTAATGAAAGCAGCATTCAAATCAACACTCTGATCTCTCATTGAGCAGTGTTCATTCCTGTCCAGCTTCAGCTTCAATTATAGTTTGTATTGAGTTGGAAGTTGATATGAATTAATTGTAGCAAAAGATCAGGTGAATTTTGTTTATTTGCAGGGTATACAAATTATCCACGGAAAGCATGGACAGTGCAACAATGCAATGTTCATGCGTTCATGGAGCTCAGTGGTGGGTTACAGCTGTCACTTGCTCCTGACATGGACTTGTTGACATCGTTCTCATCCTTTGCTCGTGTCGACCTTTCAGCTACGGCTTTGCTTTGGAGGAGTCAATTCCTGTCCCATATAGAGGTGCACAGGTTTTCAGTCCTAGCTCTCACGTGCTGAAGCAGTGACAGTGAACACACACGCCATAAGGACTTGTCTTCATGACCGGGAAGCTCCGATGATGGTTGTGTCCCCTGCTCACGTCTCCTGTTTGTTTCGTGGCTGTAGCTGACGTTGCAAACTAAATTCAGTAGCTGGGCAAACTGGGGTAAATGCAAGAAGCAGACATAAAGCAGCACAATTCAAGCAGGGCCAACAGGCTTGCAAAAGGATCCAATTATGGAGAAATAATGGTTTATTTGGGCTGAGATTGCTTTTCACTTTAGAAAGTACAAAACACTTAAATGCAGAGTGTAGAGTGAGTTTTACAAATGCATGGACATGGGATTTAGTTTGATCCTCACAGGTGGGTGCCATTTTCAAAGTTCTGATCTGGGCTGGATTTTACACTTTTGCCAAATAAAAAGTGTAGTTAAAATAAAAATTCAGGGAAGGTTTACCAGCCAGTGCCTCACTGTAAGTAAGCTAATTCAATTTATCAGTACTTAGCGGATGCTGGGATGAGAGACCATTTAGAGCTGAATATGTTAATGCAAGTCTCCCTCCAGATTAATCACACGCAGTTATATTTTTATGATTTAACAGTATTGTTTATGACTAACATTTACAGAAGATTACCAGTAGATTTTCAATAAAAGCTTCTCAGCTAAAACTCAGATTATAACCATTTTAGAGATAATTGGCCAACCATTGAATTCCAAAGCTGATAAGTATAGGGAGTTTGTCAAAACTGGATATTGTGTGCTGGCATAATGGCCGGTTAGACTTCCAGATGCATCACTATATGATGAATGTATAGCTTACTAAAAATAATGTTTTTCATCAGCTGAAATGTGTCCCAGCCTGTAAGTGAATGAAAGGGGTTCCTCACCCACTTTAAATCATTTGTGAAAAGCATTGTCTAATGAACAAGTGCCTTCATTATAGCACAAATAGCAAAAATCGCTCACATCATTACATTTTTCCCTCTTCTATTTGTTCTCTTTGTAAATATGCCAGCATGTTGTCGTCAGTTGCCTTGCTTCCTACATAGTCTGTGTGGGCTTCACAGATTGAAGTGAGACAGAGACGTGTATTAAGGAAAATAGAGAAAATATTATTGTAAAATCTTGCAGGAAAATTCACAATTCACATGTGCCATTTGTTCCTCCTCTCGTGCTGACATATGATGTACAGGATCTGTATAGGCTTGAAGGCTCTAGGCCCTGATCATATTTGATCAAATTAGCTAAAGGAGATGCTAGATTGCAGTGACGTAACTGATATTTGAGCCTGTGTAAACCCAACTACAGAATAAGTTTGAGAAAGAAGAATTAAATTGTTACAGGTCTTTACTGTTAGTGGTTAAGTGTGCTGCAGGTACAAGCGTATAAAGATTGGAAATTTTACACTAAGTTGGAAATTGGTGAAAGTTTCTAGTCTAGAGGAAAATTATAGCACTCTCTCTGCCCCATCCCAAACTGGGATTTTATAGTCTTAGAAATTTGCTGTCATGTTTGTCACAAAATCAAAGAATTTCAGTCAACTATAGTTCCTATCAGCTCCGCACAAAATCAAACACTTCTTCAGAATTTGTTTGCATTTGCATGGGTGCATCTTTACTGAAGCAATGCTGTGTAAAATTATGCTCCATTTAATGATATTTTAATGAAGTGTTTCCTGTTTTTCACCCTTGCATTGGTTGCCACTCATTCAATCTTTTGATTTTATAGTTTGGCCAAACCCTGCTTGCAAATAGTCTTTCCATGTCTACACAAGGAATGTAAATGTTGTCCTAATTTCCAGCATCGTTCAAATGTCCATATAACAGTTACCCTTGTGAAAGCAAATTGAGTCTATCGCATCGTCATCCATGGAAGCCTAATTCTTTGTAACAAAAGATATTGCAGCTGACAGATGGAGCCGCACGCTACATAATTAAGTTTCCAGTGTGTGTCAACTGCAGCCTTGCAGACACAATTAGAGTCTGACCAGTGCAGCCAGTTAGGTACTTAAGGAAAAAAAAATCCCTTAGGCAGATGTGGAGGTTTCGGTGAAAAAGGAACTCCAAAATGCGCTAAACAGAAGAAAATAGGATCGTATTCATAGTCAGACCTTCCAGTGATAAAATTTCATGCAACTCTTTAAAATCCTCACTTTACCTCCTTTCCCCTCGCCTTTATTATGTCTTGAGTGTAGCAAAGCATAAGCCCTTCTCAGTAGGGAGGCTCATGGAGTCAGTGGATGGAAAATGCATTTTCTTGAGAAAAGTAGCTGCAGGAACCCCCAGCTGTGCGGGAGATACAATTGTGTTAGGTTTGTAATGGTAGATTGTAAAATTTAGAGAAAGTATGAAATAAAAAAACTTTTTTTAAAAGTGCTTGACATTGTGTAATACATTCAGAATTGAAGATGAGCCTGATGTATGACCTTGAGATCCAGATCTGAATATCTGCCCTACTTGGGAATTTTCATGTTTAGGGCTTTTCTTCATAAAGTCACAAAGATAAAGACAGAAGAGGTCTGTTCTGCTGGTGGATGGTTGCACTCTGCAGTGTCGCTTCTGCATGTGTGATCCGTTCTTGTCTCAAGGAATGCTTGAGCAAATCCAAATTTCCCTTATAGCATATTTTTCCTGTCATACCTAAATTTTTAATTTTCCTAGTTGATTGAGGTTTTCATATCTACTCATTTTTTTTCCTCTTGCCCTAGAATACACCTAACAGTTGTCTAAAAGTCACTATAACGATGCATCAAGAACAGAAAAAGATACTTGCAGAGTACAGCTATTTTCTCATGATATGATTTACTTCATTAAAGAGAAGGTCCATGCTGCTGTTGACTGTCCAGTTACTAATGAAGGACAGAAAGGCTTGTTAATTCAGAAGAGTTTCAATTAAATCATTTTCAGAGGGACCCTACTGCCAAAAAGTATACTCTGTGTATATTCAACTGTAGAAATTCCAGAGACATAACCACCTTTGCTGGCCATTTGCATCGGATCTGTACTTCAAATTGACCATGACAAGGAGGCTGGGGAGCAAGAAACAGGAGCTTTATGAAAATGCGTCAGAAGATGTAAACACCCGTTCCTGTGGAATGGCTGGAGAGTCCCTTCTGGGGACTTTACATTCCTTTAAGATCCCTTTAAATAAAAACTGGAGTGGAATTCATCCAGTGTTGAGGAATAAGTCCGGAGATTTATTCCAGACATGAGTTTTTGTAGGGAATCTACATTCAGAAGGAAGGAGGCTAGGTCCCAGAGCTTGGTTTAGCTCTGCATATTATATTGGCTTCAAGAAATAAACCTGGAAAAAGTGAAGGAATCTGTCTAATTTTAGGAACTGTACTTGGTGAATTTGCCCTCTGCCCTTAAACTTTCATGCTGCCCATCCCAGTCCGGCATAGATTCACTAAATGGATTTCAAGACTCAGCTTTCTAATCCCATTTCCATGCTCTTCACCAACATAATGAAATTATAATGCTTTCTTCAGGCAAAGTGCATTATCAGGAATGCCTTTAATCAATAAACCACATGTGAGGTCTGACACACAATATTTTTTCTTGCGGTTGTCTAAGGAATAGAAAGGACATAAAGTGATTCTTGATTTTATCTGTGGGAATGCACCCTGTTCTTTCCCCTTTTGGCCTTTGCCTGGAGATCTGCTGTGCAGTTTTGGTCATTAAAGGTAAAGCTGGGCAGAACTGTGCTGCTTTTCAGAGCCCAACACTGATATAAGGCAGGAGGAACCCCAGTGATGCTGGCAGGACCTCACCGCTGAGAATCCAGCTCGAACCCATAACAGCCACAAAGCATCAAGCACAAGACCTAGAGAGAGCAAATGCTCTCTGATCTCATATGCTGAATTTACAGTAATTAACAATTGTGAATGCAATTGCCCAATTTTATAGGCTGTCCTATGACTGTGGAGAATGGAAGAGTTAATGGAAATACTTGACAATACTTGCTGGTTTAAGGGCTTGCATTAGCAAATCTAGTACCTCCAATGTGCACTTAGCTAATAATGGAGTAGATGAATCAGGGGGGAATGAGAGTTTTTAAAGACATAATAAACATGTTTCTCACTAGCTTCAGCTGTGGTATTGCTGCTGCTCCTATAGCCAAGTGTTTTGCTGGAGAGATGAAGTGTTGCAGATGAACTTGTTCATTATCAGCAACCTGCAAACACTGTGCTAATATCAACAATCAGCTGGGGATAATGTGTTTCCTCTCCTAATAGGTTTTTTTCTTACATATAGTCATAAGCAATACTAAAAAAATTACAATGGGGGAAGAGAGGAAGATGGAAGAATGTCTACTCTCTGCGATATGCAATTCTTTTGATTTGAAATAACAGGAGCAGAGAGGATGGAAATAATTTGTTCTGGGATTATGTACACACAGAAAGAAACTTGATAACCGCTGAAGCGAGTAGTTTGCTGCATTTATCTGCTGCAGTTTGGCCAGTAATCATTGTGCAGCTCAGCAATAATGTTATTTCCAGGGGTAGGGAGAGAAGGAGGATTTAACAAACTGTGTCTCTGCTCCTGTAGTGCAGAACTGTTAGTAGCCACTTAATAGAGCTTGCATGAACGAAACAGTGTATTGGTGTATTCATAGGACCTGTGATATTCCTTAGTGTTGTTTTTTCCAAGCTGGACCACAAACTCATTAACACCACAGGAAGGTTTAATATACAGACTAACTAGTCCTCAGAAAAGCCTTCATGCATCCTTAACACAGCACAGCACTTACTGGCACATTTATAATTGTGTTTTATAAAGATTTTATAAGAATGCTCTGAATAATATTAATGATGTGTGAACATAAGTGGCAAGACTAGATTTATGTTTCAGGCAATTACATTTTACAAGCTGAGATAGAGAACAGAGGTAATTAACAAGAATAATGAAAGCACTACCTTGCCATAAATCAATGTTAAAAAAAGAGTAAATAATAGAAGACAAAGGGATTATGAGTCAGGTTTGGTCGTTATTCGTCAATTTTAGAGCAGGAGGGTGGGTTTAATTAGGGAAATGACATAGCGCTTGTTTGGTACTTTTGAAATCATCTTGATGCTCCTCTATCAAGGGGAACAAATATCTGATTGAATGCAAATGACAGTGATTGCCTTCTCCATAATTCTAATCAGAGCAGGAAATTTCCTGTCTCCTGCCCTTTAATGAGGATGAGGGAGCCATTGGGAGACACACGGGACTGGGACGTTTTGCAGTCCTGCCTGCAGACGAGGGTAACCGTCTCTGATCTGTGCTTGAGAAGCGCCTGTGCACGCAATGAGCAGCCTCTTCTCCAGCAGTTTCAGTTCTCTATGAATTGTTCAGGTCCGGGTTTTAATCTGCACTGCTTTGTGGATCAGAAAACAAATCAGTCTGAACTAGGAAGACCCTTATCTGTTAATTACTTTTTCCCTCTCCTTATCCTAGGAGAAGACATTTCTCCTGCTGAGCTACTTGAAGTTGATGCTGAATTGCAATAGCAAATGTTGCTCAGTCTCTATCAAAAGACCAAGGTAAATGGACTCTTTGTGACCAGCTGAGAGCATCTTCTCCTGGTGTTTTCTTTACATGAAATTCACTGTTTGGTCTGAACAAGGGTGCAGCTCATCTCCAGCTGAGTTTATCCTTTCTCCTGTTCTGTTTAATCTTGCAAGAGGTGAGAGAAGTAGCTGTATCACTGCCCTGCAAATGACTTTTGCAGAGTGGAAATGTTTGACCTTTGCGATGCACAAGATTGCGGCAGCCAACATATGCTTAGGTTATGCCTTTAGCCTGGTCTGCACGGGCTCACGTTCCCTGTTGCCCTTTCTTCTCTGTGTAAATCAGTTGATTCGTTCCTGACAGCAGAGAATTGTTCGGTAGCGCCAGAGGTTGTCAAAACCCGGGGCTGGCTCTCTGCTGCGCCTTCCTCGCTCTCACAGTGATACCGTGTTAGATTTTCTTGTATTTACACGTGGTGCCTTTTGGTCAGTGTTAGATATTAGAAAACTATGTAGTGTTAGGTTAGAAAACTATGTCTTATGACAGGCCTGCAGCTCCTCATCTGCTGTTGACCATAAGCACCGTATAGAAAGCAGAACATTTACAGCTTAACCTGATGGCCGTAGTGTCGTGGCTGAGGCTCTGCCATCCTCATAGGGGATAGCTCCTTCCCAAAGTAAGACACATCGCTGACTTGTACCATGTCTCCCCCACTGAATAACAAAGTTGTAGAAGGTGAAGTGGGTTTAATTATTCTCTATAGCACAAGTTCCAGTGGGAGGAAAAAGGAAAGAAAAAACCCAGCGCGGCAGATGCTTGCTCACCCCAGGGAGGATGGAGACAAATGCGCCTCTGCCACCATCGCTGGAGCTATGGATGAGGCATCACAGCCTCAGGCAGTTATTGTGAAGGAGTACACAGCAGTTCTTCATAAAAGTTTTTAACAGCTAAAATATTACCAATACAAGAGCAATAATGTCACAAAATACCCAGACCATACCAGATAAACATTCAAAATGGAAAGAGCCCGAGAGCAACATATTCAGTGCTGACAAGAAAGTCAAAAACTAACAGCCCACGTCTGGGGACTAAGCACCAACCCCCAGAAATATGAGGTTTGCAAGGCTCAAGAATAGCGTTGCTCTGACCCAGATTCCAGGGCAAGCCATGCACCATGATGCAAACGTGGATTTTTCACATGGGCGAACAGAATATTTAGTCAAGTTTTAAAATGTCTTCAGATTTTAGCAGATATAAAGACTGCTCTTTGGAAGTTTTTTTCCTTGTTTTAGTTATTCCTCTCAGGACTGAAAGAATATGGATTCAAAACATAACTAACTAGAGGGCTTTTTGAGTCTAATCAGCTTGAGCTGTGATTTCGACTGACTTTCTGGACTAAGGAATAAGCTAGTTTCTGCTTGCAGATGTATCTGATCTCTCGTTGCCAAAAGGGCACGCTGCCTTTCTGATAAGGAAAATAGCACCAAGTTATTTCCCCATCCACAGAACACATCTTTTTTTATTTATTTATTTTTTTTTTTGCAGGTGGTTTGCCAGATTATGGTATAAATCAGTATAGCCTCTTTACTAATCCCTAGCTGAGGGCAGTTTCATTTGCACTCGGTATTCATCATCCTCTCATCTAGTCGTGGTGAATTGGGGGGGTCCTTCCACTGCTGAAGAATTGCTGCAAGGCATCCTGAGAAATGGCTGTTTCCCTGCCCGATAAAGGTACTAAACACATGCAATATGGATTGTACTGGGGCATCCTTCGACTAAAATGTACCGTATTGAGAAATGGGGTATTAACTCTTATTCATTATACATATGCAAAGCTTGTGAGCCCAGTTTAATTAAATTTAATGAAGATTATATGCAATAAAAATTAACAATTTAGTAGAAGTGTAAGATTTTGATCCAGATCTGCAAAGCTTTTTTTTTCATCTTTATTGTATAGTGAGAAATAAAAAGCTTAGATAATCTCAAATCTCAGGCACATACAGGACAAAGGTCTACATTTCCCAAATTGCGAGTGGGTAAATTCTGTTCATCTGCACTTGGTCTTGATTTTTGCATGGTTTTCTCCTCTGCCTATAGACCCGAGGACAGATACGTAGCCTGCCAAGTCACCTTCCGATCCTGACAAATGCTTTGTGCCAAACAGAGAGCACATCTACTAAAATAAAAGGTTGCTTGGCCACTCTTATGAACACTTAGAGTAGACTTGTTAATCTCAGAAACATTTGCGAGGGGCTAGCCAGTATTCCAGCTCTTTCCATGCTGCAATACACTGGGCGAGTGCTGAGTAACACCCGATGGATGGAGACCTGAGCTGAGCAGGAGGCGCATTCAATACCCCTGTGCTGTATCATCCCCTTTGGTGATGCTAGCGTTAGAGTATGGGTATAGATTCCTTACAAAAAGGCCCAGTATAAAAATCCAGGACTCCTCTCTGCAGGTAAGAGCTACAGTTTTAGCTAAGCTAAGATGGTTTCATGACTTCTTTATTCACTGGAGTTGACCATGTGTTCTACTTTGTCCGATAAGATAATTTCCCAGATACTCATCGTCATCTTGCTCGGAGATTAATCCATCTCCACACCTTCCAGCACAACTGCGTACACAATCATTTCCTTGCACTTCAATTTCTTTGTTTGAAAATAGCATTTTCTTTTATATATATATGTACAAACATAATAAATATGTACATTGCACAATGTACAAAGGAATTGTCCAGTTATAGTGAAATATATTTACTTGACTGAAACAAATTTTTTCAATTGTCTGAAAAGATATTTTGAGTATTTTAAACTTGTAACAGATATACTTTTTAGAAAGATCTCAATGCAGAAGAAGAAGGAAAAAATGGTACTTTTATGTACAACAGAAAAGCTAATTTTTGCTCAGCTTTGCAGGCAGCGCTGCCCTTGTGTGTGAATGGAAAGCTTCAGGAGATATTTTCCTATGAAAATTACTCATGCTAAACTAGGTTAGTGTTGCAGTCTCAGCTCTAAAAGATCTGGATCTAAGGATGCAGATGCATTGAATACTTTGAATTTCAGATCTAATGGATGAATGTGTAATAAGGGGTTTCCTAGAATTCTTGCAGATTTCAAGGCGCTGGGGGAATATTCTTGTTCTTCTTGATCACCTCCCCATCTTTGTATCTGAGGTTTTGGAGTGAAGCAGAGCTACCTTTTTAAAATGTCATTGAAAATCAGGGGGAAAATATCTTCAAAGGCTACTTGTGGGTGTGGAGGGAGGGGGATTTTTAACAGGATTTAATGGAGCTGGGAGATGGGTTATTTAAGACTGGTGCAAAGATCCTTTGTATTGACAATTCACTGTATGAGCCATAAACTCTTCACTGTGTGCGTATAAAAGATGAAAGGACCAATTACTTATTGAGGCATTAAACACCCTGGGGACAAAGACGCCTGTCTGGCAATAGTAAACATATTGACTGAAAACCTATTTGAATTTCAAATTGCCAAATGTCCCAATTTTTGAAAAGCTTCCTATGATAACCAAGGTCTGGAAAGTCAATTGAAACTTAATTCTCTTGGATATCTCATGAGGGAAAGTACATGAATCTGGACAGATTCAATTATTTAATTTTAATGAAAAAATAGATACCTGCTTTATAATTTTCTTATAGAGTGATAGATGGGAATTCAGCTCCTTTTTCTAAGATGTTATCCCAGGATAAATGATAATTGAGGCCTGCCAAACATAGGTTGGTAAAAGGTTTAGATCCAAGGTTTTTCTTCTTTCTCGTTTCCAGATCTTCTTCCTCCTTTTCTTCCATCTGGAACTAAGTCCAGCTTTAGAAGGCTTTCTGACCTGCTAGCCAAGTCCAACCTGCCTTTTCCTTTCTTCTGCCCACGGATGGTGTTTGTAAAGTGCAGTGCAGAGGAGGCTGTTGCAGGGCACGTTACACCCACACGTTGCAGAAGATCCAATTTACTGTCGTGCCCATCAGAGAAACCCTCACAGAGCCCCTTGGCCCAGGTCGGAGCCGCTGCTATCCACCTCGGGAGGGTGAGATGCCCTGGGAGGATCATGGAGACAAAGTGAGAGCAATTGGAAAAAAGGCCACTTGAGGCTTCCCTGGGTCCAGCTGTTCTCTTAGGGATAAAATCAGTTTCTCTACAGATTTTTTTCTGGTTTCTTATGCTCCATCTTCTTCAGAAAGAGGACTGTAAATAAAAATTCTTCTAATTTCACTTTTACTTGCAACAAAATACACAAAGACCCTTGTAGAGTTACAAAAGAATTTGAAAGTGAAAAGAATTTGTCCTTGGAAGCATTTTGTGTAAAAGATGAGGACTGTAATTTGAAGAACAGCACCGTAACTTTGGTTAACATACAAGGACCAGTGCTGGAATGAAACCCCTTATGGCCTGGAGGGAGCATTTTTCATCCTGTCAATTGAACTCTCTTGCAAATACTGTCTCTGAGAGATAGATAATCATTATAATACTCAGTATAACAGTAGCTTAAAAAATAGGCAAAGGGATATTTAAGTAAATACACAAAGCACCAGAAGCCTAAAAATTGGTCACAAGAAAAAATGTTCAGTCTAGACCCTGGAGGTATTTCGCTCTGTTGGTGAAACCAGCCCTCAGTTTGGAAAATTGCCTTGGTTGATACAACAGCCAGATGACACAGGACCTCTCCTCCGGATGCTTGAAATCCCCCCACCACCAAGAGGCAGAACTAGATGTTCTCAGTGGTTGGGGGCCAAGGCACGGGACGAGGCAGCCGTTTGGGGCTGCAGGGCGGCTGGGACGAGCTCCCACTGGCACCTCACACGCTTACCGATGGGGCGAGCAGCGCTGCGGGGGCATCTCCGTGCCTTGCACTGCAGCCACCACATCCATTACTGAGAGCTCATCATGATTAATGTCGTTACTCTGAATGCCCACAGAATCAGTGATTTCCTCTGTATCACACAGCAGTCCCTGAAACATTAACTGCAGGAAAACATGAAAACAATTAGCGCGGTGTCATTGCGGGTGTTTGGTGCTGAGCTCGTTTCCCTTTTGGTTTTGCTCTAGTGTCATATAGTGAGCAAAGATCCGCAGCAGCAGCAGGGCTGTCATCGAAACCCCAGCAGAGTTTATCCTCCCTTGATATGCTCTGCACACACAGAGCGAACATCCACAACCACAGCCGTTGGCCACGTGTCTTCTGCAGGGCAGAGACACCCACTACTCTGCAACTGCCGCTGACCTGGGCTTGAAAAGACTTACACCCAATACAGCCAGCAAGAACAAGCTGCTTCTGCCTTGCTAAAACTGATGTTTGCTGTTGCTTTCCTTTTAGTAGTTTCTTATTAAAGACTCATGGGCGAGTTGCAGCTCTCGGCTGACTGTGAAAGAGATTTCCTAGCTCTGCCTTTGTCTTCGGTGGCTTCTGTTGGGATTCCCATCATGTAGTCACATTTCTGCATTCCATTTTCTCTCCGTCTTGGTGTACAGTCGTAAATGAAGGCATGCGTTCATCACCGCAGCAGCTTTAAATATCAACTGCTTGATGAATTTACTCTCAGCTGTCCGGAAGCAATACTGTGATTGCAGCATTTTATAATCATCAAGGCTTGTTTCTGTAAGCTGAATTAATTTGCATGAGCAATGAGTTATTAGCAACGTTGCTTGTATATAATGTGTACAAGCTAAATGTGGAAGAACGCTTGCAAACCGTTTTCCTTCATGAAACTCATCTTTGTGAAATGTTTTAAATGGGTGGGTAAAATCTGGGGCTTCGGTTTAAACTGGGTGTAAGGAATCAGATGCTCCTGAGGTTGGAGTTAGGCTCTGTCTCTGGCAGCATTCCCATCTTTCCATCAACACTTTTGTCCAGCCCATGGCTGGACATTACTGTAAATTCAGCACTAGGGTATGTAGTACCACATCCAAAAGACAAAACAAAACATTATTCTTATATAAACTCAACCTGTTCAACCTGCCAGACATGCCCAAAAATGGTTGATGAGTTAACTGTGTACCAGCAGATTGGGTATCATCTGTCCTCCTTTATAGCCAGCATAAATCTGATCTAAGTTCTATATTATGCATGCTGGCTAAATCAAAATCATCTTTATCCAGACTTTGTATTTATCTTCAGGTGAGACGGTGGCGTATGGATCTGCATCCAAGTGCTTATACCAGCACTTGTTCTGACTCCCTCTGCTAACATCTGATGGTGCTGGAAAGTCTCTTTAACCTGGCTGGGAAGAGACATTTGTGACTCAGGTAGATGCTGCTGTTTCTTCTATCCCTGCCAGTAAAGGTGCTTAACTGCTTCTCACAGTTATCTTAAGTGAAGGACTGTTTATACATCCTCGTTTCAATGAGGTTCCTCCAGCTCACTACGGTTCTTAATGCTATATTAATTGCTGATGTACAAAGGATGTATTGTGCAGAATGTAACAATAGATGCTAATGGCTGTGAACCTTCCTCTTTTTCCAGTCTGTACCTTATTGATGTTTTCATTAAACTGCCCAAACATTGAGACTGGATGCACATACTAAAATGTCTCCTTTTCATGGGAGAAAAAGTCAAATCCTGAAAGAACTTGATGGCAGGAGGCTGTGAACATCTAGCTGTGGGAAACGTGTAAAATCAGTCTGATTAATGATGCAAAAACTGCTGGTGAGGAGGGCAGAGGGAAAGGCTGTATTTTCCTTCTTAGAGCTCACAGAGGAGCTTGTGGTGGTAAGATGTCAAAACGAAGTGAGTAACATTGCATTTGTGAAAATTGTTCAAAAAAGGGGTGAAAAGAGGTGCTGATGTCTTAGGGATAATCAAAATGAGTTACAAGTCATGTCATCTCCTAGTTCGGGGATCTGGAGAAAAGCTTTCATCAGTGTAAAGATATGAAAAATAGTGGCAATTAATCCTAATTTACTTGTGAACTATTCAGAACAGAGGGATGACATGATGGCCATGCAAGTTTTTATTGGAATTCACTGGGAATGACCTGTATAACTTGCAGTGTCTCCATCCAAAGCTTGTGCTATTCTGACAGCCTTATTGCATATCTGTCTTCTCTCTCCTTTTCCCTCACCCTTTCTCTATATTTATCTTTATACATCCTTGTATACATATGGATTTACCCTTGGTTAATGATGTCTTTCAGAAAATAACATAGTTTTTTTGTCTCCTGAGCTGAGGATTCCACCATCCCAATTTTTATTCCCTCTTGGGGCTCTGAGGATGGCATATGTAAAAGGTGAAATAACTCTTTGTTCTTCATGCTTTTCTTCTCACCTTCTGACTTTTGTCAGATATTGGCTCAGATGTGTCTCCTTTATTGAATTCATAAATCACATTCAGCCATTACTTGTCTGTTCATCAGATCACCCTCTCTTTTGTAATTCCTTTGAGAGGAATCCAGCATGAATTTGAATTTATGAACTATTACTGTCTCCCATGCTGACTGAATATGCTAAATGTTCGCACATTTAACTATGTTCTGCACTTTGAAGTTGAGTTAGTGATCAGGATTTGGTGAGGTTTTTTTCAAGCAGAATATCCAGGTTGTTTCTTTTGCACCTAGGCTGAGATCCATGCTGCAAAAGTCACCCTGCTACTTGTACAGGGCTGCATACAACCTAATAGAAGGAAGGAGTAAATAACGTGGCATTTTGTAAAGCTTTACATCAGAACCTTACAATGGAAGTCTAATTAGCTCCACATAGCAGTGGAAAAACAAGGCAGAAAACTATTTAGGAGATCAGAAAAACACCCTGATCTCCCAGCATCTCCCTTCAAAACTTTGTCAACTGACCTTCACTACCAAAATTAAAGAGAATCTTTGCTTCTGCCTTCAGTCTAAGGAGACACTGAGGAGAGGGCAGCGGCATCGTCTCTTCTGTGTCACAAAACTCATGACAGACCAAGTATTGTAAAATCAAGCCTTAAAAAGCTTTTTAAAAACATTCTAATATCAGTTTGTGTGAGAGCTCTGTAAAAATAATTGATTAAGTTTCAGTTTATCCTCCAAATAATAACTGACATGGTAGTAAATGTGTTCACTGATACCTAATTTGGTGCAGCTAATTTCCTCAATGCCAATTAAATGCCTGGATATTTCTTATCGCTTTAACATATTATCTGAATCTTGTTATACATTTGCTCAGTGCTTGTGTAGTTATGACTTAATTACATGGCAACTGAATTTACATCCTGGTACGAAAAGATTGCTCCTCAGACAGCTTCCAGATAAACAATGGGTAAATGCATGTTCCTGCTTTCAATAATGTAAATTATAGGATTATTTGAGTGATCTTGGGTCCAGTCTTGATAAGGGGCAGGACGCTTCACTAGTCATGCTGAGCTCACTCAGCTCCCTCGGGAGTTATTGCTGTCCAGCAGTATCACATTTTATCCAGAGATTAAGACTTTTGCATATAAAAATACGGTGTCTCATTACTAAGGAATGACCCATATATAAAACATATAAAATTTTGCTCATTGTGGCAAGTAGTGTCTTTCCCAGGCCTCAAAGAAGAATGTGCGACAAGTTCCTGTACTATGATGTAACCTATTTGTACCAAATGGGAGTCAATATCTATTAACTTCTCTGTGCTATATCAGTCAATACTTTGTCCTTAAAGTGGTTTTTTTTCCTTTCTGGCTCTTGCCTCTTCACAGCTCACGAGCACAGCAGGGAAAGGAACTTTTCTCACCTCCTTCCCCTAATGCCCTTTCCTAATAACGTGGCCAAATGAGCTGAGTCCCAAATTGTGCCTGAGATGGGAAAGACACGGACAACCTGGAGACAGGCACCTCCCACCCCTCTCTGCTGTTACATGGGCAGCTACAACTTTTTGCTTGTTTTATGCTCTGCACTGCACAGGCCTGTGCAAGCCTCTCCATAATCATCCATGTGTGCCCCTTAATCTCAGATGATTTCTGTCACCCGTTCACCTGAGTTTTATGGGGGGCTAGAAGTCTCAAGGACATTCAGCTCTCTCAGACTTAAACAAAAAATGGGAAAAATATATAGAGAGAATAATATTGTCATCAAGGGACAGGCAGCAGTGAAAGTCAGCACTTGTTAGGCATGGAAAACCCATTGGGAGCAAGAGCATGGGTGCTGTGATATTGTGACCACCCCAGTGATGCAGAACACTTTAAACAAGCTCACAGCTTATGAGACATCTGAAAATCCAGTGGTAAGAACAATTCCATGGGAAACTGCTACGTTTGTTCTGCTGCTCAGAGAAAGTGCAGTTTGCCTGGCTTGGGGCCAAGGTGGGTTTTGCTTGTTTGTGTGTTTGTTTTCAGCAAAAACGTTCGCGTCTTTAGTGTATGAACTGAGGTGTTCATAGCAGGAGTCGGCCTATAGGCGGGCAGTATTGCCCGTGAGCAAGAACAAGGACAGAGAGTGTCACTGTGCAGAATGTGCCCAGGAAAACTAGTGAATGAATCTAGCCTCAGTTGGAGCTGCTGAGAAAAAACATTTGCACGATCCTTCAAAATACTTAAATAATGTTTCGTGACTCAAGTGAAATGCTCTCATTAGGCCCTCTGGAGGAGAATTTGACATTTTCTGTGCCACCTGCAAGATTAAAAGAAAATGCTGTTGGCCTCTGCATTGTCTCTGGAAAGGCACGGGGACTGACAGAAATGTAATTAAATTACCTGCCGCATTCATCTGTTGTCATAGCAGCCCTTGCAATGAATAAAACAATAAATCCATCTACAGCTTAGCTTAGAGTAGCTTCCTCCAGACCAGCCAGCGGGCAATTTTTCTATCCCGTATCTGATAGAGCTGAAGGGTCCCTATTTTAGTGTCATGAGCAGTGGTCTGCAAGAGGGTAGACCCACAAGACTACAGCTTTGCTGCAGTCCTGCAACACTGAACAAAACTGGACTTTGTCTGCATGAGTTCTGTGTGATTCAGGAGATTGGAGGAGATCAGCATCCTTTCTTTTAGCCTTAAAAATCCAAGAATCTCTGCATCAGCTTATATACAAGTGGTGAAAGAACAGCACAGTGTTTCTCTTGTCTTGAGTGGATCTACCAAGAATACATGCCCTTCATATTTGATGGAGCTGGGTTTGAGTATGTGAAGCACAATAAGGACAAAACAGTGCTCACATTGACTGAAGACACAGGGTAGAATTTTTCTTTTTTTTTTCTTTTTTTTAAGTTTCCAAGTATATTTATTTCAAACAAAGATTTTATTGATGGTCCCATTTGTAGAGACTCCAAACACCTCATGACTGTCCTTGGGTAAATGTTGAATGAACTGGCTGCCTCAGTTCAATATTCTGTAGATGAGTGTTTATACAAAGGTACCTTGCAGGGTGCTCAGCAGAGAAGGGCTAGCTGATTTTTCCTGCAGAAAGGCAAGAGGATGCAATGATCCTGAAAACCGGTATAATGTTTAATAATCCCTAAAGATGGAGCATCCGTGAAGTTCAAGAAAAGGTAATAGGGTAGTGCTAATTTCCATAATTTACCCTTCATTAGATGTGGAGAACTTTATATTTGATTTATCAGTGTAAGAATTTTCAATGAAATTCACCTCGTTGCTGATATTCTTTTTTTTTTTTTTTAACTGGCATTTATTTACTATGTTCCTCTAGAAAAGACTGTTCACCAGCCTTCTCAACTAAGCAGTAGTACAATTGCAATAGGCACAAGTAACATTTGAAGAGAACAAGCAAAACAAAAAAAGGTCAAAGAGTGGTAAAATACAATAGATGTACAACATTGGCAAGAATTCTGTGGCTGTCTTTGTGATACGCTTGGGAAAATCCTCCTTCCTTTTCTTCTGTCCATTCCTTTAGGTAGTGTTAGCTTAATTCCCAATAATGACTTGCTTCTGTCTTGAAGATTCAGAAATGCACAAGTTGGAGAGTGTTTGAATATACTGTGAAAAAATGGCTAATCTGTGCACGGCCAAGATAAGCTGATTTGTAAGATGAAACTTTCCTAAGCTTGGTATATGAAATATTCTTCCTTCTGGCATGCTCTGCTCCAAGGAGTTGAAGCATTTTCTCTCTGGAGCAACTCCATGTAATAACCTCCCCAGGCTAAGCAGTGCAGAAATGAGTTGTTGCAAATTGCTTATATGTGGTAGTGTTTTAGTTTCCCTTGTATCTATAGGCATAATAATACACACACAAACAAAATGTCTTTCCCTTGATGCTCCCAAATTCTTCACACAGGTGTGTAAGTAGTACGTATTTGTATTTTACAGATGAGGTAAGGTGATGGCAGTAATACAAGTGCTCAGCTGAGGCACAAGCAACGATAGCAAGAATCTGAACACTTAACTCTACGTTTGCCATGCTGGATCCTTCCAAACAGTACATTCACAAATGATGAGACCTTAAAGACCTTTTGGGTCTGCTTATCTGAGAAACATCGTAGGCTGCTAAAACTTCTGAGGTATTTTGTGCAGTGGCTCATTTGCTGCTAAATGGTGTCTCCCATATAGGCAACAAGTCCACAAAAAGTTCCGTGTTTCATTGCAAAAGCTGCAAGATTGAGAAAAGAAACAATTATTGTATGTCTTAATCCTTATGGCCTGGTTAACCTACACCTAGCTATTTTTCATGTGATTTTCATGGCAAACCTCCACTCTCCTTTGGAGAGTGGGGGAATTAACTAAGGAATTAATACTACAGATCTGCAATGATCTGTAATATCCATATTACAGATTTAATTCACTTCTGTGAGGATATGCTCCGGGTCCTCCTAGCAGGCTGGGTCTGCCGTTCGCAGGGGCTGTATTCGGTCACGGGGCTCCCTGGCTGCCAGCCCTGGGTGGCTGCAGGCTGTGATGCCTTCAAGGAGGCTTTTCCACATCACGACTTGTGGGGAAAGGAAAGACCCTACCTGTTGTGCCTCTTTTCCACTTCCAGTACTCTTTGGCCGTTAATTTTATAATCTAAGGAGTGTGAGGAATAGAGAGAGTGGGTTTCAGGAAAATAAGTGGAACCACAGGTGAAAATCGAGCCCTGCAAAAAGATTGAAACACACCAGTATTTCTGACCTGACCTCAAAGTCAGATCAGTTGGGAGGGAGAGAATTAAAGCAGAAAAAAGTTGAAAGCTCCAGCGGTAAATATGCTGGAGGTCACAGGACATAACAAGTTAATAAGATCAACCAGGTAATTTAATTCAACACAAAGAATGCATCTGTGTGCATTCTGTGTGCATGGTAGGTAAGAATTTGACGTGACAAGATGAGAAAGCTTTGTTATCCTCTTGTCTTGCTGGAATTTGCTTCAATTATGCCAAAGAATGTTACTTCATTCTTGCCCTAATAACACTGTAGAGGAAATTAAATTACTCATATATAACAAAAGTGAACTGATTTTGACATCTCTTCGAGGCAAAACTCCTGCTGTATTAGCTCCTAAGCACATTCTCCCTCATTTAAGGTCTCATGCATATATATGATAATCACTCATAGTAAATATAAGAAGCACTTTGTGAGAACACAAATTATCTGCAGAATATAATGGAGGTTGCCAAGGGTATATTTTTATTGTTGATTATAACATGAAGGCTATAATACACGTACAATAACAAATGGCTCCTGAGACAGGGAGAAATAATCCCATAAAAGGATGCTGTGACATCAGAAACCACAACAGCAGAGCTGATGTCACCTGAACCTTGACCCGGGTTTATTGTGCTTTTATTCCATTTCGTTTTTGAAGAAGCCTTGGTTTAGCTTGATTTTTTTCTTTACATTTTTATAATATGTGGATCAGTGAAAGGAAACACTGGGGTCTGTAGAGCTATGAAAGAATTACTTCTATTTTTCCATTTTTTTACGACTTACAGACCTTAGCCTTCTAGTTAAATTAATAATCATGGGCTTGTCTGTGATACTATGGCTCCTTCTTAATAGTTGGTTGCTTTTTCATTACAATAACAGGGTTTTAGAGAGTTTCTTGTGGTAAATTTAGTCTCCAGAAACAAACCTCGCAGCCTTGAAACTAATGTTGAATCCTGCACAGCACAGATTGTGTCCGTGATCTGAATAGCAGTATTAATAGTTTTAATAGCATTAATGCTTTGACTGCAGTAGCAGCTAAAGAGGATACATTAGGGCATATACTGTATAAAGGAAAAAAAAGAAAAGTTTATAAAGGGAAAAGAAAACAACATGAAAGTAGATGACTTTTAGCAGGCTAAACCGCACTAAGGTTAAGTGTGTACTTTGAATCACTTGGCAGGCCAAGGCCAGCTTTTTCAAGTACATATTCACATTGAGCTGTGAAAAATATTTTCATTTTGGTGAAACTGGAGCCTTTTATCATTTTGATATTCTTGGAAAGCAAAGTCTCAGCTGATGCTCTAGAGCGCTGCGGTGGAAGAGAGGGGCTGGATGCTGCTAATATTCTCCTCCTGACAATGAACCCAAGCAAGACTTATCAGAAGCCACCTGCAACCCACAGAAGCAGAATGCCAGGTTATTTTGCAGTGATCAGCCTGTAAGGAATCCATATAATAGGAAGTCTATTCCTTCAAATCCATAGATTTATTGAGTGGGTTTGATTGTTTTCCTCTTTAGGAGTTTCTGAAAGGTATGTAGAAAAAATTCATATTTATGCAGCATCCTCAGGTTTTGTTATTATTATTTTAGTCATTCTGTCAGTAAGACAAGTGTTTTCATTCCCAGCAATCCCTTGGCCGTGATTTACTCACCCAAGTACATGAGGAGATGATACCTAAGAGCTCTCAAGGGAGGTCTCAGGCGCAAACTGCATCTCGGCAGCCGCACAACCTGCACGCTGGAGTTAGACACCCAAAAGGGTCTGACACTTTCACAGGTTAAACACCAAGTCAGGGTCACTGACTGAATAACTGCTGTGGACATATGAGGTGACCCTGTAATTTCTGAAGTAGTGTCCTTCCTCCTCCTATACCACAGCCTGCTGACAGCAGAACTTGCTTTATATTTTGTTCTCTTAAGGTTATTAATGAAAGAGGTACTTTAAATCTTCAAAGACCGATTGTTCTGGCTCTTGTGTAGGCTGCTTCAGAGGAGAGGAATTTTCCAGCAGAACCTGCGTCAGAATATTTGCTGTCTGCCTTGGTAGGCTTAGGCTACCAAGGCTACTTTGCATCTCTGGATGTCTTAAAACAGTAACATAAGTTTTTGAGAAGACAATATTTGGACTTTTATAGGCCATTATCAGTTCAATGTCTAAAGAAGACTGTTTGCATGTGAAATATGGCCTGGTTAAGCCGCTCTTTATTGCCCTCTGTGCCTAAGAAGTGATAAATGATCTTGGAGGGAGCACTTCAGCCTCAATAAAACAGCAGGGGGTCATTCCTACCCAAGCTGAGAGCTGTGTCCCAGACTAAGTGCGTTCAGACTGAGCAACATCCCCTTATCTGGACTCCTCCTCCTAGCTGGCCTGTGACACTGGTCTTTATGCTGCTGACTACGTGATCTCTAGTGGGAAATGAGGTAGCTCTTGCGAGGAGGAATTGCCAGCTGCTGAAATGAATTTGCATCCCGAAATTACAGGGTTTGAGGAGCTCATAAATGCCTGTAGCAACGCTGACACCAGGGTTAGACTACTTAGAGCTCTACTAGCTGACACCCCCCTCAATATGCACTAGCTTTTAATTCAATATTCTTGTTAGATACACTCCTGAGCTTTATCTACCACACAGGTTTTCTCAACCTTTTTAGCTTTGGTGTCATTTACATTTTTTTCCTCCTTTCCTGTGCTTTTTGCCTTGCAGTATTTGTTAATGTAAAGATGCCTTGTTGTTTTGATAGTTCTCCATTACACTCTCCCTTCACACTCATATTCATGTCTTGCTTTTAAAAATTGCATTGATTTTCTTTTTTATTATTTTGCCACATCTGTTTTAGAGTGTGGGATTAATATCAATCAAAACAAGTTACCATCAGAAACTCTTCTTTGCTCACATACTAGAACTAAGCTTGAGGGTTCTGGTTCTTGATAAAACATAGAATTAGTATCTTTGACTAACAGGAGGTTCAAGGAGGATTTGGGAAAGTTTTCTGAAAGTTTTATTACCAGCAAAAAGCCTTTTAAATCCCTGAATCAAATTAGTATTTTTTTTCTGGGAGAAACTAATTGAAATGTAAGACCTGAGCATTATGTAATAAATATTTGACACTAGTAGAGCTCCTAGATCCTGATCATGCTTTTGGCCTTGAATCTGAGTTCTGATCCTAAGAAACAAATGCTTTTCCATCAGAAGGAAATTAACATGTCCAAAGTGCAGTATTAAAAAAAAAAAAAAAAAAAAAACAGATTTATCTTTAAAATAAAAACTTTCCCAGAGCCTTATATCATTTGTTCCTTTGCTAAGACAGACTCATATTTGCCCTTTTATCCATTACAAAGAAGGACGACAGATCCTTACTTGGATCCCTCCTCTACTCCTGCAGAACCTCCAGGCTTTGAGCCTCTGTGGTAGCCACATGGCTCTTAGACCCCCAGAAACTGATATCTCAGACAGCAAGAGCGGGTTTGGACATGGACATTCTTGCAAAATTTCCCGTAATTTATCTCTTGAGTCTCACAGCCTTGCTGTGGAACCGGAATGGCATTTTAACGGGGCTGCTGGCCTTCCTGTTTTTGGCACCATAAAAGAACTAACAAAAATGGTTATCAGAGGAGCAAGGGTGCAGGCAGAAAGGTGGCAGGAGAAGCGGGGACAGATGGCTGGGGTTACACTAACCCTGCTCCGCTGCAGCGGGACACGACAAGGCATCTCGAGGGGCTCAGCGCTCCCAGTGCTCCAGGGTGGGCACAGGGCAGCGTCCAGGGGCTGCATCGGTCTGGTGCAGCCTCCAAGTACCAAGCGTCACATAAAATATTTTAAAAAAGAAATACAGAAATTAATAGAGAATAAAATTTCCGCTTATTTTACTCATTGTCATTTTTGTTGCTAATGCAAAATGAGTCTGACATGCAGACAGCAGGAAGCAGAGTATTTTAATGGCATTTACAGCATCTCAGAGGACCATTCAAAGCAACAAAGAAATGGTGATGTCCTTAAAAAGAGCAGATGGTTTCTTCAAGGTGAATAATTTTATTGTTTATTGCCTACTTTTTATGCTGCAAGGAATGACATTTAAGAAACTGCTCAAAGACAGTTTTTCAAACCATAAAGAAAACATTTAGGAGCCACATTTTCTATACCAGCGCCCATGTCATCACCAGAGCTTGGAAGCTGACTTAGAGGCGCATAAAAAACTGGGCTAGGACTATCAGGCAGTAAAAACTTTCAGAAAACATAAAATGGGGGGAGGATTGGAATAAGGTTTCTGTTCATGGGGATGCACCTCACCTTCACTGTCCTTGCAATGATCTCCAATATGTGACCTCCAAACTCTGAAGCAAGAAGGAGGAAAAGAATAAATAATACTCATTTTGAAAATGTTAAGAAGCAGCAAAACTTTCCTGTTTCAGCAGCTCTGCCCATCACATTGATATTCCTCACTGTGCTGCAGCTGTGGTCGTATTTTAAACTTGATTGCATGCAGCTTAGCAGAAAAAAAGGTGTGTTAAAAGGCTGAAAGCATTTGAAATACCAAACCTGAGGCCCCCTGCAACACTGCGGCTTCACTGTATTTTGTGTCTCAGTGGGTTTCATGATGATGTCTTTTTCAATGGAGGGTGCTGGGATGAACTGACTTGTGTCTGCACCAGTAGCCTCTCCTGAAAGCTCTGCCATGCTTTGCTCAGGTTGGGTGGCTCCTCCAGGAGCTGGAATACTGCAGCGCTTATGGAAGTGTGTCCTGCACCTGGATCCGGCTGGAAGTGGTCCCAAGATGTAGCTAGTTACGACAGAAGTCAAGGGTTTGGAGAAAGTCTGAATATTGCGACGCTTTTACACAGCACAGAAAAACATAGCCTCCAAGGAAAAGGTGTGTTGTTAAAGGAGGTAGCTGATGACATTTTTATTATATACCTTACTTCTTTGGGGAGAATGAAATGCCATTCAGGAGGCTGCTTTTTTTTCAAGATATTTCAGAATTTCCAGATCTAGCCAAAAAATAACTTGGCCCCGTAACACCTGAAAAGCCGCCCTAAGCCAGTGTTGAAAATTTCTTGTTTACTAGGGATTTCAATGCACTTAGATTTGGCCAAACCTTTTACCTCATTTTCAGGGTTTTCTTTTTCATTTTTCCTCTGCATATCCTCCCATCAATTCCTTTTGCAAGGGATATTTGTCGCTTCTCCAGGAAAGTGTTAAACTGCAACAGAAATTCAACAGTGACCTTTTCCACAGGTGAAAAAAAAAATCACTGCTCACTAATGCAAACTGTTTTGTGATTGTGTTTCCCTTGCGCGGGCTCCAAAGCTGCCTGCTGCCAGCGGCTTTGACTGAGCTGGTCTCATTTTGCAGTGGGATTTGCAGCCTGTAAAGCTGGCATGTGCCTGGGGGGAAAAAAGGGTTTGTGAAGGCAGAAGAAAATATCCATTTACAACTTCTTTTTTTTTCTGAGTTGCTCCTTGAAGCCTGGTGAAAAGGTCACAGCAGATTTACAGGGGAAAGGTGTCCGTAGATCATAGGTACAAGTTGCTTTGAAAGCAACATCTCCCGACACAAAGATAAAGCATTATCAAAGATACTTTTTTTTCCTGCTTTTACCTGGAAGGCCCTGTAAAACCCAGTTCATGTAGCTGACAACTCACCGGCCTCGTGAGGGATGGAGGGAGGCCCGGCCTCTGCAGCCAGGCTCGATGCCGGGGGGATGGCCACCCTCCTGGCTCGGCTCCTCATTCCAAGGCTGGAAGTAGAAGAGATCCTCCCGTCTTGACTGTTTGTTACCACATTAGGACTTCTTTTGCTTTTAGTGAAACCCTTCAGGGACTCTGTCCTGCAGCCCTGAGAGACCTCGCTGGTTTCTGTATGAAGACACAGAACAAAGTAGAGTCAGAGATTTGTTAAATACAAAAGCCCCAGCAGGAATGGCGAGAAAGGCAAGATTTGGCCTTATTGCTTTTGTGCTATTTATGGAGAAGACTGGAATGGAGGAGTTAGCAACTGGAAATGAATGTAGGAGGGTGCCGGGCCTGTCTGGCTTGGTGAAAATTAGTTTGGGGAAGAGTGTGCTGAAGCCAATAAGCGTATATAAGAAATCGAAAATAGGAGTATTTCGCTGTAAGAGTTACGTGTGAATTAAATGATGGCAAAGAGGCAGTTCTTATTCAGGCCCAAAAGATGCCATTAGAAAAGCTCTGCTTCTCACAGCACAGCCACTACCTGTGGAATTATGCTGCTTTTCTGTAGGAGTGGACTTCGCCTTTCTTTTAAATGAATAAAGCCTTTCCTGTGGCACCCCCAACAGTTTTTCTGACCAAGCCTCAAATAACATGTTAGATTATTTCATTGAGATTATTTTTTTTCAAATTGTAGATTTTTTCTCTTAAATATATTTAACAGTGAGAAACAAAATAGCTGGAAACAAAATATTAGAAATATAAAAACGTGAAAGCTAGAGAAACACCCTTAGCATTGTAAGAAGGTATATCTAGGACTACTGAGATCATATTAAGGATAGGAAGATTTTAGTTTGAGTGTCTGACTGGTGTGATTTATTAGTCTGGAGAATAGATAGCCGGGGCATACAGTGGAATTGCATTTCTTGAAATATATAAACAGCTGCATCACCTTTGCATACAAAAGGAGGTCAGTTTAGTGCAACAGGTGCTAGTGCTGCGCTGGTGTTTCCTTCCTTTCCTCTTCAGAGCTGCTGCAGATGGGCCAGTCTCAATCCACAGCTCTGCTACTCGCAGATGGTCCCACTAAAGCGCATGGGGACCTCACATTTTGGGAGACCAAAGGACTTAGAGCCCTCAAAGTGCATTCCAGTGCTGCCATGGTGCGACTGTCAGCCAGAGGAGAGCATGAATCCTCAGAGAGGGTCTCACCTTTTTGTTGAATAAACAATAATTTTAGCTTAGACATTGCAGTCCTTGCACTGCTGTCCTTGGCATGGTAGCAGGCATTTCTCATGGGTGGGAGGTGGGCATCAGTCTGGCTTATTTTGCCCTGTGACTGCCCCGTGCTGGGACACTGGAGATACAGCCACAAATGAGCTCTTTCCATGCACCACTATGTATGTTATTCTTCTTCCTGCCTCATTTGATGTACAATAAAACGATGAATTAGTGACAAGACTGAAAACAGAGCTGGGGCTAAGGGTGGCCCACAATCCGCTCCATTTGTATTGTTGCATCAGAAAGAGCCAATTAAAGCCTGGTTTAAATAGCCCAGGCTCTCTTCACAGCAGTGTAATATCAGTTATCTGCCTCAGCGATTTCCAAAGCAATCAAGGGCTTCTGGTGATTACCAAAGAATTTCTCTTACTTAAAAGCCAGCCTCTTGCTAATCCATCAGTGGCTTCGGTGGCACCTTGATTGAAATGATTGCATCAGGTCTGCACCTTCTCCCATCTGTCTCACAGCTGCATGGGGAGGAGGGATGCACAGAGGAGTAAACGAGTTAGTTATTGCAAGAGGAGCTCCCCATCCCTTGGCCAAGGGCTGCTCCGTGGTCAATGTCCCCACAACGTCCCCAATGCAGCACACACAAGAAATCCTGCAGAGAAGGAAGGGAAACCCAGGTACCAAAATGACGGTGTTTCCCTCCAAACGCTCTTCCCGAGGCTGCATCTCAGCAGGGCAGGAAGACAGGGTCACGTCAGCGATTTCCTCCTGGAGAAATCGCGACTATTAAAGTCACTTTTGTAACTGACTTGCAACTATTACAAAAGAAGATTAGATAAGCAGTTTAAGAGCTCAGAGGGCTAAATCACTGTATTTGTTAATTGTGCTGTCTCGTTTATCTTTGTGCTTTATTTATTACTGCAGCTCCTGAAACCTTAATAAAATTATTTCAGAAAGAAAAAGAAATCATTACTCGAAGAAAAAAAACGCACATCACTTTTTAAATTAGCTGTATAATCTACATTATGGAGCTTGCTTTGTGCGCTAGAGATGTCCATTTGTGACCCCACTATATGAAGCAGCCCCCATTTTCCTCCTAGAAATTCTGACAGATCCTCTCAAAGAAGATCACAGGTACAACTGGATACATTCAATATGTGAGCTTTTAAATTTTTATGTCCGACTTTTCATTTTTTTAGATCGTTTTCCAGTCTTGTGTCTTTCTAGGCTTGTGCAGTCTGCCTTTAAATGCATGAGCAGCTAGACTGTATTGGCCTTCCTCAGCTGGAAGAGAAGGTGTTTTCTGTTCCTCCCCTTGCTGGGAAAGGATGACACTGAACTGTAAAGAAAGACTTGGGTTTTAGCCTTGTATATGCATTTTTTAAAGAAGCGGCAAATTAAAAGTAATGACTTGGGCATTGCATGTTTGCACTTTCCACTGGCCATAATAAATCTTTACACTGGGCTGTCATAGGCACTAAATCACTACAGAGAAGCTTGTCCTTGCTCTTTGCTTCGGAGACAATGGGATTTTAATAAACAATATCTTTGATTAGGTTCAGCAGAAAAGCCAAGGATGATGATGTATTTGTATCTGTCACAGATCCAGCAAGAATCCTTGTAATTCACCTTCACTGCAAAAGCGCTTCCAAATATATGTGAAAATCGATAATAGGTGTTAGCTGCTGGTGAGGAGGGTTTTTTTTGTGCCTCCGGCTTTTCACTGGGGGAAGTTCACCTGCACAGTGACAAACTCCCTTTTATTTCCCTCTATAACATCATAGAAAATAGGGGAATATTAATATCCCATCTCAAATTTGTGAGCTGTAAAATGAAAATGCATTTCTAAAATAATGAAAGCCCAACCTCAGGTCATTAAAGCAAAAGCAGCAGAAGTGAGGCTCAAAATTCCCAGGGCCTGGAGAGCTGCAATCTGCCCGGGAAGGCTCCGGGAGGCCGACGCAAGGGGCTCAAGGACCCTGTTTGCTCCATGGTGCACACCCCAGCTCAGGTCAGTCCCAAGAATGACCAAAAAATGAGGAATATCAGAAAAACCTGGCTGATTGATAGCTCACAGAGAGCACAGGAGACCTTGCCCTGCTTTAAACATGATCCCATTGAATTCTCTTGTGTGTTGCCCATAGGAATGTTCCCCAGGGGATTTGCAGGATACCAGGGAAGTCTCACTTATTTGCACATAGGAAGAACTAGTGCTGCATGGGCTTTTGGAAGAAGTGATGTGAGAGTTTGCTTGTTCTTTCCTTTAATTTCCCTTTAATTTCCTTTCCTTTAATTTCCCTTCATACAGCTATATAAGTCATCCTGTGATGTAAGCCACATGCTATGCGAGTTGCTGCCTATGAAGCCTGCTGCTGGCAGCTCTAGGACCAACTTTGAGAGCCGCATGCAGGTGTTAAACGCAGCCTATAGCACGTTCTGCAGGGCCATCTGTAGAAAAACACAAAATCTTGCCTTAAATATGATGGCTAGAGCGTGGGTAGAGGCTAAGATGCTAGTCCAGCTAATAAGCGCTTATTATGATAAATGGAGTCATGTGCCCCAGAGGAAGCAGCAGCAGCTCAGAAAAAATAGCTAAGGAAAATGAGACATGACGGGCTGAACTGGCTTGATGAACAGCAGTGATATATAGCAACCAAAGCGGATCTTCAGATTGCACTTTGACTTATTTTTAAAGTTTCTTACTGTTCTCCTGAGATCTGTAAGAGATTCCAGGACAGACTTACGCTGCTTTAAATTCATCATTATTTATGTTCCAGCCACAGAGAAAAGGGCTGGAATTTGTGACCGACACTTAATATGAAAGAAATGCACACAATGAAAGCTGGCAGAGAAAAAGGAGAGCTTTTGTTTCGGAATAATAACTGTCCCAATGGGATAATTAATTTCCCTTAGAGCAGCTTGTTATTTTTTGAAGATACTATACGTGTGCAGATTTAACTGTAGCAATGGTATATTGTAATTTCTGCAGTGCAGTGCAGCCCCAATCACTCACTGCTCAGAGCATGAAAAGGAAATAAAATATGAACAGCAAGTTAATTTTTATTTTTAAAAATGAAGAAGAAAGATAGGTTTTAAAGGAGGAAAAAGAGGGCATTGTAACAACCTGAGAGCTGATACATTTCAGACAAAGAGAAATAAATCCTGTGCCTCTGGGAGGATGTTGCCAGAGGTGAGCTTGAGCATGAGAAAAGCACCCAGGATTATTTACACAAGATACAGCAGGATGTGCTACTAAACGCAAGAGCTAATACACACATAGCACATACCTCTTGTACTTAGTTTTTGGAGATTAGTTACCTTAATTTGGTTGTGCACGCAAGTTTCCACAAATATCCCCCAAAACTAAGGCTGCTGCAACCCCTGTGCAGTTTGGTCTGAGGACCAGCATCAGATGTGCTCCCAAAACAGCAACTCTCAGTTGATCCAGACAGCAAAACCACTTTCATACTGTGCAAGTTCTGTTTCTCTCTCATTGCTTCTGTGCATTTGCAGTTTGTGTCGTACTCTTTAATTAACCCAATCATTTTTCTCAGGTTATGAAATTTTTTTTTTTTTTTGCCTTATCTTTCCTTGCCTTTTATTGTAAGGTGCTGAGCACTGTCAACACCAGCAAAGTTCCTGATGGCTCCTGCAGGATGGAGCAATAGTTCTCAGGGCAGAGAGATGCTTGAGGGCTTTTAATCAATTATTTGGTGTGGCACTAGGACTGCCCCTGCTGCAGCACAGGGGTGCATCAGCAGAGACCAGCCCCGGGAGCTCTGTATATCCCGACGCCCCAGCAAATTTCCCTTGCAGGTTGCCCCGAGGGCACTGCTTTCTGCAAAGCGTGTGGCTTGGGCTCCTGCAGTAAAACCTTGGTGTGGAAGAGGCAAATCCAGCAAGTGTCACCTGCAAAAGCCTCCCTGTGCATTGCTGGGAGAGGCTGGCAGTGGTTCCAGGCTGGCAGAGGTGCTGAAGCGCCTCGCCCCGTGGGCGCAGGCTGCTGCCGAGGCAGCAGTTACGGTGGGTTATTAGCGTGCCGGCCAGCCGGGCGCAGTGGGACACTGACAGTTCCCTGCTTTGATGGTAAGTCACAGTGCCCGGCCGTCAGGAGCTTGCAAATGAGTTGCACTTTGTGCTGGGCTTGCCAGACATGCCACGTCGCCTTCACATAATGATCATCAAACGCTTGTTCATGGAAATCACTTCTGTCTCCTCTCTCAGCCTTAAAAAATGCCATTGCTGCCAGTAGAGGCTTCCCTGGGAGCCTGCACACTTTGGACCTCTGGGTTTGCTGGTTTCCTGCTGCATTTTGAGCACCAGTGCTGAGGGTGTCAGCTTGGGTGAAAGTGTAAGAGGCCAGCAAACACAGCCAGAATTTACCTCATTCCCAGGCATTCACCACCTCCCCCAAAATAAAGAGGTTAAAATGCTGCTGCTTTGTAGCTACAGGGCATCTCAGCAAGCGCCGTCACCAACCTGCCGTTGTTCCCATCCTGCCGCACCGCCGGGTCCTGATTTCTCTAACCCCAAGAGGCTGTTTCAGCAAGACCTGTCATTGCCTTTATCTGCAGGGACACAAAGGAGATTTCATTGGACGTTTTAGCCACGATATCAAGATTTAAGGCTTTGATTCAAAATTTCACTGTTTCTCCATAAAAAAGCCCCAGCTGCCACATGACAGGAAAAAAACCTTTATCCTGAAGCCTGAGGCTGGTACCACACAGGGCTCTTCCCTCCTTCCTCTAGCAGCCAGCTCATCCCTAGGAAGAATAATTCATTTTAATTAAGTTCAGGAATATCTTTAAACTGAGCATGTAAATTGAAATTTATTATTCCTGGTATCCTGGACATGAAGGTTATGGTTCACCCTGGAATTTAACTCATTGTTCATCCACACTCACACACAGCAAAGCAGGAGGTGCCAGACTAGGTGAACACACAGCTTTGACATTTAAAGTCCCTGCTGAATCCTCATCTTTCCCTGCTCGAAGCGGCCCTAAGCCTGCCCAGCCGGGGCTCCTATGAAGGGCAGGGCCCGGCGGGATGGATGCCCCAGGCTTGTTTATTGAGGTGCCGCGAACAGGGCAGGGACGGGTCCCCTCCCTCCCCCACACGACGACAGCTAATTAAATGCACAAATCCAATAAAAATAAATATACCACTTTTTAATATGCTGGTCCAGCTGTTCCCAAAGGTAATAGCGTGAGTTGATTGCGGCAGCTGTGTAGATAGCAGCAAGGACAACCAGTCTGACCCCAGATTAAATATCGTTGACACCTGGTCCCACTGCAGGCAGCACTGGGATGGCCC
Source organism: Crypturellus tataupa (assembly GCA_034781795.1). Taxonomy (NCBI): domain Eukaryota; kingdom Metazoa; phylum Chordata; class Aves; order Tinamiformes; family Tinamidae; genus Crypturellus; species Crypturellus tataupa. The sequence goes on from JAWLRI010000869.1 coordinate 2,945,579, forward strand.
CTGTGCCCTGCCCTGGGGCTGGGTCTCACCTGCAGCTCTGCCCGGCCACCAGCTCTTGTGCTCTGGATTTCCTTCTCATTTTCAGCTCGGGCCTGTGTTCATTTTCCCACCAAAGTGTCCATGGTCTCCACTCGCTCACTGCTCCGCCACAGTAATGCCACCAAGTCCGGCGTGGGTGGTGGAAAAGGAGAACAACGTGGAAAAGGAGAACAACCTACAAAAGGAAACCCAAAACAGGCCACAAGTTCCTTAGGAAGGAAAGTAGAAAAGCAAAGCTAACACAGGATGCCATGAATTCATGTTTGCAGCAGTCATGCCAAGCGCGGGAGGCAGAGCTGAGCACATCCCGTACCACAGGCAGAAATGTAACAGAAAATTGGATGCCATGATTCAATTCTCACCTAAAGACGGCCCTAGCAAGACCAGGAAATGGAATTCCTTGGCTTAGTTGTCAAGACGATGCTCTTAAAAGAAAGTATTTGCGGTTTGACAACCTCTCAGAGCCTCCACATCCCCCAAGCCTGCGCTTCCCCCTCGCTGCTGCCCTGGCTCTGTCTGTGGCCACTAGTTCTCGCTCTCTCTCTGAAATTCAGTGTCCTCTTTATTTTACACAAATCAAGAGTTAACTGGGCAATGGGGTGGGGTGGAGGGATGGATTTTGCATGTTTTCTCTATGCTTTTACTGAATAAATTTATTGTCAGTGATTTAGGGAGAAAACAGCCCTGTGGGATGAATTTTAAGAAGATAGCAATTTGGACAGGGGCATGAACATCATAAAAGGTAAGAGGAAATCTTGAACCATCTTAAAACAGGGAAAAATGAGAGTCAATTACTCCTTTCTCTCCCTTCCTGGGGATTTGTTGCCTTAAATAATACATGTGTGTGCATTTGTAAATATATGTCTATATATTTTTGGATTCTTTTTGCAAGTAGAAGAGCTTAAAGTGTAGCCATTTTAAAGAGTTAAGAAATAAATAAGTAAAAAGCCCATGTGGTTGCCAACACCAGCCATGGGGAGCCAGCAGCAAGACCGCTGTGGGGCCGGCTCTGCTGCGCGGGGACACCGTCGGGGACACCCAGCAGCCAAGGGCAACACTGCCTTTCCTTGTAATAATAATAATGTAAAAACTAAGCTATGGAAAAGGATGCACATGGCACAAATCGAAGCCTAAAACATATTTAAGCAGTTTTCTAGGAAGATGCGATTTTTTTTCCCCACCTCTTTTAAAAACAGGAATATTATTAACCGTTGTTATGGGCCCATTTTCCCTGCACATCACCGAGCGGGTTGGAAGCTGATGGCCGGGGGCACCCGGCTGGCACGGAGAGCGGCAGAGTCGTTTCACCCTTCGCTGAAGCTCCTGCTGCTTTCTGCAGGTTTGTCCCTCAAAAGCTCTGCAAGGAGATTGGTGCCACGCGGGCTACAAAGGTGGCCCCAAGCCCGGCGTGTTCCAAGGATGGGCAGGACGGGTGTCCTGTCCCAGCCAGGGCCACTGCCGCTACCTAAAAATCTGCCCTGGACCATTAAAACCTGCGGGCCTGTTGGAGCAGCCCCACAGCATCGCGGCCCCTCTGCTCGCGAGCTGCTGTAGAGGCTGCAGCACTTCAGCCCAAGCCGCCACCATCTGCTCTACCCTCTAATTACAAATGCAGGAAACATAACTCACAATCAAATCACACTAAAAAAAAGGGGAAAAAAAGAGGAAGGAAAAATGAGCAACTAAACTGCACATTTAAGCCCAGGAAATCAACCATCCCTTCCTGGCCACAGAGCATCCTCCTCTGCTCTCTCCCGGCACAAGGAGACTCGGGGCCTCTCCCAGGCACCTGGGATTGTGACCTGCTGGTTTCCCCACCACCAGCTCGGGGCCTTCTCACCTCTGGGGACGCTCTCTGGCTCCTCCCTGTTGCTGCCTTTGCTGGTGACCCTCAGGATACATTTTTAAAAGCAAGCACACACAGGATCAGCCTCTGTGTACTGCAAATATTTGTCTTAAAAATACATATAGATGTGATGGATGCGCTACAGTCCTTTGGGGTGGTGGGGAGGCCCAAACTCATCTCTTTGCAGAGCAAAACTCCAGCGATGAGCGGGTTGTCACCAACGCAGGCTGAGGGAGGGCCCCTGGCCAGGTCACGTTGATAAATAATCCCTAACTTTCGCTCTAAGAGTTCCCTTTCAAGGACCTCTCCTGCCTGTCTTCGGCAGCTGCACCACAGGCTCCTCATTGGCAGGGTGGGCACAGCGTGCTGGTCACGTTGGAAACCGCCCGAGGCTTTGCAATAACGACACGAGACCTCGCGGCCAGGCAGCAGCTGGGGTCTGGGCTGATCAATACACTAAGCAGAGCCGAGTGTCGCCGTCCAGATCTGAATTAGCTGCTTAGCTGTTCCTCCCTCTGCTCCCTCACAGAGCGTCACTTCACGGGCAGCTCCAGAGCCCTCAATGAGCAGCATTTGCCATCCATCTCGCTGGCTCTTGTTGCGACCCACACTGTGACACGCAGCAGCGCTCGAGGGCTTTGGGCAGCACCGTGACGGGGTCTCAAGGGAAACCCCGCGGGCGGCATTGCTGCTGCTGCCAGGATGGGGCTCGGCAGGAGCCCATTAAGGGCTGGGGCACCTGGCTGCAAAGTGGGTAACACCGGCTCCACGTGTCGGAGAGGAGCCCAGGGCCCAGGGAGGGCTGCGAGCACCAACCCTCTGTCCTTCACATTTGCACGGTGTTGCATCTCACCTTCCTTCTAGGAGAGCAGCGGGGTCCTAGCTAGGACCTTGTCCTCCCCTTTTCCTAGCGATCCTGGAGAGCAGCCCTTGGGCCCAGCCATACTCACATCAGCGTCCAGCACCTCTTATCTCCCAAAAAAAGGATTTATTTCAACTATTTGGAAGATATACAAACAAACAGAAGATATGCAACAAGCTGCACCTCAAGAGAGATCTTGGCAAGCTTAAAAATGCGGCTGAACTGCAGCTATGGTTATTCTAGCAAAATGGACACAAGACTGCTGTGAATCAACACATTTAATCGCTCATTCAATGAAATACTGCATCGATGTAGCTTAATTATTATCTTACCAGAGCTCTGACAGATCTACCGTAGTTTCAGTTTAATCTGGAGTTTTATTATAGAGTTATTTTAATCTCACTTTGATAATGGGACTCCAAGCAGTGATAAAATAAAGGGAGATCCGGTGTAGATAAAGCAATGATGAACGATGGTAGAAACACCTAGAGCAGAAGCAGAATCCAACTATTTTATTTGTACTCAGTAGCAAAGCATCAAGGAGGCCGCTATGATGCAGCACATGAGGGCCTGAAGGGGCAGCCCCTGACGGGCGGCAGGGAGGAGCGTTCAATTGGTGATTGCTCCTTCTTTTCCTCGTTATTTATCTTTGGTCTGTCGGGACTGGAGGTCGAAGCTGGTGCTGCGGCGGCCTGGCCAGGCCTGCACCGTCCTCTAGTGGTCACCAGGCCCCATTTACTGGCCCAGCTCCCACCCACCAGGCCCGGGTTGGGGCTGCTGGGGGACAAATCCACCCTTAGGGCCCCGTTTCAGCCCCTTTGGGCCTCACCATCCCCATCGCGCTGCTGGGTTCTCCTTGCCTCTTCCTTGCCCCATTCACAGGAGACCAGGGCAGCAACACGTGCTCCACCTCGGCCACCAGCTGCTTTCATCCTTGCACCCAAAGCACAGCCAGGACAGGGCAATTATTCCCTCCGGTTCTCCCACCCTGAGGCCCCCAGCCCTGCACAGAGCAGGAAAGCGCTGCAGGGGCCTCAAGCCACCCTGATGGGCGCAGAGGTCCCAGGTCACTCCTCCATGTACTGCCCTGGGCTTTGCAGCCCAATGGCCACAACACGGCAGGTCGCACAGGAGCCACGTAGCCCTCTGAGGAGTTCACGCCAGTGCCCAGCACTCTGTGTCTCTTCAGGTGACACCAGTAGATCAGGGCATGAAGCCCAAAGCCCCCGGGCAGTAACCACCAGCTCACGGGAAGGGCCATCACCCTGATCTCACATGGACCTTCCTTGGAAGGGCCACGTGCTGGCAGAGACCTCGATCCCTCCCAGAAGCTCCCCTAATACCTGATAAAAGTTCAATACACCCAGAGGGGGCGGATGCTGCTCCTCACATGAGCACTGCAGCCACGATGTCCTGGGTAGCGAGCAGCATTATTAAAGCATCAATTATCCTTAGCGCGAGCGGAGCTGCATTAGGAGAACCGCAGTCTGCTCATTATGATAAGGCTTGTTCTGTTCATTTATCAACAAAACAGGGGTGCCAGCAGGCTGGGGAGCCTTCGGCTTTTAACTCACTGGCGCTCGCATCTTCTGTGAGTGCATCCTCAACCGGCACGTCCTGGTTTGTTTCTTAGGCAGGGAGGGAGGTTGGAACTGCAGCCAACCAAGAGCTCGTGCAACTACCAAACGCAGGTCGTTGTGGAAAGACCAAGAGCTCCTGCTCCCCGGGACCCAGCAGTGTGTTTGTGCCTGACCCATGGCACTCCCCATAGCCAAGTAAAGTGGCTGGAGATGTCAGCTGTGCTCCTAGGCGGCTGATGGACTCAAAAAGCTCCATTTTCCCCTTGTATGTTGGGGCTACTGGCATAGAAAATGATGCTGCAGAAGAGCAGAGCTGGAAGGCTTGCAGGTAAGAAGAGGCAGCTGAGATACCCGAGTGCACACTGTGAGCACCAGGTATTTCGCACACGAGTCTGGTTCTAGGTGTAGGTACAGCACGTGTCCTAACTCCACGTGTCCTACAGGCAGCCGTGCTGGAAGAGCAGAGGCACCAACCGAGGCTCTGCCCCGGACCAGGGATCCCTGTGCTTGGGATGGGGGGCAAAAGTGCATGAACCGTCGGGAGACCCAGGTCCCGACGGTTCATGCACTTTTGCCCCCCTCTATTTCTGGATTTAAAACATACACCTTCCTCTATTCCCCCAATGAATATGTTTGTGGTAAAAACCTAAGCTGATTAACACACCCACCGCAGTCACTGGGTCTTTAACGCACACGATAAACCTCCTCACACTCCAAAGAGCAGCTCTATCTTTTTACCTCCAGGCTGGGAGGATTTTGAACAAGCTGCAAATGAAGAGAAGCTCAGGAAAATAAACCAAGGGTAGCCTGCTGCAACACGGAGAGGCCCCATCACCATCCTCGGATGGGGAAAATGAGGTCTGGAGCGGGGACCGAGGCGGTGTTTTCCCCAAACTGCCTTTTATGCTCTGTGGAACTCAGCAACAAAAACAATATAACCCTCTCCCTCTCCCACCATCTGATAAAAATCAAATAATAACAGGAGTGAATTATGTGCTCTCTGCCTGGTACTTCAATCTGGCCTTCCCGTTAACGTGCCCTGTGATTAAAGCATCTGTAATCTGCGGTCTGCGGAGACCCGCGGAGCCGCAGCAGCAGCGGGTGTGCGGCCTGATAAGGGCTGCTCACTCGGTGCAGATGAAACTTAATATTTATAACTGCTGATTTTTTTTTTTCCTGATGCCTCCTACTGAGGGAGAGGAAGTCAAAGTTTAAAGATAAAGGCGTGATAAAAAGTAGATGGAATGTTTTTCAAGGACAGGCAGGGTCTTAAGATGATCTCCAGGAAAAGGCTGGTTTAGGGCAGCTTTTTGGGCAAGCACCGCACCAGAGATTGGGGCTGGCATCTTTAGAAGACCCTTAAGGCTTTGGGCTGTGTTCCTCCAACCAGGAACTCAGTGGGTTCTGCCTGTGGCATCACTGCAAAATAATTATTAACTCACATCAGAGTTAACACATACTTGAAGCCCAGCACTAACCTGATTTTCAGCTCGGCACCTAAAAATGCAAAGAAATCTGAACTCATGCAGTGTGAGCGCAGCCCTCCATGGCAACATCTACAGGAGCTGCAGTAGACGAGCAGACAAGGCACTGGGAAAACACCTTTAAAAAACAGAATTTCTTGCCTTTTCCTGTTAAGAGTAATGCAGGGCTTCAGATCTGCAGTTAGTGAAATGTTGAAGACGCAGGTGCCTTCGCAGCCTTTGCCCTGTTCATAAGCAACATCTACTTATTCCTAGTAAGACCCCAGTTCCAAGAGTACAGACAACACACACACAAGCAGCCATCAGGATGCTGGGCTAACAGAAAGACTCTGCTCATCCTCCTCCAGGGACAAAACCCTCATTTCCAACACCACAAGAATTTCACTGGTAAATGTACAAACAGTTTATTTTTAGGCAATATAAAAAGAGTCACAACACTCCAGAGTGTCTGTATTATGGAAATTTTGGATTACATTACCCCTCATGAACTTCCTGGAGGAAACAGAGCCAACCCAAGTAAAATAAAAAGACCCAGAGAAATGTATTCATATATATATATATTTCCAAGGTATATCATCTAATCTCAAAGAATACACCCCTATATACATCTTTTTAAGGTACTCAGGTGGACCTCAGTATTATCAGAGCACTTCAAGATGTTTAGTAAACACATACACACAACACACATACGATATTGGGAAATGCATTTTAGAGCTGAAACACAAGGCTTTGGGTGAACTTGAACTGAGGTCTCTCAGGTTGGAAGCCATCAGCTCAACCATCCCATCTTCTTACCAGGCAACAGAAGTCAAAGGATAAAGAAACGTGGCTGGCCAGGGAGGAGACAGACCTGCTTTTTAACAAAACAGAACCACAGAATGGAATTTTTAAAAAAGCACCTAGAGGATCCTGAAATCCCCTTACTTGAATTCAAAGGTATCACAGAAATAACAGAGTACAGCTCTGTACTCTTGGGCCATGTTTAGAAAATGAGAAAATAATTTCATTGCAAATACATGATCCTTTATCTAATTTGTTGTCTGGACAGCATGCAGAAAACTGGACAAGGAAAACCTAGCACCTAGTGTCTTTATGACAGCTGCAGTTTTCCTTGACTTTAAGCAGTCTTGTCTACCAAAAATTAGCTTCCTTTGGCTTCATTTTCTTGACTACATTTTTCTCCTTTACAAACACTGTAAGCAGAGTTAAAAGTCTGGTGAGACAAGAATAAATTATTAAAAATGGTAGGAGGAAACAAGTGTACAGTGCATTCTTATCTGCATTCTTAACAAGCAGTGCAACAGGAATTGAGAAAGAAACATTTAATATCTTGGGAAATACTATCAGAAAAAAAACTTCTGCATCACCTTTCAAAATATAGAAAAAATCTGAATTAACAAAGTCACCTGGCATCTGGGGACGCTACTTAAAACTTGACTGGCGCTTGGATATGTACCTGCTGGAGTTCTTATGATGCTTGCAAGCTGCAAGCAAAACTGCATTAAGCTGCTTATCACTCTGCAGCAAAAAAAAAAATCAAGGATTAGATCTACCTCCCACTGCACTGCAGCTAAGCAGATAGATCCCTATGCCACCTAGATTATGCTCGTTTCTAAACCTCATTTTCACATTAGGCAGCTTTACAGCATGAGATAGATGTACATGAAGATACACATGCGACACGTCGCAGATGGAATTATAGAGCATAACTTGTGAGATGTCTGACAAACATAAGCTTCCAGCAACTGGAACAAGGGAAAGTTAAGACCAACACATGGAAGTTAAACGTCAGAGGATCGTTTAAAAGCATATGTAAAATATCCCCAGGCGTTTACAGCTATACACTGAGGTCACTTGTGGCAAGTAGGTTGCCAAGACTAGTGTAGAACTAACAGCTGGAGAACAAGAACAGCTCTCAGAGCCACATGAGGGCAGCAGGATGGTCTGTCCATGCAGGCAGTGATCACAGCCAGCTCTAGCTGCTTTGTAAAAAAAAAATTAGAATCCCACAAACACCTCCAGAAAACTTTGCTCAGTGGGAAAGTCCATTCCAAGCATCAGACAGCAACACACAAGAGTCAGAAACAAGCAGCCGAGAGGGAAGTCCGCCTGCAGATGCTGGCAAAGGTCACTAAAGAAGGCACCATCTGTTTCAAGCAGTCCAGCTCTCTCAACTTAGAGGTATTTCAGAAGACACAAATATCCAGTAGAGCACATGTGTTTTGTGCATGTCCCCAGGCTCAGTCAGTTGTGCAGATGTGTTTATTACAGATCATATCAATCTAACATGAAGTGCTCTGCAAAGATATCATTCTTCTTCCCAAACAAACCTCTCACTGGCTCAAACTCCAAGGGCACATCAGCACTTTTTTTCTTTATTTCTCTATCAAAAAGCTGCAAAGAAAAAAAAGAGAAGACATTAGCAAAATTTAGAAGATCTTCATCCTCACTGATATCAGTTCTCACTTTAATCTCTAAAAGATCCACTGACAAATCAGGCCTTTCAGGGTTTTTTTTTGCATAAGCCACCCCAGTCACCACTGCTACCTTGTGCTCCTGCATTTAACAGACATGGCTGGCTCTGGGTAACCAAAAATCAGCGGAGCTCCCTCCCCAGTGATTACGGATCCCAGGAGCCAGTCTCTTTTCCTCCTGTTCCACTCTAAGGCAAGCACAGCAATGTACCTCACAAGCAGAGAGCTCCAAGAGCCCTGAGATGTTGTCCTCTATTTCTGACAGTGACTGGTTCAGGACAGCAGCTGCTTGGGCCACATCTGGGTGATAGTGATTTTGCAGAGACTGCAAAAATAAGACAAATACAAAATGCTTTAATGAGTAAAGGATTGACATATATCCACTCTACTACCCCCACAGGTATCCCCTTCCTTGCTAGTCAGATATTCAGTGAGCACCTTCTGGCATAGGAGACAAGTTTACTGTTCTGCACTACTACAAAACTCCAATAAATCCAGATTCCAGCCATCCTTTGAACATATAAACAATCCCTTTCCACATCCAGGTCAATTCAGACAGGCTCTTCCACATACCTGTAGCTCCCAGAGGGAGCTTTCCAAAGCCCTGCTTTCAGATGGCTCCTTCTCCTCCATAATATATGGATCTTCTGACAAATCTAAGGAGAGGAAGATGCAGAGGTAACATCTCCTGCATGATGTGCACAATTCCAAAGAGAATAAACAGAGACATGGGGCAGCACTGCAGCAAGAGCTGTGTAACACAGTGCCCCGACATTTATGATCCAACAACAAGCTACACACCTCAGCAAGGCTAAGGTAATGAAGCATTACAGAATCACATTATTTTTAAAGAACACAGAAGTAAGACACAAAGAAGTGGAATGGTGTAATGCAAAAGGCAACTCAGACAACTTAGAGCAAGCATTACTGATGTTCAGCACTAAATTGATTAAACCATGGACAGATGAACAACTCGGGAAACTGCTAAACCAATGAGCTTAAACATTGTAGGTAGGAAATGAGAAGGTCTCAGGTTTCTGCATTTGGCTTATTTTCTAATTTTTTTGCTTAACAGAGTGTTGAAGTGAACAAGACAAGCACAGTGTACGGTCCAGCTGTCTCAGCCTTTTAACACTTGGAGGCAGCCTGAATGAGTGCACTGGCTCCAAGCACCCTTAGCCCAGAGAGTCACACAGAGGGCATCCTACTTTGAGGCCACGGAGCCAACAGTGAGGTCCATGGTCAGAAACAACAGACAGATCCACACAACTGAATGGAGAATTCGAAGGAGCAGCCTGCAGACTTTCTGCAAAGCCAAGGGACACAGAGACCCTTCTAAACCCTAGAACTGGGGCTCGGATCTCTCCTCCTCCCCCAGGGAAATTGATCCGTTTTTTATGCTATCCAAAGCAGAGCACAAAAGCCCCCAGCCCACCTTTCCTCTCACCTTCTGGCCCATTGGGCCTGTGCATTAACACTTTGCAAGCCGGGTGCCTCCGGAAGAGATTGCAGATGAAGGGAATGACCATGAGCAGAGCCTCAGGAGGAGCAGTGAGGGCCAGCCGGGAGAGGCGCTTTATAAACGCTGCCACCAGGTACGCTGGCAAGTGACTTTTGGAAAGAGAAGAGAAGACACCAGCATGTAAAAGCCCAAGCAAGAGAGGTGGCAGTATTATCAACCCTGTCAGCACATGACATTAAAGATCAGTGCAGTTCTTTATATTTTTGGACCAGGGAACAAAGAAATTGTAAGCAAAAATATCTGGTTCCAGGCAGTAACACATGGCCTTGTGCGCTGCCTGCAACATAATTTGCAGCAATTTCTACACAGTGTATGAATAATGTAAATCATCCTGTGATTCAACCCAGATGTGTGGCACCACTCCAAGCAGATGCTGTAGCTAAGCACAGCTCTTGTAATGGTCACTCACACTGTAGTATTTATTCAGTCATTTTAAAAACTTCTGAGCACTGGGCAGACAACCTTAATTATATCCTTCTAATGCATTTTGTGGGTTTAATTAATACATAGACCATGGTGTTAAATTCATGTAGTACCTCCAGGACTAAAGCAAGCAGTGCAGCTGTTAGCAGGGACATAAAGCTGTATAATGTGTATGTGCAGGGTAGTTCTTATTTGCATGGTAAAAATGCAAACTTAAAACAATAATCAGATGATATAGTCACCTCCTTCAGGTCTGGAAAGCTGGGGTGAAAAATGAGTTTCAGTCACTTAGCCTTCAGTCCCGCACCTCACTACACATGTAAGGCTGAACAACAACAGCACCCAGTTGTTGTGTGCAGTAGAGTATCTTATTTCTCACCTCAAAGTACACTGTGAGTACAAGGAGGTTTGTTATTAAGTGTCAAGGATGAGTTTCAAAGTGTTACTCTTGGTTTGTTTTATAGCATATGAAATGATGGTTGCCCTGAATGACCAGGTTTTCTTCCCTGTGTACAGAAAAATTGACAGCATGAAGGCAGGCTGTCAAACACTTTATGTTCCAATGTTTTATCTCTACAAAGACCAAAATATCAACAGCTTTATGATCCCATGTCTATTTTAAAAAATACAAATGTTATTTTTTCCATATTCATAAAGCCAAAGAAAGAAAAAGCATCACTTTCAGCCAAATGGAATATACATCAAAATACATTCATAACTTTGCAAATCAAATTCAGATTACGTACTGCATTTTTATTTTCTAAAACTAGATGGGCATGTGGCAAATCTTCAAAAATAGCACTTGCAAAATTGCACAGCCTTACAAGCATACTCTTGGATTCAATTTTCTCAGTAAACAAAAATCCAATCCAGCAGCCACACTGTTTGCATTAAATCCAAACAGCCCCTCCCAGACAAAGGGGACTGTTTAAGAACAGTCTCCAGCCAATAGAAAAGAGGGGGAAAAATATGTGAACATACATTAAAAAAACGGCTACTTACGATGAAGACAAAAACAGATCAGCTAAATGGAAAAACCGGGCTCGATACTTCACGTGATATATAGAAGGGTCTAAAAGACTGTAGAGCTTCTTGTAAAAGTCTGGATATTCCCTATTTAAAAAAAAAAAAGACAGCATCTGTTACTGTCTAGTGATGTACAGTGGGACTGCACTGTGTCTAAATGCCTCTGTGCATTCATTATACATGACTCCGGACCACTGCTGTGCTGTTTAGCTCTCCACAGCCATCACTTGAAAACGTGCCGTAAGGTGAATTTCCTGCTCTTGCAGTGCGGCTAAGATGTTTTGGGGCTGTGATGCTATATCCACCGACTGCAGCAGTACAGGACCCAGGGAAAGGCACGCCAAAGACTATGGTTTTACTGTGTGATCAGGTCAACAAAACAGATTTTCAAATGCCAAACAGTAACACTCTGGATCAGAGGGTATTTAGGTTCAGCTGAAAAAAAGATCATATTATCAAAACTGTTCAGCATTCGAATAACTGAGCCTCTTGTGAAGAGTTTGCTTTCTCGGGGGGAATTCCAAAGTATATAGACATAAAAGGACAAACCCATATTCCTTGAAATACGATGTTTTGTTTACTTACAAGTTATGCTGATGAATCAGAATAAATAATCCATTTAAGGCTAGGAGACTGATTGCTCCACCTGTAAGAAAGAAAGCAGATAATAACACAAAAGAGAATCAAGAGCTACAACTTTTATTATAAAACTCTCACAGAGCAGACATAATTCTCAGAGTACCTGAAATTAGTGACAATGTGATGGCCGTGAAGGGACAAAATCATCTGAAAGCTTCCTGAGACTCAGAGGTTACTTACAAATATTAAGTTGTAGTTCATAAGAATAGACTTGAAAGACAGAGACAAAAATGCTGTTTTAATGCCCAATAAAACCACAAGGAGAGGGGAAGAGTCCTCCTCAGAAAGAATATTTCTGCAGGAAACTGCACATCTGTGTTCAGATGCAGCCTAGAGAGCAGCTCTACACGCTGAACTCTACATTTGAAGTAAATCACTTAATTATCCAACTTTTTCTAAAGCTTGAAATACAACTTTCCTTACATATAAGGTAAAAGAACACTGATAAGCTCAGGTAAAAACTCCTGTCTTCCAAGGACAAGCACTGTCCCTAGTTCCTTAGCTTAAGTCCAGTCAAAGTTATAGCTATTTCTTTGACCAGGGTGTTTCCATTCTGAGTCACTCCCCACATGTTGCCTTCAGCAACAGTCGTATCTCCCATGCTGCAGAACCCCACAAAGGACAAAAAAGTTGTTTTTACTCACCTATGCCATAGGCCACTGTCAGGAAGTCTATCATAAGAGTAGGTTCATTCATGTAAGGCAGAATGGAGTCATGCAGAATAACAAGAACTTTTTTGTAAAGCCCAGCGGGCAGCTGTGAAGAACAACAACAACAACAACAAAGTCAAACAATCAATGCAGGGAGAAATAGGCAACAAAGAAAAAAAAAAGGGAACGTGCCAGAATATAGTGCAGCAACAGATCTTAAATGAGAGAGGCTACAAGGGATGAGTGATAATTAAGTTAAAATTACAGAAGCAGGCACTCAAAATTCAAAGTACAATCACAACTCAGAGGGGAAAGTGGGAGGAAAGCACTGAAAGGGTGTGGGAACCCTGAACTTGTAAACAGGTCTAGTCACTTCTTAGGAGCAGACTTGTTCAAGGTGGAAAGGCTGAGAGGAGAAAGAAAAGAAATCAATCATATATGAGGAAATGCTTCTGGGCAGAAGAATGATCAAACAGAAAAGAGACTCAGCTGTAAGAAAAAACAAAACCATGTCCTTATCTAATGCTGAAAGCACAGCAGGGTCTTACAAGGAGTTCCATGGAAGGACAGACACAGACTCAAAGGAGAAGCCACTGGAAGGCAGTACAGACTGGTGACAGAAACAGCACTCACCTTGTGTTTCAGAAAACTGAGCCACATCTTTTCAAACGCCTGCTTGTGGGCCTTAAACAGAATCGCAAACAAGGGGTAAGTAAAATAAATTAAAATTTAAATTCAACTCTGAAGCACCAAATGAAGTTACCTGCAGCTTTGACACTTTCCACTCCTCACGGTTTTCTAAGAAGGAAGACAAAACAGATCCTGAACTTGAAATGGATGTTTAAAACATACGACTCTTGTTTTATTTGAAACGGGAAAAGCCTCACACTAGTTGTTACACATAAAGCACCTAAAACTGAGGCAAATAAACCCCAGAAAATACAATTTTATCTAAGGCTCAATTATATACTTGGCTAAGAGTCTTTTAACAATATAAATCTTAAGCCTGCTTTTTCCTTTCATCCACTGTTAGTTGGATGAAAGTTGGATGAATGTTAGTTCCACTAACCTTGCTTCACCATAAACTTGACCAAGTCACGCTCTTTGTTTGGCATGCTAATGGGTGAAATGAGGGAAAATATGTTCTGCTGGTATATTGGTAGTGGCCTCTAGGGAAAAAAAAGCATATATTCAAACAAGAAGCTCCACATCAGATGGCAAAACATGCTGGAGTTTAATGCTGCTCTATTTCACAAGCACTGAATAGATTTAATTTAATTTAAGAAAAGGAAAGGAAAAATACCAATGGTCAAACAACGTACTGCTGTCTGCTCTAGTTCTCTCTTGTCCTGGAATATTATTCATTTTCCTAACACAAAATATAAGTCTGAACTAACTCAGGTTTAACAAAACTGGTGGATCCAATTACAGAAAAACAAACAAAAAACAACAAAACACACACATGGGCTTTTCTTATGCAACAGAGGGAGAACATGACTAAAAGTTGCCTCTAACATCCAAATCACCAAGATTAAAACAAAACCTTCAGCCCAAATCATGAGGTTTTGCACTAACAACTGTGTTTCTTGAACTACCTTAACTGCAGACTGAGGACAACCTTACCCAAATTTAACAGACACTGTGAACAAGAAAGATGAACACATTTAAATAAGTGCACACATTTCTCTTGCTTCCAAGCACTTTCCATACATCACCAGTCCTGCGCTTCATCCCATCCCCAAGATAAACCTTTCAGAGGAAAAGTTTATCCAGACCCACCTCGCTGGTAAGAATTTGTTACCTCCTTGGTCCTCTGCATGACTTGCCCGATGCTCTCCGTGACGGCCTTCATCACAAAGTACCGAATGTCGTCGTACTCCATGTACTCTTGGAAGCGCGAGATCAGGAGCGAAGCATCCTCGTTTAAGGGGATCAGTCCATCAACAACCACCTACAAAGGGTTTGTGAAGCAAAGCAGAGAGTCAGTCACCGGCAGCACGTGAGCAGACAGAGGGCTGTGAAGGTCCCTCTGAAATGCAGCCAGAAGTGCTGTGTCCTGCTTGCTCCAGGGCACAGGTTCACAGGCCACTTTCGGAGGCCCCCCTCATCTCTCAAAGGAGTCTCTCCTATCGCAGACAATGTTATTTTGAAATAATACAGTGGGTGAAGCAGGGGCAGTAAATTCCTTCACATCCCAATAGCAAATAAGGCCAGGGAGCCTGAGAAAGCCCAAAGCTGTGACCTCCGGTACACGAGCCCAGTCAGTCCTCGGGCAAGGCAGCTGCTCCCACGTTTATTTGCAGGATATCACCTGGGCAAGATGCTCCCTGGAAATCCTAAGTTTTGGTGCTGCCTCTATAATAGCACGTTTTCCCTCCCTGTGAAAACCTCCTCCTTGGAAGTTTCAGCCCGGGAGCATGTGAGCGCTACAGGTTTCTTGTGTCAAGGAGCAACTCACAGCAGGGACTTCCAAGTTCTGCAACTTACCTTCAGAAGCTCCCGGGGAAAAGTGAACCCCCCCTTCCACTCCGACTCGACCAGCGGGTGTCCTATCTCCAACTCGACAAACCTCATGAGGGTGCAGAGCGCTAGCTCCTTAAGGAGGAAAACACAGTCAGTGACAGGAGCTGGTGGCTGGACCCGAAGGAGAGCGTTTACAAGCCAGGAGAAGGGATCAGGGGGTTCTTCCCAACGGAGCCCACTATTCCGAGGAGTCCGAGCGCCCAGGGCTGACGCGGGGGCTCCTGCCCCGTGGACCCACCTTGACCTGGAAGGCCTCGTGCGCCAGCAGCTCGGCCAGGCACTCCAGGCAGCTGCGGTAGCGGTGCCGCATCCACATCCTGTACTTGTCCTCGGCGCTGCCGGGCCCTGCGGGAGGCACCGCGCTCAGCGCCGCGGGGCCGAACCGAACCGAACCGAACCGAACCGGGGCGGGGGGTCTCGGCGGGACTCACCGTCCAGGACGGCCTCCTCGGCGGGCAGGCGGCCCACGAAGAGCTCCCCGCGCTCCAGCAGCGCCCCGAAGAGGCGGCGGCAGCCGCGCACGGCGCACGCCACGGCCTCCT
>JAWLRI010000869.1:2961374-2977468 GCA_034781795.1 Crypturellus tataupa
CCATGCTGCCCGCGCCGCCGGAAGCGCCGCCGCCGCCGCCGCAGAGAGGGGGCGGGGCTTGCCGCCGAGGGCCGGGGTTGCCGCCGAAAGGGGGCGTGGCGCGGCAGAGAGGGGCGGAGCCAGGCGGGTACCAAAATGTACACTTTATTACACCTTCAGGTAGGATACAGCACTAGTCCTGACACCCCTACTGGATCGAGTACAAACGCTTATGTCCGCAAGTTATTTACAGGGAGACTGGCTAACACACGCCCGGGAGAGAGACACAGGGGAAGGGCAGCGGGGGGTATAAAAATAAAAAAAAATGAAAAGCAAAAAAATGTGATTTTTATGCTCAGTAACTGACCTAACCAAGAAACAAGCGCCTCTTTAGACACCGAATCCGACCAGCACAATGACGGGGGCAGCGGCTCCCCTGCTGCCGCCACCGTCCCCCCACACACGACTCCCATGCACATAATAAGAGCTAAACACGTCAAAGTAAAACCGAGGCCAACTAAGCGATAGTTTTGGATGCGCAACAACATACTGTACACAGTGTCAGTTATCGGTTACCATTGCATTTTGCTTTGCATTGTCGACTGTCCCATTACCAACATTATTAGCCTTCCCGCTAGTAACGGAGCTCAGGTAATGGCACAGCCAGTGGTTCAGCAGGGTCAGGAGAAGGAGAAGGTTTGTTCATACACAACGTGAAAATAAAACATCAATGCCCCCATATCTGCAGACCTGAAGGTCTGAGAAAAATACAAAGCAGGAGAGGAGGTACAAAATTAAAAAGAAAAAGCAACCAGGAACTGTGCCTGACCCAGCGTTACATTCGTGATCTCAACAGAACGGGGCGTCCATCCTACTTAAAACAGAGGAGTTGACCGAGTTACTCGTTCTTAAGCCACCTGCATTGCTGGATTCCTTGGGTGCACATACAGCAATAAGGAGAAAAGATGCGCGTTCCTTGCCTGTAAACAGGCTCCCCTCTAAAACAGTAAAAAGATCACAGAATGAAAAAATAATTTTAAAACCATTTCAGAAAAGGAATGTTATAAACGTGTCTGATTTTACATGTCATGCCGTTTTATGGCCAAAGTAAAACAAATCTTTTCAAGCCACCGAGAGCTTTTTGAACACTCGCTCTGCTCTTTGCAAAGAGAGTTTGCTTTTCAGCAATGTTATGCAAGAAAAGTAAAGAAAATTCCCACAGTTCTCTGCAGCTTTTTGCTTGGATTTTTTTTTTCCATAACAATAAGGCAAACTCATTTGGAGGAAGAGGCCACGCTCTATTCACATCCAAAATACCCACCTGAAGATACATTCATCATTAGCTTTAGTAAAAGAATAGTACAAAAGTTAGATCTTATTCTTTACACAATTGAAGAATTAGTCTTAGATTTAATTTCACTATTCTCCCCTTCCCCCAGCCCCCCACCCGCCAAGCTGAAAGCAGAGTAGAAAGTACTGAACATTTAAACATGTTGCAAGAGCAGAATGAAACTGAGAGATTAAACTTCATCTGTCTGAGATTTTCCTTTAAGGAAGTCCCATGAGAAACAGCTACGGACCATTTGTTTAGCTGTATCTACTGAACAATTCTTTTACAAAAAAAAAAAGGGTTACACTTTAATACACATCTACTATCAACACAGTATTTACTCAGTTCATGCCTAAAATATCCATTATCTTAAAGTGAAATATGAATGACGCAGAGGTTGGGTGCTTCAGTAAACTGTACACAAAACTACTAACAAACATTTTAAAAGACTTACAAAAATGGAGAATGAAACTTTTTTTTTTCCTTTTAATTACATATACTTACAGGTTTTCACATTTACTGGCTAAACTTTTCAGGGAGCACTTCAAATATAAAGCCACACTTGATTCTTTGAATGGCTTCACCATGGATATTGAACACTCACCCAAATTATAGCAAAGAGCTGCATATTCCCGCAGGCAGGTTACAGTATTCTAACCTAGACGAACTGTACTGACATTTATGGTGTATCACCATTAGAGTTTGTGTAGAGGGACAGAATTTAAATGCAAGCAATGTTTGCTTTATCTGATTTGAATGAGCACAGAGAATACTGGCAGAATGTATCTCGCACGGATTTTGAGTGTTAAACAGTTGCTAACACGCTGAGGTTTTGTGAGAGTTTCCATGTTTAAATGTTCCCCAGCAAAATCCTTCTGTTAAAAAAAAAAGAAAGAAAGAAAGAAAAGGTGATTTGTCTTCATTTGCATGTCTGGAGAAGCTTCTCACTTTGCCATGGCTTAGCAAACATGAAATGCTTTATTTCCCTGCTTATTGCATTTTAATCATCAGTTCAACTTGGTTTAGTGGGTGCCTTTAATCTGACAGTAGGTGTCCTCATTTGTACTTTTGCTTGCTGATTTTGGGCTTCAGGCGTTGCTGGTGTCTGTGCAGGATTCTGTACACCTGGAGCCTGAATCTGGGGAGATGCTGTTGTCACAACTTGCTGTTGAATCAGCTTCTGCTGGACGACCTGGGCAGTAGCAGTTGTTGCAGGAATTACTTGCACCTGCTGCTGACCTGCTGTTGTCTGAGAAAGGGTCACGGTTTGAGGCTGACCTTGAACCTAGACAGTAGGAGACAAGGCAATTACGAAAGGATAATTTGGCATTAAACAGAGCGCTCACAGAATTTCTGCACTACAGAAAAGCACCTTATTTGTTTGGGTGTTTATTCTCTTCACTGACAGAAAGACTGGGATGCTGAGAAAGTCAGACGCACCGTTTCAGTGAAAGACATCTTCCAGACACATTTTTCTAGAGTACAGCCTTATAAACCAAAGCTAAGAGCCAGAATACCCAAGACCTACCTGTTGGGAAACCGAAACCATCTGTTGAATGTTGGCAACAGTAGCCTGTTGCTGGACCACTTGTGGAAGTTTTGCAACCTTTAGTGACATGAAATAAAGTAAGATGTAGTCAAAATTAAAAGTGTCTAATAGCAATGACACCCCATATCCTCAAACTGAAGCTGCAGGCTGTGCTTTTTGAGAATGTTATACTTTGGTTAAAAAAAAAAAAAAAAAAGAGCAAGCAAGCAAACTTTTAGATAGTTAACTGAGGAATTATGGAGAATGGGAAGAGAGAGTCACATCTTCAGTCCTAAATGAATTGCTGTCTTAACTGCAATATAGTTACATTCCCTCCACTGACTATATAAAATTAAGGGAAGCACAGAAATTCTAAGATCCTACATTATTCTTTCAAAAGTATATTTAAGATAATGTTTCCAACTTCTAATTCTCTTGCTAGTCACTTGATTAGATTGACCTAGTTGTGCAGAAAAGGAGAGACTGTCACCCAGAGGCTGGGCCAGGAAGCAAGAGCAGAAGATGGGAAGAACTCTGGCTTAATGTTCCCTAGTAAACACAGTTGGAATCTGGTACTTAATAAAAAAGACAGACACAATTTACTTCTTTCAAAGATAAAAGGAGACCTTATAGCTCAGATGCTTCCTCTGACCGCTAACAACGCTGCAAATTCAGCATCAATTAATTTTATAATAAAGTCAATTTATACAAAACATGTCACAAGAACTATTAAGAGTAGGGACTAAAATGCTAAGAGATCAGTCATCTTTACCATTCTCCAACCACAATAAAGGTTAAAGGTGTTACCAATACCTGAATCTGAGCCTGCACTTGTTGGGTTCCACCTGGTTTCTGGGTCTGGGAAATGGGAGTTGTCAAGAACTGTGTTTTAATGGCTGGCTGTGTCGTATAAGTTACTTTCTGTTGTTGTGATGTCTGCTGCTGGGCTTGGACTGTAACTTGCTGAGCATTTATCTGTAGAAGAGGGAAAAAAAAGGTGTCTTCAAAATGTATGTATTTTTTAAAGAATGAGTATGTAACCATTTATATTAATTACATTTAGCTACTGAAACAAAATCCTCTCAAGCTTAAGAGTAGAAAAATGGGTAGTGGAAGAAAGCTTTCATGCATTTATACAAGTAGTTTGAACCATTTAAAGCACTATCTGGAAAGGTTCTCTTACACATGCACACTTCATGCAGGAATACCTCTGAAAAACCTATAACCTACAGCAAAACCACACTGATGGCTGATTCAGAGCAAAGTACATGAGCAGATGACATTTCAGGAAAAAGTGTATTTTGCATCGCGTACATCATAAAAGGTGAAAACATTTGGCTATACTGGAGCACAACACAGAAAATCTTCTTTCCACTACTACTTAAAAGAGAAAAAAAAGTGGAATAGTTTTTGGTACAAAAAAAAAAGATCAAATAGTCTTATTGAAAAAAAAAAAAAGCATCTGACAACACATATGAAAAACTGTTCTCTCCACCAAAAACTCATCTCTTCAGATCCGTCCACAAATATATTAATTGGCTCTATAGCAGAGTCATAGTTTATAACTGAAGCTTTACAACTAGCGAAGCACCACAAGGCTCAAGGGAGAGCAGACAGACAATACCTTTTGCTGCACAGTAGCTTGTCCTTGTGCAACCTGAGGCTGGATAGCTTTCTGCTGCTGTGCTGCTTGATGGTGCTTCAGTTTTAGAAGCTGCTGGACATGCAGTGGCTGTGCAACTACCGTCTGGCCTCCTGAAAATTACAAAAATAATCACAAATGCTCATTTTTCAAGTCTTCATTTTACTGCTTCTTCCCAATAACCATGGCTTGCAAGCACAGATTGTTTTTTTTTACTAATTTGTACATCTGCCTAGCTCTTAGCACTAAAAACCCACTGATTTTAACAGGAATAAGATATACGATTTTGAGAGTAGAGGAAAAACATTCTTTCATCTACATGCAGAAGCAAGCTAAACTGGTGTCCTAACAGCAGCACCTACAGGAAAAAAACTGTTCATACAGGATGGTTCTGAAATAAAGATAAGTTTTCACAACTTAATTTTAAAAGAAGTGATGAAAACTCTCTACTCTCATGCACAAATTTAAAATTAAAATGACTATCTACCTGAAGATTCATACTAACCTCCAGATTAAAAAGAATAAGTACAATTTTCTCAATTCATTTTTGAAACAAACTGGAGTTCAAGCTCTTACAAAGATCCTAGCTTTAAAGAAACAGCATTTTAAATTATACTCTATTTTAGCAAGTCCCTTTACCTACCTGCAGCCTTCTGTGGTTGCCCGATAGCAACACTGATGCCTGCAACAGTAACAGGGAGCGTGGTGACTCCCGCAGAAGACACAACAGCAGCTGGAACAGACACCACTGGAGGCTTTGCCAAAGCAACCTGTGCTGCTTGTGGAGTTTGGGCCTGGATCTGTCCTTGCGCTTGAAGCTGGGAAGCAGGAACACGAGTCTAAGCAATAAGGAATGAAGATTATTGTACTGGCAAAATAATACTTGCTGCATAAAACAGGTCACTGTAAAATGATAGTTGTAAATGTTTCTGAATATATATATTCAGAATATAAATTCCACTAACACTGCTGACATTGTGTTTGAAGTGTAAGTGCAATTTAAAGCTATTTGTGTACAGAAAAAAAAGTATTTGTGCACACAAATGACCAGCATCCAATTCATTTAAATAAGCACAGAGAATTAGGCATTTAAGACTCTCTTGTGAAGTCAAAGACAACTTACAAGACGAGCAACTTGCAGGTTTGTCACAGTAGTGCCTGTGAGAACTGCACCAGGCCGAGGAGCTGTAACAGCAGTGAGTTGTTGAGTTTGCTGTTGCTGCTGCACTTGTACTTGTGCTGTTTGTTGCTGGGCCCCTTGCTGTGTCTGCTGTGCTGCCTGCTGCTGAGGAAGCTGCAGCTTCTGCTTCTGCAATTTGATCAGCTGCTCCTGCAAAAATAAAACATTTCTATCATTTCCAAGAAGCATTCTATGCCAGACTTTAATTAGGAGCAAAGAGCTAAGAATGCAGCTTCTTTATACAGTGGGTTGCAGTGCTTTACACTCTGACTTACTGTGAAACAGGGATACTATTTATTGAAAAGGCTATTGGGCTCCCTGAGTTCATGAAGTTTTGGAAGAATCAAATTTAAGAACGAAGTATATTTTGTTCTAGTCCAGAAAACAGGTTACAATAAACATCATTAATGATACTTGCAGTAACAGCTGATGGTAACATACCCTGATACTTCAGGAATCCTTCCTCACCTGTGACAACTTCCCTACGGTTTTTATTTGAGCTGGAGACTGGGCTTGTGCCTGAGCCTGAATCTGTGGCACCTGCACCTGAGCCGCCTGCTGCTGCTGTTGCCTGAGAAGCTGGAAGTGTGCAGGGGTGATGGTTTTGCCAGAGAGCTGCACTGTTGGTGTAGCTGTGAATGCAGAGGAAGAAGAAGTTTGGAAGAAGATTCTGAATATTCCATATAATTCACTGTTTTCAACTAAAAAGGTAATTTGTTAGATGTAAGCTTTCCTGCTTCTGCACAGTTTGTGGTCCGTCTACACATAAGAACACATTAGTAGAAACATGGTGAAAAAGCAGAGTAAATAATAAATTATACATTCTTTTCTTCACAATGTTTTTTAGTTGAGACAGTAAATTCTAGCACTATATTGGTAGCTTATTAATATATATATATATTTTTAATTGTAATGGCTAGATACCAAGCATTGCTCTACTGCAACACTTTACCCAGAAACACTCACTGGAGAAAAATGTAATCTGAATAGGAACAGTAAGCAAGTTAAAAACTGTGATTGCCAAGTACACTGTAAAAAAATCTAAAGCTCTTTATGTACCCTCAGGGAAAACAAAACGAAACAAAACCAAACCCTAAACACATGATTATTACCTGGCGTAACCTGAGTCACCAAAGATCTTGTCTGGGTCTGCACTGGTGTCAGGTTCGTAGTTACGACTGCGGATGCTGTCACCGACGTTACTGCACGAACCCCCTGGGTAGATGCTATGGTCACCAGCTCCGTGGAGGCGGTGGGTGCTGCTGCGGGGCGCTGCTGCGTGTGCACCACCTGGGCAGTCGCAGTCCCTCCTGAAGTCTGAATAGGAACAAAGTCATTATTGCTCACAGTTTTCACACCTCACATAAAAAGCTAAACCTTGTAGAATCAGATGATATAGTTTCAGAAACAAGCATCAGAAATAAAGCACAGCAGGCCCAAATCTTTCTAATGTATCTGGTCAGATATGTCTCATAATCAGCTTCTCGTTAAATCTTGTTCAAACAGGCTGATCACTAAGACCTTAATCACTCTACAGAAATCTCATTTTACTACCTTTCAAATTTTTACCTTCTATAGTGTTATACTCTTAAAAGAAAGTTCATACTTAAAGCATAGAGCAATTATAGCCTGGTAATAGCATGATCCATTTCCTATGACAGCACTCATTTATGAAGCACTGTTAATAGTACTATCAGGTACTATGTTCTGATAAGCTGTCCCAGGGCGTTCTGATTCTTTTGGCAGGGCAGATGGGTTGCATACAGAATGCAGCTGGCAAGGGACAGAGCTTCTCATAACATGAAAAGCTAATGCAGAAAACAGATTATAAACAGATGCTGATAAAACCTGCAACCATAATTAGACCAGAGACACAACTAGCAGTCTACTCACAGTCAGAGTTCCAGGAATAACAGGCGAGGCCAGACGTTTATTAATGGGCTGAAAGGTAGCAGCAGGGACTCCAGCAACTGTATTCACTATGACATTTCCACTCACTGTAGCTGGAGGGAAAAAAAAAAAAGGAAAAAAGATTAAATATGTGATTTAAAAAAAAAAAAAATCTCATCTCCAATGCCCAATTATAAAGTCTTCTTACCAGTCTGAATACTTGTCCCAGTAACTGCTGTTTTGATTGTGCCCGCCTATTTAGAAGACAATTGAGGTAGCCATTCAGAACACAATAAAAAAATGGACATAGAACTTATGCTTCTGTGCTGTTTAACACAATGAATTTAAGAACAATACAACAGAATGCACTGATATTTCTACTATTGCTCACTGGTTTTACTTAACACAATTTATGCACATGTTAGGGTTCTGCCACACAAACAATCATTTGGAGGGCAGGTGAATGTCTGGTAAATTTTATATCATTATTGATATTAGTTTGACATCCTCGATAACAAAATAAAGGAGTAATATATTACTCTGGCACCATGCAGGTACCAGCTCACACAGACACATCACTGAGCAGTTGATACACAGCGATATTTGTGGGTCATAGCCCTTTCTCTCTTGAAAAGCTGCTGTACTTTAGACCTTCAATAAGCAAATTAAGATCATCCCTGCCTGTACATGTTAGCAAGCAAATAGGGCTGTTTATGAAAATACAAACTTCAGATCTGCCATCAAATTTATTAAAACAGACTCTATACCTAAAGCCACCATGAAAATTTTGCCTATCTACATTAACCCATCCTATGGTGGTTCCATCAGGACCTACAGTGGCTGTTGACATTCCACTTCTGCAGGAAAGTATCATTTACCGAACCTTTGTTTTTAGCCACTTTATCCAGAGAACTTGGAGAACAGAGAGACTGTTGGGTATGATTTTAGTGGCTAACAGCATAAAGTAGTTTTGCTAAGAGACTTTGCTAAACATTTTTCATTCACTGTGTAATGTATTTACTCAGACTTTAATTAATGTCTAAATTTAATGGGATATAAAACCTTTGCTAATGACATGGCTTCTTTTCACCCCCTAATGCCAAGGCCTACCGCAATAAGAATACGAACACAGGGAAAAAAAAAGATACCTGGCACATTCAAAAGAGAAAATCTGCATTAGTCACAGCACCAACCCAAAACCCCGTGGCAAATAGGATGCAAAAAGAACTGAAATTACTGTCAGAGGCACCAAGCCTTCCCCTTCTTACCAGTACTGCTGTGTTGGCCACAGTCGTTACCGCAGTCTGCACGACCGCTTGCGGCTGCTGAACTACCTGTGCCTGCGGCTGCGGCGGCGGCTGCGCTTGCTGCACGGCTGCCTGCTGGGCCGCCTGCTGCCCGCCCTGCTGCTGCGGGGCCTGCGGGCCCGTCTGCTGCTGTGCCCTCTGCTGCTCGGCCAAGGCCTGCGGAATCAAAGCGTCAGCTCCACAGTCTCCAAAACAGCGCACGAAACAATTAAGATAGATTTTTTTTAAAGCTTTCATTCCAAGCATGTATTTTATGTGTGCATGGGGATAGAGCATTCAAATCTGACTTTGCTGTAACTTTCTAACTCCAAGGCACATGGTCTAACTTCAAACTAATTTCAACCTACAAGCTGTGCATTCATGATTATACAGCTTAGAATAAAACACAAGCAAGTGAATCTCCCTCCAAGAAGCAAGGAATAGCTCCTTCTCAATAATAAATGAATGGAGGATACAAACCAGTCAAGAATAAAACAAGGATGAGGCTTTTTTTTCTTTAAATGCAGATTTTCCAAAAAGGTGCTGGTAAATATGAACCTGACACAGGGGCCCTGGGAAAGGTCCTGTATCAAGACTGGATATTCAAACCCTCCTAAACATACAACTCGCCCATGACATCTACTGTACCAGCTTCCCCCAGATGTCAGTTTTTCTTGCACTTCCTCTACCTCTTGCCTAGGTGTTTAATTTCTGCAGTCATACACACAGCTGACTGTACCTTTTTCTCTTTAGCAATACGTTCTGCTCGGAGGGATGCAACTTGAATTGGAGGAAGTGGTTTATCATAGTTGATTCCACTAAAAACAGTGAGAAGAAAACAAAGCATGCAGTATTTTAGAAATAAAAATTGAAAGTTAAAAAAATCCCACTTTTTATTTAATCCATAACTCCTTTAAGATAGAACGCCCACCTTTCTGAAAGCACAGATGCATGCTTTGGATTCTTCTGGAAAGGATTCATGCCAAGTCTGAAATTGAGCAAAACTGTGTTACTAGAGACAGAAAAACCTTAAAAACAACACTTGATTTCACATGTTTCAGTAGATTACACTGCAGTTCTGGTGAGGTTTTCATGGTATTCCTCCCATCAGTACTAGAGCCTGGATACAAATAAACATTAAGGGAGACTTACAACATGAATATGAATTACATGAATATAGTAAAAGCTACTACAGAAATACACATGGAACACAATATGCTATTAAATGCTATCAACATCAGAATACTTGCAATTCACACAAATGGTATGTAGATTCATAAAGGAGATTAAAAAATAAAAATAATAAAAAAAACACTCAAATGTGTGCCTTTTTGCTCTTAACCACAGAAAAAAAATAATGGCACAAGTAAAAGTAAGCCCAAGAAATACAATGGTGTTTCAAAGACATAAGGCCAGGGCATAAGGAAAGAGTTCAAGAGTACAGAAAGGAAACAGTAGTATGTAACAGAATGTGAAATAACTTCTGGGTGTGAGAGCAGTTCTATAGACAGCATCTTGCAGGTCTGTGGAGACAGGGAGCTGGGATGATCCCAGTTAAACTTACAGAGGTTTGATAGGTGGACTTCTTTTCCCTGCAATCATTTTCATCATCTCAAAATGATTAGTATAAAGTTGCGTGTGGGTGGCACCCTCATCTTGAGCATATATCTGATTGGTGCGAAGGGGGCGACTGTTTTTAGTCTAAAAATGAAAACAAACCAACTTTCAATTGCGAACACTCACATTTTGCATTTTGTCTATGTATAAACACATGGTGTGCTTGCAGATTATTTAAAAGGTACTCCAACATATCTACAACAGACTGGTTTCTGCCTCGTGCCACTGATAACTTACTGTTAAACAAAACTCTAAGGGAAATATATAAAGAAAAAGCACAATAAGGAGCAGTTCTCACGGTCACACTGGCATCAGCACTTGGGGACATACAAATAGCAAACTCTAATTTGAAAAACAATCTTTGCTTTAGTTTAGATTTTGCAAGTTTAATTCAATACTCAAACCAAGAGCCCATTAGTTTCTAGTTATGCGTAGCACACACACAGTGTAACGAAACCATCACTGCACTGCACTGCTCTCCTAACAAGCTATGTTAACGCTCAGCACACCATGCCCTGCTACTATTTGGCTTCTTCTAAGCAGCAACTGTCAGTCAGGGACAAACCTGCTTATTAGTCAGAGATGGGACTATGGTCAGAAGTTCTAGACTCTATACCTAGTTCTGTCACTAAATTGCTGTATAGTTTGGAAGAAGTTGCTTATATTCTTGGAATTTATTTCTGTTTCCTATTATCATCCCCATTTACAAAGAGGTGCTTCTAGCATTAAACACATTATGTATCTGTAATCCACTTAGACCCTAGTATGAAATAGTTCATGACATACTATGAAATACAGAGCTTAAGTATCATCATAATAAATAATAATCAGGATAAGTTACATGGTGGTTGGTAGATGGAAAAATAGCCACTACAGTTTAAGTGAAATAAAAAAAATGTTTGCATGATTTAAAATTTATCTATCAAATCCAAAAGCTGAAGTCTGGTGTCAATCCACTGTATCAACAAAGAAAGGAAAAATAAATTTGGAATTTTAATTGATGTTTGAGAACTCAAGTAACACTCAAAATGGATCTCATATGAATTATCTGCCCACCTCCATTGCTGCTAAATACCACAGTGTCTAGATTTGATTTTGAAAGAATACCAATGCACACCTTATAAATACTTTTTGTCTTCTTTTTAGGATTAGCTTCGTACATTAGCTGTAAAATAAGAAGGAAAGTTAGATGATCTTTTGTGGAAGATTTTGTTCAGCTGCTTTTTCTTTTCAAAGAAATCATATAAAATAAGTGGAAATCCTGATGAGGATAATTTTATAAATTTTAAAAAAGTTAATTATTTACACTGTTGAAACATTTAACAAAAAAAAGTTTAAAAAGATAAGGAAAAACTCTACAAACTTAATGTAAAAATGACGCATGATTTCTAAGTAAACTCACCTTTCCTTCTTCCCTTGGAATAATCACATTTTCGTATCTGTTTCGGCATTGTTTTGGTGAGCGATAGACTCTGCTGCACGAGTTAACAACATCACTAACAAGATCCCAATTGGGTGTGTGTGCTGGTGATACAACAGCAAGATTCAAAGGAAGCTCCAGTAGCTGCTTCACTGCCTAGAAGAGATAACGGTACAAAAATTTCAGATGACAAATCATTTCAATCTTCCAAACCTACTCTTATCTGCATGCATCTGTACACCAAAACTACACTGCAGTTAAAGGAACACAAGTGATACACAATCTGCTTCAAATTATGTTAGCAAAATGCCAAAGTAGCCACCAGGAATTAGAAATGACCTTGAAGAGATGATGTGCACAAAGAACCATTTCTGAAATTACAAACTTAAATACAATACATAATAACAGCAGATAGTGTGGGTATCATCTAACCTGCAGAAGTGCCCAATCTTCACTGATCAACCACTCCGGATTATCCTGTCCAGCCTCAGCAGCTGGTTTGACAAGAGTTGGCAAAGGCTTTGCAAACTGTGTCTGTTGTTTCAACAAGATGTTTTTCTTCTGTTCTTTGCCTTCTCGTCTCATTTTCAACATTCCTGGGGTTGCTCGGTCGAACAGCGAACGAGGAGGAATAACTGTCTCTCCGTGACGTTGCTTCTTCTTCCTACCTGCAGCTACAATAATAAAGACGTCTTTGGTAAATGGTTACTACCTTTGACTTTTTTTTCCTGCTACTTGTAACAGGAAACTGCTTCTCTTTAAATCATCCAAAAATATATAGAGTTTTCGGCATTTCCTCTTAAAAACACAGTCTGTAATGAAACAAAAGATGGCCAGAAAAACATAAAGCAACATCGAACTTGTCCTAACTCACAGAGCAGAACATGTGTTTTGTAAAAATGTCCTTTTCAAGGTAAAAAAACACCCACATGTCAAAATAGGAAAACACACTATAAGAACTGGGGTTTCCTGTAATTATATTGCTTTAAGACCATCACGAGACAAGAAC
The DNA here is from genome assembly GCA_034781795.1 of Crypturellus tataupa. NCBI lineage: Eukaryota > Metazoa > Chordata > Aves > Tinamiformes > Tinamidae > Crypturellus > Crypturellus tataupa. The sequence goes on from JAWLRI010000869.1 coordinate 2,974,256, forward strand.
TTTTATTTCTTCAAATCTGCCCATTCAATTTTTCAGGGACAGACATACAGTCACAAGCAAAAAAATCATAATTTCTGGACTTTTACCAATAGACATCATAGCAGTGTTAAACAGATATTTACCAGATGGGTCTGTTTTGTGTCGTTTACGTTCCTTCCGGACATACACTGGTGGTAACTTTGACTCCGGAATGGGAGTGGTATCATACATCAGACACATAACAGAATCAATATAGATATCATTGTCGTCTTGAGGTGGAGTGGGGGGAGTCCAAAGCTACACAGAACATAATCTGTAGTTAGTGTAGTGCATTAGCTAATCATTGATCTTCATTTCTTGAAAAAGAAATAGCCCATTTTGAGTGTCTGTTGTTACTTTTACGTACCGGCATTATTTCCGTTTGTCCATCCGGACCTTCGTAGACATATTCCTACGAAACAAAAAGAGAATACAGTTCAAATGACCTGACTGAATCCCAATGGAATAAATATTTTCAGAAGAACTTAGAGGCAATACAGAAACAATCAGGACTATGTTGCGTGCATACTTTGTTATATGCATCCTCCCGCATGTAGGTGAGAAGTTCCTCTTCATCCTCCCAAAGCATTTTTTGTTCCTTTTCCTTTAGCACCTTCATATGCTGAACTTCCCATGCTTTCTTTGCAGCTTTCAATTCCACCTAGGTGAAAAACCAGGCTCATTATAAACTTAATGCAGTTAACACAGTGCAATTAACACTGAATTCAAAGCCAATTTTTCTTTTTTTTTAAATGGACAAATTCCTTAAACTTTAGATTTTCTGTGCCTGGAAATTTTAAAGTAATTTCTTAGCAGATGCCTTCCATAATCACTCAAAACACAAACTCAGAACCTGAGTTAAACAACAAAGACAAGCAGAACCTAACTGCACAAATGGACACCCATGCTCACCTTTTTCTAATGAACAGCCTCACTGAAATTAGTAATTTTTTCCCTGATATCAGTTAAGTACAACAAATAATTGCCTAGCTGTGCTGAAGAATGTTATTCTTATTTTATAAATAGAAATTAAGAACTCACACCACCTTAAAACAAGACAACCACAAGGAGATGAGTTCCCTCTAAGGCATTCTGGTGCTTAGTAAATATACTATGCAAAGTAAGTGCACCCAGAAGTGCTTACAAAATACCCACTGCCTTGCAGGGATTTCCATTTTGCATTGAAAATCTCTCTGCTAGTCTGTACCATGACAGAAAACACAGAATAGAGAGGTCTGTTGTTTTACCTCATTCAAATTTGGCTCATTCTCTTCAGCAGAAACGTGGAAGAGCTCTAAATAATTCAAGGCATACTTCTCAATTGGAGTAAGCTGAGGGAACATATTAAGGAAAAAGAAGTTAGTATTACAGATGAAAAGAAAGAAAAATGACTCAAGGAGAATGATTTAAGGTTGTCGTTGAAATTAATCTTCCTTTCAAATGTCTTAACAACTTAGGTCAGCAGGAGATTTACCATTATTTTATTGGGAGGAGTATAAAATCCATAGAAAATAAAGTTTCTGTAAGGCAAGGCTGCAAAGAAATTCATACATATGTGGACTATATGTTGTTTTTTAGCCAAATATTCATAGAAAGGCAGGGTACCTGATCCACAATAGCAACTAACTCCTGCAACTGTGTGGTTTCTTCATTGTATTTTGTCTCGCAGAGCTCTGATATCAAAGGTTCAATTCTTGACTCAGGACCCATTTCTTGTAGGTGATCATTTGACTCTTCATTCTCTTGTTCAATACTGTTGAGGGCCTTTCAAAAACACATATTTTAAACGCAATGAAAAAAATGTAAAAAGAAAAAATGTAGAAAGAAACCCAAAGAGAAGTTCACTAAAATCCACCCCAAATGTTTGCAATAAATTTCTTCTGAGGCAGAATAAACAGTCTCCAAGAAAGTATACTATTCAACTACTATTTGTATTTTGATGAGAAAAAATAAGAAATAAAACTATTAGAAAACACTGATGGAATTTACTTGAATAAAAAAGACAGCTGTTTAATAAAAATGTCATATTTGCTGTATCTTCTCTCCTCCTCACTAATTTATGTGTTAATTAATTACCTCTATAAATGGTCTTGCAACTTTAGGCGAAATGTTTTCTGATGGAGATGGTTCTTGAGAAAGTACTACAAATTCTTCTGCTTTCACTCTAAATCCAGAATCCTCCATAGGAGAATGGACTTCAAACAACTCCTGAATTGTTTGCTTGGTAATTAGAAGAAGAGAATTATGTTCTAGGATTATTCTGTTTCGGGTTTTTTTGTTTGTTTGTTTTTATTTCCTTGAATTAACTCAGGTTGAAGTGATCTTATAAACCATATACTGACTAAAGAAGAAACAAACTTTATAATACAATGTAGTAATATCTGTTAATACATGGAACATTGCCCATTGTCTGTTCTGTAATTTTCTCTTGTAAGACTACAGAGCCAGAATAAAGTGTTAACAGATGATTTACAGTTATCTGTATCAGATATACACGCTTTACCCTCTGGCACTGCCATGCCAGCAGAGGCAGAAGAGGATAGACTAGCTTCACCAGTGTGGCCAAGATCATCTGAACCTTAGATCAGCAATGGAGAGCCTATGCCACCGAGCTTTGTATTTCACATTTTTAAAATTGTTTAAAAACTTGCAAGCTCTGCAGAATTTTCTTGGCCAGATTTAAACCAGAATATATTAAGTCACAAGAATGATGCTTTTGCATCACTGTGCAAGTAACAGCATTAACAGATAGCATCACATTCTCTCAAATACTAACAGTTGAGCTACAACAATCATGGAATCTTACATGTTTATCTACCGAATCCCAGTCCAAATGCATTTCTAGTACACTTTTATTAAACATTAATACAGGTGTTTGAACATATTTTGAATATTAACTTACCTGTGTTAAAAAGGCCATTGAATAGTCATTTCCCTGAGCAGCTACTTCTCTGATCAAATCCTTTGTGCCATTTTTCAAAAGCTTTTCTTCTACAGAATTACCACTGACAAGCCTGAATAAAAATCAGAAAACCTGATAAGCCAATTTCAAAAGAGTTTTCAGAAACCAGAAATTGCCCTGAGAAAATAACACTGAATTTGTAAAGTATGATGGTTTGAGGTTTTTTTTTTTTGTTTTTTGTTTTTTTTTTTTGTTTTTTTTTTTTTTTTTGTTTTTTTTTTAATTGTGGTACA
>JAWLRI010000869.1:2977478-3005807 GCA_034781795.1 Crypturellus tataupa
AGAGCAAAAAAAAAAAAAAAAAAAAAAAAAACAGCTACCATCTCCAGTTTAAAAACTAACCTTATTTAAAGAAAAGTCATTTATCTGCAAGCGTCACCTGTATATATGGATATCTTTACATCTCCCAATTCTGTCACACCATTCCTGAGCCTTTGCATCCATCACTGGGTTTAAGTTGTTGTCATAGAACACAACAGTGTCTGCCTCGACGAGGTTGACACCAGTGGAACGACTGTGAGAAGAGAGGATTGCACAGAAAATGCGCTTGTCCCTGTTGAAACTTTTCATCAGCTCCTAAAGGCAATAAAAGCAGGCAGTAAGTAAAACCATGCACCGAAATAAAATCAACATAGCCTAATAAAAAGAAGAGGAAAAATAAAACAGTGTTTCAAATGGGTAAGAGACAAGGCAGACTTCCCTATCCTAGATGTGGACAAGTGCTAGTGTGAACTTACCTGCCGTTGTTCATGGTTAGCATATTCATCAATCCTCACAAATGTGAGATAATGGAAATTCAGGAACAACTCCAGTATGTCCAACATCAAAATCATCTGTGACAAAATCAGCACACGGCGCCCTTCAGATTTCAATTTTTGAAGGAGGATAGCAAGAGCTTCTAATTTGCCTGTATATATAAAAAAAAAAAAAAAGAAGAGATAAACAATATTGGTTACCTGCTGCAAGGCAGCAAACAATCAGAACGCTGCCACCAAATGCCCTCCTTTACCTGAGTCATACTGCACGAGCCGAAGGTCAGGGAACTGCAGCAAGTGCGGAGTTGTCATCTGTTGCAACTGATGCAATTGTGGAGCTGCCTTCTGCTTCAGATTATGCTTAAGGAGTCTCAACCTGTGACTGTATGAAGGGGGAGGATTTGCTACATACAAACATGGGGGAGCAGCAACTGCAGCTGGTAATACAAAAAGAGCCCTGTGAAAAGCATAAAAGCAAACACTGGGTTAAGAAACAATGTACAAAATAATCATTTGTGGCAATAATCTTCAGCATGTCAACATTCACCATTACCTAAATATCTTAGATACCCTTTGTTAATGCTACAAGTGAGCTGCTGTATACATTCAAGGTAAACATTGGTGTTTTTTTTTTTTTCTATCCGCTTCGATGATAGCTTCTATTAAGTTGTTTGCACTGTGATCACTGAATTCATCGACTAGAGCTCAAATACAAAAACATCATACCAGACTTATTAAAAATAATTCCAAAAAAAGTTCTTCTACTTGCACTGTATGCTCCCGAGGCACTGCAGTGATTTGCTCTACACACAATCTATTAAATGCTAGCTTTAGCTAAACTAACTTCTGCTTAGGTCTCTGTGCCTTAATTCTTGTTGGTTGGATAAAAGCATTCAGAAATACCAAATCAAAAGTAAATACAAAGCCTGGGGATGCAAGCTGAAGCAAGATCAGCTCAATTTGGACCTGAATTTAGAACTAAGGCACCGAGCACTGTTATTTTAAGGATATCTTTTTTTTTTTTTTTTTAAGATTGTTATTTTAATGTTAATATTGCGCATCATTTATCATTAAATAAATCAATCTAAACCAAACAAGCTAAGAAAGAGAAACAAGGCTCTTGAACTGCTTTGAAAAAACTGTTTAGGAGGTAAATAAATGTAAGTATGAGGCAGTCACGCGTTACCTGTTAACAACATCCTTTAACGATTCTAGTTGCTGAACCAAAGTCAGGATCAGTTCTTGCAAGGGATCACTTGGGCCTCCAGAGGCGCTTGAAGAAAGGCAACAGTTCACAAACCCAGCCCACCTCCAATGGTTATCTGCACAGGAGCACAGCTGAGGGAGCCTCCTGTCACCAGCCAAAGAGCAAATGCTCAGCAAGTCTTTGCCGTACACGGGGGCTTTCGAACAACGACGTTCATTGCCAGAAAATATTCGGTCCAAACGCTCCTTCAGAAGCTGGTTCTTTTCTTCGTAAGTTTCCTTCACCAGAAGAAAATGAAAAAAATATTTGCTGCTTATGGTGATCACTTAGGAGTTTGAATTCCTTTAGAATCAAACTATCAGGATGACAGTAAAGGGTGGTTTATATCACCACCATTCATGCTAGCCAATTATTTGGACCCATCAAGAAGCTGCAATTTCTTGTACAATTTAATATATATTTGACTTTTTTCAACATTTTATAGGTTTATCAAGTAACTTAAAAAATAATTTTACATATATATATATATAAATATACATATAAACAAAGAAATATATAAAATTTTCCCCAATTGCCTTTGTGTTAGAATCATATAGAAAATCCAATGCTTCCTTATTTATGCATTATGACATAATTATGATATAGCCCAGTTATAAAATCCTATCTGTCATCACAGTACAAGCAGTGTTTTAGTTGCTGTGGAATTTATACACCAAACTAAAATTTAGATATGGATTATAAATGAAAATGCATCAAACTTGTCAACCTGGAACACTTTTCATTAGTACAGACAGAACTAAATCAAAGCTTCCAACTAAATCATGGACTTAGTATCATTTCTGAGAAGTTGATTTACACAGGAAAATTAAGGGCAGTACCTGCAACTGTCCATGTGTAGGGACTGGTTTTAATGCTGCTCCTATGTCACCAGCTGACAAATTAGTTACAGCAGTTCTACCTGGAATACAAACTAAGAATAAACCTACTGTTTATATATTTTTTGAATATTGCTTTCATTTATTGTTTTTCATAAGCAGAAATTTCACAGTCGTCAGCGCACAAAAACTGTCAGCCTAAAAAGTCTTTTGATATTGCAAGTTTTTTCGTAGCTACATATCGAGCATTTCAAAGATACTAACAGCAACTTTCAGAAAGATCCAAGAAAGATCAAAACATAAAAAGAATGGGATTCTACTTTTCAGACAGATCCGGTGCATCCACAATTTAGTCAGAATGTCAAATATAGTGCAATCAATACTAATGTTTAAAAACAATATGCTGAACCTGAAATAAGTTTTTCTAACTTTTCTTAAGCAGTGGGAGGCTACTGAAGTTTCCTCTCCCTTTTAATGAAGTGATGTTTACTCCTCAGAAAGTCAAATATAAGCTCCAAGGGCACAATAATACATCAAAAACAAGCAGTAACAGACTGTTTGGAGAGACTGGTTTGTATCCAGAGACAACTGCAGCAGATGGCCATTTGCAGTGAACAAAATCCTGGCACTATATTTGTCATCATTTAGCAATTTTGCTATAAATGCATCCTAGATAGCTATATCTCTATTGTTTTTTTGATCAACAACTTGGTTCTGTTTTTAAGCACAGAACTGAACACATTTGCAGCAACAGACCAACCAGCTCAAGCACTATTTACAGAGGGAAAGGGAAAACAGTGGCTTGACTAAATGAGGCAGCGAAGAAAATTAGATAATAGCAAAATTCATGTGGAAAAAAAGAACAGAGAAAAATCAATGGACACTTCTCTTTAGTATAAGAAAAATCACCTAGGTCTTTATTTGAAAGAAGAAACAAAATATTTCAAACTCACTTCTTCCCATAAAAATCTGACCTAAGGCAGATTGAGGAAAGAGAAATTCTGAATAATTAATTTGACTACAAAGTCTCCCAAGTCTGAACTAAACATTGCTAACGAACTAAAAGTCCTAATTACTCACAAATCACTGCTCAGAAGGAATGAGCTTTCTCTCATAGTATACCCTGCTTCTGACCTCAACTTTCAGAATTGCTATCTCTAACAATTTGGAATACACAGCAATGTGATTTGATTTCTTCAGGCTAGAAAACCTACCTTGCTGTGTCACTGCTGTGGAAGTCGGCACACCTGCTTGATGCTGGTTTCCTAAAGCATTCAGAGCATTCTGAACAGTTCCAGCTTGGGAGACTGTCTGCATGACAACTGGACCCTGAGGTCTCAAGTACTGCTGACCTGGTGCTGAAACAATTTGAAGTACACTCCCTGCAATGGAGGCGTTAAAAATACACACATTAGACTGTACAGAGTGGTAAAGATTCACTAGTGATCTCTAGCAATAAACTAAGAATATCCTCAGTTTTGTCTATTTCTGCTCATCAAGTTTCTCTAAAAACAACACTTCAGTTTATTTTAACCATGTAACATATATATAACCATTAAATATAACATATGCAGGTGCATATTTAACAATAAGATACTGAAATACAATACACAAAAATAAAGTAACTGTCTTTCATGCATTTGACATGAATTTACATCTCAAGCGAGAGCCAACTCCTTTTATACCTCACACACAAACCAGAGCAGAACACTACAACTGGTGAAGGAAAGGAAAAAAAAAAAAAAGAAAAATTCCTCAAAGTTACTAAAAAGAGAGCATTCTAAACACTGGAAAACTCCCTGTTATGAGTCAAGTACCTTGTAACTGCAGGGGCTGCCCTGCAGTGAGCTGGCGAAGTTGGCTATGAGACAAAGTAAACTTGTTCCCTTGAAACTGCAGTGTTACAGGGGTCTCTGGCTGAGCAATTCTGCCTTGTGCTCCTGCGATAGAAGCCAGTTGGGCTATTTTTACTACCTCTCCACCTGTTGAAGAGGGAAACAAGCATTAAAAACACAAAAAGAGGGAGGTTGCTGTTCAATATTCACAATTCTAAGTTTTGGTTAGTAAACTGGTGCTGAAGCGCCCTCCATGCATAATTATACTTAGTGCATCAAAAGTGTCATATAAAAGTTAAGCAGGTATTGTTTTCTGTATTTGTTGGACCAACTGGAAAGAAAGCTGATCGTTTAAAATCTACGAATACCAACATTTTAGAAGTTATAACTTTACTTTCATTAGCAGGAAGGGTTAAGAGCTACCTGAAAACTCATGTGACACTTTGTAACAGAACAAGTAGAGACACTAAAGTGATTTCCACTGCCTTTTCAAGAGCATCAAGAAAGGTTTAAGGAAGATACAAATTATATTCACCCATACAGGAATACAAAAACATACTTTTAAATTGTCTGAAGATTAATGATCTTGAAGCATGATTTATATTAAGCAATCTGCACTTAGACAAACCAAAAAGCTTTAAAATGACAAGGACCAAGCTTTTTGTGACTTAACTGCAGAAAGGTTAGCAGCATTTAGCATTAACTATTACGATGTTGAGAAAATATTGGCATGAAAATTTAGCTTTTGTAAAGGCAGTGCATTACCCCAGAGATAAAATTAATACATCAGTGCTCAGTACTCTATATACATGCTAATAGGCAGTGCACATACAACCTTAAAGCAAAAAGCCTCTTGCTTTTCTCTGCCTAACAGTAGCGACTTTCCTCTCAGTGCGAGAGGCCGTTAGCAGACGGATTAGTGTTTAATATGAAAGGAATAATTAGGACAGAGCTAAAACATTTGGTCGGAAGGAAGTCTCGCCAGCAGAAGAAACATGCAGAAATAGGAGATTAAGTTGACACCGCTAACATATGTCCACAGCAATTCTATTGTTTCTTATCCAATTTTCGATTTTCCTTGGTCAGAGGAGCAACGCAGTGAACAAGGCTAATCAGAAGAGTGAAAAAAAAACAACGATTCTGTACACATTTTTAGGGTGCCTAGTAACTTAACCTCGCTGGAGGAAAGAGGTGGGAGAAACCTCGAAAGGGGAGGCCACTTACTAGGCAACCGTGCCTGGGCCTGGGAGGTGAGGACCAGCCTCTGCGGCAGCACACTCTGCTGCACCGTGTGCGAGGGGGCCTGGGGCTGCGGCTGGCCCAGCGGGGCGGCCTGCGCAGAGGTCTGGGCCCGCGGTTTCGCAGCACTGGCACCGCTAGCTGCTGCGCTGAAGGTCGCTGCTGGCGCGTGTCGCGGAGCACTGGTGGAAGCCTGAGTTGTCTGAAACGGGGCTGCTGCGGCTGCAATCGATAAGGGTCGTGTGGGCAAGCTGTTAGAGGTTGGTTGGTTTTTGGTTTTGCTTTTTTTTTTTTTTTTTGTTTAACTCCGCTGTTTTATTAAGCAACCTGCATTAAAGAGAAACCTTCCGAGAGGGTATTAAAATGACTACAGGAATAGCTTTTTCTTACAGACCAGGATCTTTATCCATGCCTATTACTCCATCCTATTTTTACAACATTATATATTTGGCAAGCATTGCATAAAGGATAAATAAAATATACAAAATCACTGTAAACTCCCATGTTTTCACAGGTTTAAACATCAACTGCCCCATATTTATTCCATACATTATCAGTTAGGTTACACAAAGCTTAGTTTTGCATTATACTGGCAGAACAAACTAGACAAACTAGTAGGAAAATGTACTGGCAATTAGTTCATTGGCATTTTTAAGTCATTAGCATTCTAGACCATTAAGCTAGAGGGGAAAAGAGATTTTTATTAACAGACTAACTTGTATCTGTACATTCAGAGGTTTATATAGTGAGCACAGCATGAACTCTCTTACCTTGATTTGATGAAACTGTAGCGATAGGTGATCTGCCTCGTACTTGTCCCTGCTGAGTTACTGTTGCTGTGGTCACTGTGCGCTGCACTTGAGTGCTTGGGAAAACTACTGTCCTGCCCTCAGGTTTCTGACCATATTGAACTGGTTGAAACAACCTGAAGAGAATAAGAAAGTCAAAACCTTTACTAAGATCATAATTTGGCTTTTAAAATTGAATGCTGACAGCCAGCGAGTGAGAAGTATAAATTTCTCCCTCGTGAGGTTTATAGTCTATGAATTCTAGTCCATCAATCAAAAATCTGTCAATGCTTTTTTAATATGTCAGGCTATCACAGTTGTATATTCACCAAGTAATCAAGCCTACAGATTCACTGAATCATTTAAGAACATCTATATCAATAAAATATAGTTGGCTTTACTAACTAAACTTCAAAAGCAGTACCAATACTTAAAATCAAGCAAACAAATAAAAAAGAATCATCTTGCCAAGCCCAGATCCAAGAAATCAACAACCCAATCCAGAGGCTCTTTTAAGGTCTCTTCAGAAGTTCCAGATGATCTCCCAGATGCTAATCCCTTGCCAACAGCTGGCTGATATATTTGGCAAGATTCAACTTCAGAAAGCTTAACATATGAAAATTCCACAAAAATCAGTTTGTTAGGTTCCACAAAGAAAACACTTACCCCAATGCATTCAGGAAAACAAAGGAAGAATTAAAAATGCTGAAGATGGCTTAAATGATCTATCCAACAACCTAGAATAGTAATGGAGCCCTCATACCATTTTCTGAAAGATGTCAACATCCCTGCAGGTCATCAAACAGCTATTTTTTCATCAGAAAAACAGCTCCACATTACCCTGAGATCACTAATTCCGTAAGAGAGAAACATTCTTAAAAATCTAGTTATATAACCTTATACATGGGATGTGATTGTATCAGCTGTACATACCTGCTTGGTTTGAGCTTCACTGGGTTGGGCCTGGGTGGTGCAGGAGGGCAGCTGTAAATCTCTTCAATGAGTTTTCTAGTGACCTTTTGTTTCGGCAGTGTTTGTGCTTCATAATGAGTCATTCGGTTTTCCAATCCAATCAGATCAAAGAGGGACAGGTCTGATTCCTACAGGCATTGTAAAATTTGATTTATTATTTTACTTGATGATACATACACATACAATAGGATGATACCTACAATTAAATACTCTCCATGTTCTATATGGGATTTACTTTCTGTATTTAGTAAAAACTGCCTAAAAGTTTTGGAAACACATCTTAGGCTGATAGACCCATTTTAAGCATCAGAATAGAAGGAAACAGAACTGAAATCATCAGCCAGTCTTACAGAAATCAATGCAAGTCATTATTTTACAATTCTTCTTAAACCATGATTTCTGGAGAATTAAGTTTGAACTCTTAGAATGTGATTACTGAGTATGGAACTGGAATGCCAAACTAAAAAGCATCCAATTATAGAACGTGATAAATACACGCTGTGCTACCCAGAGTGTATTTGGTGCAGGAAAAATCCTGCAGAAATGAGTATGGTGCAAAGCAAAGCTAGAATCTCTTCAACCACACAGTTCATGAAAAATTATTGACTATAAATCACTTGAAAACCTCAAAAAACTATCAAGAGAGAGAGATTAAGAAACTATGTACTTGGTACGGATGGTTATGGAATAATGCATTCTATTTATAAACTTCAGATTGACTGATGATGTATGATAAAATAATATTAAATACTGAAATTCTACAAGAGCATTAAGGAGGAAAAAAAATACTTTTTACTCACCTTCCAAATATCCTTTTCTAGGGCACTGAGCACTAGAGATGCTGTTCTGTATTCCAGAGTTTCTGATACAAAAGAGGTACTTGAAAGCCGAGGGTTTATCAGATCAGGATGATTACAAATTCTTTGCAGCTGCATCAGGACATGCAGGACACTGATAAAGTGACCACTTTTGAGGGCTTCTTGGGTTCTGTCAAGTAATTTGTACAGAAATACATCAATTTAAGCACAGATTTTATAAAGCCATAAAGAGATGCCCTTAAATCAGTAAGATCAGAATCTTAAGTGTGGTGTGTTACGCACAAATCTTCATACAGGTTTAGGTCTTATGTAGGTTTTCCCAGAATATTTTAAGTAGCACTGGAGTAAATTCAAATTCAGAAACACAAAACTGAGTTCCCCTAAGGTTAGGTACAACCTAACCAGCTCCCTATTGCTCCACTCATATTTTTTGTTTCCGTTTCATCCCTCCAGCTGTCACAAACCACTTGATAGTACAGCACAGGTAAAAGGGGGATGACACTTTAGGATTTCCGTAACAAAAAAGACCTTTGCAAATACTATAACAAAATAATGACAACATTGACCATTATAAGGTTTGATTTTAAGGTTCTAGAATTAAAAGCGTATATTTGTCATCAGCCTCCAAACAACACTAACTTGTATTCTTAGTTTACAGTGTAATCATATTTTATTTACTAGTCATGACAAAAAAATTCAGAAGAATATCAAAACACATTACGCTTAAGCACCAAAAATGAGAGTGTTTTTTATCTACTGTTTTAAGTCCTTACCCTGGTTGTAATATGACATCTTCATACATTGCTTTTTGTCGACTAGAAAGACGACATTTTAGCACATGTTCGTATTTCTTTGTTAGCTGCTTTTCAACATCTCTCTTTGATCTTCGCAAAATAAATGGCTGAATCATCTGAAACATTTCATAATTGAGAAAAAAAAAAAACTTCTCTCACTTCAAAGATGCAGTTTTACAACAGGAATTTAATATGATAAACCTCGTATATGACAAGCAATTACACTGCTACCCACACAGTTGTTTAAATGTTATTTGTTCTTTAATTACTGCATTCCATGCTTCAAAATCTAAGTCATGTATTATTTTTAAAATAAACTTATAAATGCTCCTCTGCTATCATAAAATCCTGCTTACAGAAAAAGTTCCTGTTTGAATTGAATAAAGTGGTAAGAAAGATCAGAAATTCTAAGTTAAACTACTTTTTAAAAAATGAATCAGCTAAACTATCGAGTTAAGCAAGATGAGAAAAAATAACAACATACTCTGTGTAACCTGATGACCAGTTTATGACAATAATCTTGGTTCTCCTCATTAGGTGCTTTTACTGGAAAATCCAGATATGCTTTGGAAATTCCTGGAATCAGAAAATGTACCATGGTCCACAGCTCCATCAATGTGTTATGCAAAGGAGTGTCTATCAGAAGCAAACGATGTTGACTGTGAATAATAAGAAAATATTTTTAACCAATATGGCACCTAGACATAACAGCCCTCTCAAAAAGAAATCAATATTCAAACCCTACAGTTATGGTAGATTTAGGATTGTCAGATATGCAGTGTCAAAAAAGCTAAATCTATGATTTTTTTTTAATATGCTATCAAGCTAGCTTCTTCATTGTAAAGTATCACAACATAAAGGAGGAATCTTTCTGAAAGCTCAGAGTAAAGTAAAAAGAATTTAAGCCGTATGTTAGTTGCAAGCTTCAAATGCACAGCACATCTCTGAACTTGCTAACTAGAGCTACAAGGGTAACTCTAGTTACTGAGTGCTGGTAAAAAGCACAGGAATTTGGTCAATCCAAATATGAGTTATTATGCAGGTCTCTTGAACAGGAAAACTACTAGTTCATGAAGAGAGAAAAAAAAAAAAAGAAAAGAAAAAGAAAAATACTGACAATTGGGAAAGGCTCTACACCATACCTTCGGAGACTGAAAACAGCCTCCCAGTGCTTCTCCGTCATATTCTTTATTTGTTGCATTTCATCTACTATTAAGTATTTCCACCGCATTTTCATAAATGCTGGGTGGCCTTTGAATAACTGTTTGTAGGAAGTGATACACACATTAAAGCTGTTGGGCTCCATCCACTCCTATAGAAAAGGAAAGAAGAAAGTGAGACAGAAGGGCTAAAGTAGAACTCTCAAGTGATCTTACTAACTGTCATGTATTTATTAGGGAGAGAAAGATACTATGATCCAAACTATGATTCATATAAGACAGTCTTGGTCTCTGAATTATAGCTGGTTCAGAAAGTAAATTGTGTACTGTATGTATTGTTCAAGACCAAGTGAGTTCCAAAAATACCTTTGAAATTCCAGAACTGATAGATCGAAATATCTCTGCAAGGCAACTCATACTGCTAAAAACTTCTTATAACCCAAGTTACAAGGAACACTAAGATAAATGCAGCTTAAGGGAAGATTATCACCATCCAAAATGCAAACTACAGTAAGACTAGCATAATACAATACCTACCTGTCTCTTTGCCCTAAGTTCTCTTTGGCTACCAAAGTAGAGAAGAATTTTCAGTCCTGGGCACCAGCGTTTCAATTCCAGCTCCCACTTCAGTATGTTACAGCTCCGTACAACAACAAGATGAGGACCCCAGTTACCTACAGAGGTAAAACACAGCAGTTAACAATAGAAGAGATTCAAGATAATTCACATTACTTATCTTCTCCCCTGATTTCATAAGTGCAGAGTACTAAATTCACTGTTAAAAGTGAGACCCAATAAAAATATAAATAGAGCTACTCTAATGACAAAAGTCTGAAACAAATCAACCAATAAAACTGACTCAAGGCTACAATTCACAAAGATAATGCTAGCCCAGCACCTGCCTAAAATTGTGAGAGGTAAATTAAGTTACCTTCATTACAAGCTAAGTGTGCAAAGAAGGCAATCACTTGCACTGTTTTGCCAAGCCCAGCCTCATCCGCCAGAATGCCATTGAGATTCTTCTTGTAGAGCTTTGCTAACCAGTCAAGCCCAATCTTTTGATATTCTCTGAGATGCCCATACAAAAGGGACGGAGTATTATATTTTACCTGTAATGAGAATGAATTTATACTTTGTTTTCTGATTTAAACTCAAGGATAGTATCATAAAGTATATCCATTTACAGTTCAGTAACTAGAAAACCATTTACTGTTAATTTGTTGTTAAAATCTGCTAAATCAAGGCATTCTTCATGTAAAAATGAACACACAGAGAAGCAGAAAACAGGAGATTTTTACCGCTGTTGTTATTCTTGCGCTGCCTTTAGGTAACAGCATTTCTGCTGCAGCAGCAACTTCTGATATGTCACGCATATGTTTCTTTGGAGGACTTGATCTGTCTATACCCTTGTACTGATCAATGCTGAGAAGTGAGTCTATGAGGACAACTTCCTTCTGAGGACTCTCCCTGTCAGAGATATGGTCTTCCATTTCTATGAGAGAGAAAAATTACATTGGTATTTTAAATAAACGTCAGTTTAAAAAAGTTATACAAAGGAAGTGAGATGGCTAGAATTCAGATAGGGATGTAAAAAGAGGTAGTTAACTTAAAAAAATAACTATATGATCTTACAATGAAAATAGTTTAACCTCAGGAAGATGCTCTGGATATTCACTAGCTAGACTAACAGGATCATTAGGTTTTTACAGCTTCTAGGAGGTCCTCTCTCTCATTTCAAATCTGCCCTCCAATCTACAATTCTACCATTACATTACTATAGAACAGATGGCAACTGTGTAATAATAACTAGCAATGAAGTATGCTGCTCTATTCAGTGTAGAGAGACTCTTCTATGGCTCACTACCATTCCTGAGAATCTCTCACACACCACGACTTTAAAATAGGCAAATATTATCCTTCTTTCATACACCAAGAAATGAAATAAGAGGAAAAAGTTCTTCACAGATGATTATCCAAAAAAAAAATTATCATGAATAAATCTAAATTTTCAGTTTCCTAACACTCACTCCAAATACTTAGCCAGAAAACCACCGCACTTTCCATATTCTTGCACAGAACATTACCCTGCAGTTAAAATAATTTAAAATGTGATTTTTCCCTCTAGTACAAATTGCCTAAGAGAGAGCAAGATCAATCAATTTATTTCACCCTGTATGTCAGGACTGTCTTCCAAACAAAAATAACTTACCTTCTTCACTGCTGTCCTCTTCACTGTCAGGCTTAGGCTGGGGCCAGTGAAAACTTTCTGCAAAGGCACCTTCGTACATCTTCAGCAAATCATCCAAAGGCAATTCAGCTGAAGATCAGTAAAGCAGGTAAGTTTAAACTTATCAAACCCTTGTTACAATCAGTACCAATGTGTTTGCTCAAGACATCCTTAACTCTTACAAAACGCACTAGTCCTATATACGGAAGTTAATTGAAGAGGTAGGTAAATAATTAGGAAAATAATTTAAAGATGGGGATTATGGAGAACACTTACTTTACACTGAGACTTGCAGCATAACTAAGTAATTGCTCATCCAGCTTGTTTTCTACTATATTACAAACTATGCAAATTGACAGTAAGGCAGTGATTAGAAAGGTAGAACATTAAATCCAACTGAGCGGCTAAATGATAACCAAAGAATTTGAAGTCTCCAAAAAGAGTAGTACTTCAACCCTACTACTATATCTTCACGACTGCCTGTTTGGTCTATTGAAGCAGCAATGTACAAGCTGTTGTTGACCAGTGAATAAGGAAATACCCTCATTAGGAACTTGGCTGAATAGCCAAGAGTTGTAAAGCTTCCAACCAGCCAGCTGGCTGCAGCCACTAAGCTGACAAACAGACCAAACAAACGAATTGTGAAAATGAATTTGACTGCTGAACAGGCGGAGCTTATCGGGAACCCTGCCACTAAAAATCAGCAAGGTTTTTACCATGATAACTGAACTGATCCCTATGGGATACTTTGCCATACATCAAGCTCTGCACAGTGCTTGCTGCTTTGTTGCTAACGCAAAAGAACTGCTGGCTGGAACACTGGCATCCCTAAAAGCCTCTTTTCAGTACTTAGACCTCCAGGATCCACACTTCAGGGACCTTTCCAGTTTATCAGGTGGATCACAAAATCCTGAAATACTCAAAACACTTCATACAATTTTCTTGCTTCCCCAAACATCCCTAACTGAGAAAACGCAGCACCGCTCATGATCAGAGTTCTGATAAAACTCACTACACTGACAGACAAGTACCCCAGCTTAGCCCATCAGATAAACTTCGTTTTTTAGATGTTTATCATGGGCACACAAAATCCATCATCATCCCATTAACTAACTGCTACAACTTCCTGCACAGAAAAAAAATACTGATCATATGATTGAACATCTGACTGCATTCAGCTTTTTACAAATACAACAACTGCTATCTGTTTTCACGGGTTATTTCAGAGCCTACCAAGAAGCAGCAAGTTGCATTCCTACCTTCTTTGGCTAGGTTAGACAATTCAGTTTGGTGGTTTATATTTCCTTCTTTAGCTTCCTGTTCTTCAATTGTTTCTTCTTCGTCTTCAACTAAAAGCAAAACAAATGTTCACGCTGGCATTCTAATTATCCAATAACTCAGAAGGCTTGTAACCTCCTAAACCTCCTAAAATATACCAGCATAGCACATTATGAATGTTAGCAGGATTCAAAAAGCATGAGACACAAGGAAAACAAGAAAATACGAGAGCAGCTCTATGTAAATCTTAAAGACAAGTGAAAGCACTCATGCCTGAGCACAAGGGCTGGGTGTAGAAGGTTATAAAGGGTATAAAGAGTTAACTGACTAAGGTCCTCGGAGATAGATTTGTTTTGGAGCTATAAACAGGGATTTCGGGGGGCAGAAATATGACACACAAGTTATCACAAGAAAGCCACTAAAGGAAATGGATTATCTTGTCTGAAAACATCAGAAAAAGTTTTAAATTATTCATAAGGTTTGAGAAACAAAGGACTGAGGAAAGAAACAAAATTTACAGCAATGATGGGAGTTTGTTTCCAGTGAACATTTTATTTTTCCGTGTTTATTATCCAGTCTCTCAAAGCAGCGGATGAGGTCTGATATTTAGTTTGCAAAAAGTGTTTGGTACGTGCAGTAACAGACTGAAAATCAGTGATTTCAGGGTTTTATTATATAAGTCACATACTGCTCTATGGACACACAATTTTGAAAAGTGATTTACCTTCCTCATCAGTCAAAGACGTGCTTGCCTTTCTTTTCCTTCCAGTTGATGACATGCCCTAGCATTGAATAATTGAAATGTTTAAAACCACAGAACACAGAGATACCGATTTCTGCTTTTTAAAGAAAGCAAGAGGTGCCTTGCAATAACAGCAGCTAATAGACTTAATGTCTACCTGTATTTTCCCCATGGAAATAAAACAAAACAAATAAAACCAGTCTCAGATTATACTTACAATACCGATGTTTGAACCAATTATCTTTCCCCTCCTTTTGTTTTAAAATTCTTATCCTTAGTATGAAAGCCAGAGATTTTTGATTGGGCAATTTGAATGGCAACAAACCTAGGTACAACATGGGTGACTGCATGATCAAAACTGCAAATTCATTCTGCGGTTGGAGCGTATCTGTTCCACCTAAAGACCTACCAGCTACTGTCAACCTGAACTTTTAAGGCCATGTGAAAAAGCACAATGCTGATCAGAATGATCATCTCCATTTCAGAAGAACCACAGCTGCATTTATGTCTCTCAGCAAGACATTTTAGACTGTTTCAGTTACACAAATGTAGATACTCTGCTTTTGTAATGAAAGTGTTTTGCAATCACCCACTTCAAGTGTCTATAGCTCAAATTAGCCAGCTCCAGTGTGGCCCCAAATAATAACAGAAACTTTCCTTTGGAAGAAGTGTTCAGACACAGAACTTTTATCCCATTTGGAATCAATGACTAAGTCCTCAAGAGTCAATAACACAGCGATATGGCACAGGCTCGTGCACTGGTCTACAATTGTTTACACTCAAATGTCCACCACAACCTGTACCATGGTTTGGACGGTAGAAATTAACACTATCACAGGCAGTACTAGACGGGGTTTGCCTGATAACACATGCTGGAGCTTGCTGCTAACAGAAAACTCAGCCGCAGGCTTGGTGAGATTTCAGTAAGTGGACACCAGCTATGCAAGGGCAAACTGTTCAGGGCTGCAGAATAGTCCCCAGCTTTTTTTTTTTTTCCCCTCCCCCAATTGCACAAACAAAGCAAGGAGTCCTAGAACACATTTCATTCAAAGCAAAGGATATTTAAGCTTCATTCAGTTTGATTTATTCTGCAACATACACCTATCCCAGAAGGTAAAACATGACACAAGCCCATGAAGGGCTGAAGATGAATTTTCAGGCCTTACAAGGCTTATCCCTGACTACAGTAGAATAAATTCCTGCTTGAAACAAAGCCTGGCAAATAATTTATGCAGTGCATGGTCTTACAACCTTACAATGACTGACTCAAAGTCACTGAATAAATAGGAAATCTTCTTTTAAAAGTCATGTGTTAACCACAACATAATCCTCCACTTCACTGCTAAAGGTTATGGTTCATAATCAAAAATAATATTTGTGCTAATGCCTACAAATTCTGTTTTAAGCAGCTATGCAGAAATCTGCTTATCATTAATGTCTATTTAAGGGATGTATTAATTTAAATTAATCTGATGTTCTTAAGAAACGAAGGCTTACCATTTCACTTTCTCTTTCCAATAAAAGGTCTTCTATAGGTTTTGCATCCTTAAATCCTGGAAAATTATTATACTTGAAGTATGCATTGGCATATGCATTTTACATTAAGTTAACTTTTAATTGCACCCAATGGAAAACATAAAAACTTTTAATACACTATAACAAAAATAGAACAGTAAAAAAAAAATCATAACTCATAGATAACTCAGAATCTACTAACAGCATCTACCAATTCTATTGCCAATAAGATGAAATCCCAATTTAGTGAAATTATATGGAACAAAGACATAGGAATTTAAACTAGATTTCTTGCGAAATGAAATACAATTACCTTTCCTTGTAATTTTCTTTAAATTCAAAGCTTTTCTCCTTTTCTCTTGAAATTCAATTTGCAGTTTTATTTCAACAACCTGAAATGTAAATCAAGTTTAATAAAGCATTTATATAAATTAAATAATATTAAAAAGCACTGATTTACAAAAATATTACAGAGCAAGCATTTTACCTGTTCAATGTTAGACCAGAAGTACTCTATTTCTCTAGCAATTGATGCAGCAATTCGCCTTAGTTTATTCTGTTCTTCCTTTTTAGCTCGCTCTTCATTAAGTTTCTTTTCTTCATGGTAACGAGCCACAGTTCTTACCATCTAAAATACCAGAAAGATTGAATTAGGTTACCTCAATAAATAGAACATTTCAAGAGGAACAAAGGTCACAAAAGCCCAAGCTATTATTTGCACCTGAAATCAGTAAATCAGCACCAAATAATAGATCATTCACAGCTCCAAAGTTACAAAGTCTCCTTTAAGATAAAAACCAATGCTTTCTACTCTCTTCATCTTTTCCATAGGAAAAAGCAAACAAACAAACAAACAAAACATGTAAATAGATTTGGTACAAAGTTGAATGACCCCCCAGATTGTTTTGATTCAAGAGGATGTGCTTTTCAAGTACCTTCTTAGCAGCTGCCATCTTCCATTTTCTCTCTTGAGCAAAATCAGTTGCCATCCACTGCATTTCCTCCAGCAAGTAATCCCAGTGAGATTTGGGTCTTGGAGCCTCCTGGAGTTTAGGAAGTCGCCTCAGGGACCATAAACCTTCCTTCCTCAGTTCTGCTATTCGCTGATGGATTTGATTTTCCTTAAAAAGAAAGGGGTGAGATGCATATCATTGCAAAGCAGCTGCACAATGCACTTGCAATAGTAGGCAAATATAAAAGTAGCATTTGCTCCAACTCTATCAAAATATTTTATAGCAAAAAAGGAATCTATCACATGCATTACACAAATCAAGTCAGAATATTCTATCAGTGTAGGAATCACCACACTAAATTCAACTTTATGCATAAACAGAATCGCAGTACCTTAACTTGTATTACAAAGAGTATCATATTGAATAAAAGAATAAAGACATTCACTGGTCAGCACAATGTATAAGACATATGCAAACTGCAATTAAGTAAATCTTGTTTTATAAGATAAAATTGCAGCTGCTTTCATCCACAGAGAAACACAGAAGAGGATGAACACATCCTATTTTTCAGAGAAAACAAGTTCCCTATGAAGTTCCTGTTAAATAAGCGGAACAACATGTCTCTAGTTTACTATAAACATAAATATGACTGCAGCTTCCTCGAATAACTAGACACACAAGGAGAAAGAATATAAGCCTGTGAAGACACATTAGTCTTGTTATTCATTAGCTGTTGCAACTTCAACTTCTCTGAACTTCTTAACTTCTTCTGGCTAAAACCAAAACCCAGTAAGTGAAAGAACTTTTGAAACACCATATTCAGAAAGCATCCCATTTCCATAATTCAAGCATATAACTGTTTATAAGTTCCCCCTGCCAAAAAAAAGAATCTTACCAGCTTTACTTGCTCAGCAAGCTTGTCTTGAGAGTTTTCCTGTGGTAATACTGCTGCATTCTGAGATGGACTTTGTGTTTTAGGAGCTGCTGCTACTGCTAAGCCTGGGGGCTTTGAGGCAATAGGAGATAATGACTTGTTAGTTGCTGGAGACGTTCTGTTTGTTTGTGCTGGGTACGTGGAAGGTGGCGTGGTGCCCGAGATGGTTGCTGGCACAAGGGATGAGGTAGGTGGCAGCGTATTTGCCGTAAGACGCTGAGTAGACTGAGTTGGATCTGCAGATGGTCGTGTCAGAGTCACAGTCTGCCCAAGAAACACATTTATTAGTGATGAGCTTTCATCCAGTACTGCCTAAGCTTGCATTACTGCAAAATGTAATAATGTCCTAACTTTAAATCAAGTTAAAAAAAAGGACACTTGCATTTTCGTAAGGAAAGGATTTTGGCTTATAAGTGTTGTCTACATGTGTTTGTCCAGTGGAGTTAAAAACCATTAGAATCATATTTTCAGGAAGATAATATTCTCATATTTTACGGTGCACTTAAGCACACCTTTTTTACCCCAATAAAGCTCACGTACCTGTTGTTGTACTGCAGCTTGTGGCTGTGACACTTGGCTCGGTGCCTGTCCTTGCACGTGGATTGCTGGCGGCACCTGCTGCTGAAGCGGGGCTGGCAGCGGAGCAGAAGTCAGGGGCACCCCTTGGGGCTGGATCTTCACCTGAATCTGGGGCTGAGCTGGAGATTCCACCACCTGCGGTTGCTGCTGCGAAAGCTGCAGCGCAGCCGGGAGAGGCGTCAGGGGGACGTTGGCAGGCTGCAGGCGCCCTGGCAGCTGTGGCGGTGGAGTGTGCAAACTCGCTGCGTTCTGCACAGGAGGGCCCTTCGACGGGTCGTACTGCTGTTGACTCTGCTTCTGTCCTGTCAGCTGTACAGTCTGCGGAGCGGGCGGCATCCCACCTACAAAGCAAGGGAAAGCACACTCTGATTAAATTAAAAGCTCCCATGCTCTTTGCTAGTATAATGAGGAAGTGGACTGCAAGTAGATCGATTTGTTACTTACTTTGCCACAAGACACCATCACTTGAAAATACCACATCACAATCACAAAGTAAATCACTATGACAATAAACAGCAAAGATTTTTCATGCACAGAACTACAACTAAATTTGGAGCACAGCTATTGTAAAAAAAAAAAACGTTATTAAATGTCTTCTGAATTTCCTATACTTAAAAAGAAAAAAAAGTGATGAGCTAACAGGAACTTAACCTAAAACAACAGCACCAAGTCTAAATAATATTTAGTTATCAACACATTCACTCTAACATGTTCTAAAACCTAGCATCACTAGTGAATAAAAAAATGCCATGTATGTTGCAAATTAGGAGGCTTCCTTTTCACGAACCATTGGCTCAGTTCCAGGATTCTCAGATTAGCCAATTTGCATCAGCACCTGTGACGTATTTCCATGCCCACATGCACCTTTGGAGCCCGTCACTCAGCTCCTTAAACAAACCAGGCATTGCATACCAAGTATTAATTTACATGGAGAAGTATATGGTGGGGCTAGGATCTTGGAAGGCTGGAAGCCCAAGTTTCTAGTCCCATCACTAACATCTCCTTGTTAAATTAATGTGCAATTGGCATGTGGTGACACAGTACCTTGTGCCGTTGGCATTAGCTGTTGAAGAGGAACTCCTGAAGCCACACCCGGATGCTGAAAAACCATCCCATGACGGCCCACTTCAATTCGTGGTCTCTTAGACGAATCTGTGATATTCAAATTCCATTTATGGCATGGTATAATGGAATGGGTTCAGTTTTACAAAGCAAACTACTACACATGATTTCAACATCAGCTCAGAAAGCTACGACTACTATGCATGTGTAGCATTTATGAGGAACGCGCTCCAAGGGCAGAGACTCTTTAACCTCAAGTTGGCCATCTCCAATCTTCTCAGTCAGAATAACCAACCTAACAGTGTTTCCATGCTTGCCAATCCAGTCCTATGTATTGCGAGTGGAGTGCACTCTACACACAGCACCATTCACAATAGAGAGGGCTAAGGATCTGGCAATTTCCAAGGTGAGGCAAAACTGTATTTCAAGAGTTACTGTGTAGTTACTGTGTAGTGGGCTTCCTTAACTGCTTGGAAAACAAAACAAAACAAATTAAACTGAAATTCTGCTTGAGAGGCACATACCTGCTGGCACAAGTGCTTGTCTCTTAAGAGCTTCGATTTCTATGGTGTTCACAGTCCCCGTAACAGGAGTTACTGTATGTGTTTGCTATTGGAAAAAGAAAAGAAATCAAAGAAGTTCAATATGTGAGTAGTCCAGTGTCAAGATGCAAGTTACTAGCAGGTGTAAAGAGGTCACCGGAGAATGGATTCTTCAGAACAGCTGTGCAATGAAGAAAATAAGACTGATTCAGTTCCTGCTAGAAATTTTGGGCCTATATTGCACTGATACGTTTCCTTCAGGTTAAATTTTTACAC
Source organism: Crypturellus tataupa (assembly GCA_034781795.1). Classification (NCBI taxonomy): domain Eukaryota; kingdom Metazoa; phylum Chordata; class Aves; order Tinamiformes; family Tinamidae; genus Crypturellus; species Crypturellus tataupa. Next base: position 2,997,748 of record JAWLRI010000869.1, read on the forward strand.
GGCAAACAAATTGGTGAAGCTACTGATATAGAATACACACTTGAATTTTTTCTAACAACATGATAAAATCCAAGAAATTACAGCATGTAGGAAAAGTAAACTTAACCAAAAGTTCTGTGATTTCTGGTTTGATAATTGGAAGGTAATGCTCTTCATCTTTACTCTTCATCACTTGCCTAATGCTGCAAAGACATCACAACAACTTATTCAGGTAGCAAACAGCTGCAATAAAAGGCTGACATTACAGAAATCAATCATTGTGACTTCACTACAGGATTAAACAGAAGGGAAATTCGTTGAAGAAAGATCATTTATACCAAAACCAACTGCATGAACACTAACAAGATACAAAAAAAAGTCAAAACATTTGTGAAAGATAATCCTTTTAATTCTGCATAAAAAGCAGTAACACAGGAATTAATTCTCATCCTGAAGATAGTTTAATTTTACATGAGAAACTCCACCACTGTCACTCTCAGGACAGAGCTCTACAGAAGTTAGTGCTGAAATACTTCAGGAAAAATTGCTAAGATGAAACAAAAGAAACTCAGCCCAGTTACAAGCTCCAATTCCAGCTGTACAGATTCTAGAGTTGAACTTGATTGCATGGCAAAAAAAAAATACCGAGTAACTTTATGTAGAAAATCTTCCTAAAGCTGTCACCTCAGAGCACATTAAACTACTATACATTTTGCCTGAGGATAAATGTCTCTTAGCTATGAACTAACAAGCCTAGAAGAGCACTATGAATACTGTGAGGGAAACCAGAGGGTTTCACTCAGTAAGCTGGAATGATGCAGTGCATTAAAACTTTTTGAATTATTACAATTAATACTGACAAAGACAGCAGAACCTAAGTAATTCTTCCTAGACCAGATTCAGATGTCAGACTGAGATAAAGCATTTCTGAAGCAAATAAGTTTGGAGATGATTTCCATAATAAAGTCCAGCAGTGTTTGTACAACTGGTTCTTTTGAGTGAATTTTTAAGTCCTGTTTTTGAAACCTCCTCAATACTTAGCCATGCTATATCCAATACTCTACTATGAAACTTAATACGAGAAAAATAAAGGCTATAGGTAGAAAAAGCTTAAAAGATTCTATTAGAAAATACAAAGAAGGCCTTTACAAAACCCTAAGAGAACAAGCTGATTTGCCACTCAAGCTCTCTAAGTATAATCTGCTTTTGTAAGAGCCTCCACATTTCACATGTACAGTGACGTTTCTCCAGAAGTCTTGTGAAAATTTATTACAACAGCTCTTGTATCATTAAACATTTACTAGTAAAGAGAACAATTTCCCAAAAGAAGCTTCTATACTTCACCACTCTATACTGAAATAAACTCTCATATTATTCAGAGTGTATCCAAGCCTACAAATAACAAAATTTCATATTTTCGCCACTGTGAGGGCATTTGTGGTGGTTCTAGTGACCCTGCTATACTGTTAAGATATGAATTTTAGTTTTAAGAATATTTGACTCATTCTTCAGCAGTGATCAGCAGTTCACTGTCCTATCACACTCGATATGAATTAAGCTTTCAAATTTTTGTGTTCTTCTAAAGCAGGCGTGCAGCATATTTTATGACTAATAGCCAAGATCTGGCAGAGCATCATATGCTTAGGCATTTACAGAATTATTCAAAATAACATCACAAAAACATATTTTATGTAACAATTCTGAATTAATTAACAAATCCAGCTTATTTGCTGCTTGCACCGAGTGCCTTCTGGGACATCAGTCTAAAAGGGTATGTTCTCAAGCGCTGCCAGTGCTGTTTTTTCCATCTGCATTTCCATTTGGGATGACTGCAATCGCACAGGTTCAGGCTGCAGCTCCACTTTAAGATTTTTGACTAACATTTTTTCGTAAGCCTCCCACTTGTCTGCATTATCATCACCTAGTTAGATGAGACATTTCAAAGTGCAAAGATAGTATGTTTTTATAAATTGCATTCACATACCACAAGGTACGTGGGAGAACTCCAACTGTCCTAAGTTCAATTAAAATAACAGTTTTCCAGAGGTCATGATTCTGCAGCATGTCCACAATAATCACCTGGAGTGCTGCACTTATGCACTTAAAATTGAATTGATGCTGATCAGGACACATTATTTATAGATAAGTAAAGTATCCCCTACTTATAGATCAGTAGTTACAAAGAGAAGTATTTACGGAAATGGATGATGCTTCCTGTTGAAAGTTTTTGCTAAAGTTATTCCATTTTTTTCTGAAATACCTCTGAAATACTGTCGTACTTCAGAAACTACCTTATCATTGGTGAAGCTGGTACTTAATGTTACGCTTAAACACTATAAAAGACAATCTGATACAATAGTACATATTTTAAAGCATTTAGATGAAGCCTGACCACCTAAGGAGACTTCCAAAACAAGTCAGCACCGGCCATAACAAAGCTCCCAGTGCAACTCCCTTTATTGAGGGCCTCATTTGTGAAATACCATAACGAATAACGCATTTGCTGTATATGGGAATACCATCAATTTTGCATTGCTTTTAACTCTCCATTTCCCAAAAACTAGATGAAGGTAGTGTGGACTGTATGGCTTTTATGGTAGAGACCAGTAATTTATCCTGTACTATTTGCTTTAAGTGTATCTAACAGAGCTAACAGGTAAGCATTTTAGCTGAAGGGGACTAGAGCACGTTATTTCCCCAGGTGCATAAGCGGTGGTGTCCCAGTAACACAGTGCTAGAGGTAGATGAACACACACACACTAACTTGAATCTAAACAATGCATCACTAGTGATCCATTAAAAGAGTAACCAATTACCATATTTTCCCTCTGCTTTGTACATTGTCTCCTCATTCAAAAATTTGCTCAAATTCCTATAAAATAAAAACCTGCCCTTCGGTTTCTTCTTGCTATCCTTTACGGCAGAGCTAATGAAAAGGTGTTAGTTATTAAAAAAAAAAAAAGAGAGAGAGAGGTGGTGTTACTGTTATTTGAAATACTTCAGGGAAGGTAAAACAAATACCCTTCTGCAGCCATACTCAGAACCTTTAAAAAAAAAGAAAAAGAAAAAAAAAAGAATTTTAGAAGAAATCCACAGTTACAATGCCACAGAGAAAAGAATCCACACTACTACTACGCAGAATGCACAAATGAACCAAATGCATCAGGGAAACAAAAGACAAACAAACCAAAGTGAAAACATTCAAGCTGAAAGTTAATGAAATAAGCCAGCAACTTTGAGACAAAGATTTAACTTCCTTAATGCTCCATTAATACTGATGTATTTGAAGATTGCAAAGATCTTTTTTTTTATTTTGTTTAGATGGTAAGGGATGGGCTCTTGGGAAAACTCTAATTCATCTAAGAAATACCAAATCTGAATGAAGGAAAAAAAATCTGGGATGAAACTACATTTTTAGAACCATTGAAAAGTACCTGAAATGGTTGCTGCTGGGATGAAAAAGCAGCAGAAACATTTGGAGGAAGCTGGGTTGCTATAGCGACAGGAGTACCAGTCTGCCCATCCTTCCCTGTCACAACCTTTACCTGAGAGAAATATTTTGGGAAAAGAAAAAGGGAGAATCATTTTCTTTTTAAAAGTTTTTTGTCTTCTTCTTCTTTTTTTAAACTGTTCACACATTTGTTTTTTACTGATGGCACCTCACTGAAGAGGGGATTATAAGTAACTGACCATCAGTGCAGCTTGGTTTGACACAGGCAATTTTTGAGCAGTTCTGTTTCACTTTTAATAGCAGAACAGAGTAAAGTCTTGACTATTTATAGTGACCTCTCACCACTGGAAAGCTTTTCTTAAATCTAGTTCACATAAAAGCGTGGTTAAAGTTTAGTGATTGCAGTTCCTAATGGACAACAAATTAGCATGACAGACAGTTTGAACTTAAGAGCGCCCCAACATTTATTTAAGCAATGAGCACAGCCACCATTCGCTCTCCCCCATTAATTCCCAAAGTGAACAACCTTTCCAGGCAAGGGATGAAGTGCATTGCTTTAGCAGAAAGTGATAAAGAGGAGGGAAGGGGAAATAAAAGAGAACACGACAAAAAAATACAAAGAAATAACACACTCAAAAGATGTCTTAATCTTTCAAAAGGATCCATCATTTAAAAACACTCAAACAACCCGTTGTCGGAGTCTGCAATATCTTCCAGCATTTAAACTGACAAGCAACATTCCCGAACAAGATGATCCAACACAAGAAATTGTGAAGTACAGCAAACTCAAAACCCTGTAGACTGAGGGGCAGAGTCTCAGCTGCCATAAACTATAGTAGTACCGTGGAACTTATACAATTTACATCCACTAAAGATCTCAGAATTTGCATACTGCAATTAAAAAATATCTGGTTTTCAGCTGAAAAACTTGCAAACCAACTAAAACAACTAAATAATTTGGCAAAACAAAAGCCAAGTGAAAAAAAAATAGGTAGCTGTTGTCAAGAAATTAAAACAGGACAGCTTTTAAGTTCCTAGGTATTAAAAAATATCAAAAACTATTATAAACAGTATATAGATACAGATATGTTTTTTCTCATCAAGCACTTCAAAACAAAACAAAAAAAAAGTCCAACAAAGAACAAGTTGAACTCCAGCTGTTACACCGTTAATTATTCCATCCAAATTCCATGATTCACGATGTGACTTACCACTAATGAGTTATACCCAAGAGTCACGAATATTTCCGGAAGACATTGATTTATAAGTATTTCAAAGCAATATGAGTTTCTTTGCAGACTTTTTTTTTAAATAAAAACAAACCAGCATCTTCACAGCCACACATTCTCAGAAATTGTAAAAGGTATTTACGAGTGCCAAGAGGTGCTAATTCACCAGCTACATCAGGGCTGTTGCAACCACTTGCATACAAGCGGCACCCTCTGCACCACAGAGGCACCGTTACGGCACCCAAAGGGGTGCTGCAGGTCAAGACTAAGACGGATGAGTACAAACATGACGGAAAAGCTGCACAGCACCTGTTTTCAGTGAGCTTATTCCAAGTCACTTGCCATTAACAAATACTGAATGAAAGTAATTTAGTTATTTGTGTAAATAACAGAAGTTAACTTTTTAATATCCAGACTATAAGTGCTTTTTCTTTTCCTTTTTTTTTTTTTTTATTGATTCGGGTTGCAATATATACACAAAGTTCTAAGACACCCTAAATAAACTGATGCTTTACTGTGGATCCATATTTATTATGATACACATAATTAATTAAAATCTACAAAAGACAAATAAAGGTTTAATCTCTCATGAGACTTTTGCCTTTTTAGGTTGCTTGTGTACACCTAGTAAGTGGAATTTAATTTATGATAAATAATCATTTCAAAAGTTTATAGAGATCCACAGTAATGCAAAGCTCATTTATGTTTTGTCTTACCTATTTCACATACAGGACTTACACACTAAACTAGGACAACGAAAGCTCCATGGACCTCTCTGGAGTGCTTTGCTTTTAAATACATACATCTAATTGCATGCTCACACCAACCTGTAAGATCACACTACCTAGCAAAACTGCATTCCCTCAAAGAATCCATTAGAAAAAAAATGCAATATTTCTTTAAGTGGAAGTGATTTTTCAGATACTCTCATATTGTCTAATACCTCAGAAACCATGTGCAAAAACTTCCTCTATTATTTTGTTCCAAAACTTTAACCAAGAGATTTCTTACCTCATCATTTATAACCTCAGATTGCTCCTCCTCTTCCTCCTCCTCCAGATCCAAGTCATTTTGCCTCAGGTATGCCTGCAGTGGAACACAGTGTTTCTTCTTAAAAGCCAAAAAGTCCATCATATTCCCCTGAAGATGCTGCAGGAAAAACAGTTCAATCAAGCATTCCTTGAAAGTTTCCTTAAGCATTTCCATTTGCTTATGGTGATGATCCAAACATTGTTTTCTCATTTGAGCAGTCTCTTGGTTGGCAGGAGGAATCTCCTCCAACTTTTTGGGCTGCTTTTTCACTGCCGGGTTAACTGTAGGAGCAAGAGGAAGATTTGACAGTCCCTGCGGAACCGTGGCCCGGGAAGGACTTGTGGGAGGAGGCGGCGATGCCATTCCGAACGCACTCGCTCCTGCAACTCCTGCTATCAACCCACCAGAAGTCCTGTCATAGCCAAGGGGTCTACTCAGCTGTTGTCCTTGAAGCACTTGCTGCTGCTGTTGCATAAGTTGCCCCTGGATAATATTGCTGATTTGTGGTGGCAAGCTGGTGGTTGTGATATGCCCTGGGCTAGCCAAAGATTGCATGTTTGCTCCGCTAGCCACAGGACTTTGAGGGCCCAGGTGATGGATGGTGCCACCAGACTGCGAGTGAGGCTGCGAAAGTCTGCGTTCTCTTACGGTAGCAGGCGCCCCAGAAGACGGGAGCTGCACTTGTGCTGCAGCTCCTTGAGCAATCTGCGCAATTCCTGGTCCTTCCTGATACACGAAGTGCCCCCCATTGGAAGGGCTCAGGCTGATCTGCCTCACAAGCACGCTGGCATCCACAAATCCCCTGGTGGGGCTCTGGCTGCACATGCCCAGGCCGGGGCCCGGGGTTCCTGCCCGCACGTTTGGTAACGTTTGCACGGGCACCGGGTTCGGCTGCGTGGGGCTCTGCGACTGAACCTGTTGAGGCAGCGGCGATGTGACTTGAATGTACGACGGGGAGCCATGCTCAAAGCGCCTCTGCTGAGAGCTGAACTGGAAGCCCGGTGACGTCGGATTCGGGATTGGCAAAGGGGTCAGCGTTATCTGCTGGTTTCCTGAAGCTACCGGTCCAACGTTCTGCAGGGTGATGTTCACGTTCTGCCCGGCCACCGGACTTCTGCTCATTATAAACTGCTGTATTTGGTAGCTGGGGGACTGCGGTGCGGATGGGCTCGCCGAAGGTGCAAAGGAAGCTGCGGGGGACTGGGGTAAATTTGCCTGTTGCTCTTCTCCCTCGCTGCCCGTGAAGGACCTGGACCTCTGGAGCTGACGCTGGGCATTCTGAGGACCGTTGCCATGGTGCATGATCGCTGCTGCAAGGTCTTACAGTACGTTCTAAGGAAACACACGCAGGCAGAAATTCTGGTTACAAGGAAGGTCAATACATTTCAGTAACTGAGAGCAACTATTAGGAAAAAGACTTCCTAGTAGGAGCTCCGTTATTATCTTTGCAGTTGCTTAAAAGTTTTATGTTATCAACCTAGTTTTCTGAAAGCCTCATCATCACAAAAACTTATTTAAACCTCTCATATGTTTTTTCTTGCTAAAAAATGCTACTGAATTGTTTGCAAATGACAGATTCATCTTAAGTAGTCAGGTTGGATTTAAATAATAATTAAAAAAATTCCTTGTACGTGGAATTTCAAGAATGAAAGTCTCCTTTATCAAAAATATCTGCTGTTTTTGTGTTCAGTATTCCCAATGTCTCAATATTTTAGCAGTTAATACTCTATTCTCCAAAACACAGCAGCTGTAAAAATGTAAAGTAGGCTTCCTCAATAACAAAGAAAAATTATTCTGAAAAGCAGACACACACTACTCAACTTTGCTACTCTAACTACTGAAAAAAAACTAAATTGTGTTATGAAAGATTTCTTCTGCAAATAACTTGGACGTTTGCGAAGATAAGTGCCTGACGTTTAATTCTGCATTATTCCCTTCAGGACACCAGCACTTTAAAAAGACAAAAATCAATCTAAATCTGCATTTCATTTAAAATGCTGTTTATTGAGCCAAAGTATGCAGAGATTAGAAAGTAGGTTTTGAGGTTTGGTCACTTGCAGAATTAAAATAATAATAATAAAGAAGTTCATTAACACGTGCTGACCGGTAGACACAGTGCTAGGTGCCAGGCAGCAGCAAAACAAAAACAAAACCTGATTTTTCCCAAGATTTCTCCGCTACTTTGCAAACGGGCGCTTCCCGGCAGCGCGCTGGGCCCCCGCGGGCCGCGCGCTGCCCTCGCCGCCAACTTTATGAATTCCCCAGCGCGGGTGTGGCGCGGCCGAGGCGGCGCGCTCCGCCGGCCAAGGCGGGATGCGGGAGCAGCCGCTGCTGGCCGAGCTCCGCGGGGCGAGATGTAGCGCGAGCCG
>JAWLRI010000873.1:0-22679 GCA_034781795.1 Crypturellus tataupa
ATTGCTGCTTCATGGTTAACCTGTTGTCAACCAGGACTCCCCAATCCTTCACTGTGGAGCTGCTTTCCAGCAGGTCAACCCCTAATCTGTACTGGTGCCTGGGGTTATTCCTCCCCGCGTGCAGGACCCTGCACTTGTCCTTGTTGAAGCTCAGGAGGTTCCTCTCTGCCCAACTCTCCCTCCTGTCTAGGTCTCTCTGTCTGGCAGCACAGCCCTCGGGAGTGTCGGCCACTCCTCCCAGTTTGGTGTCATCTGCAAACTTGGACGAGCGCACAGACTGCACCCTCAGCAAGTCACTTATGAACAAGTAGAACAGCACTGGGCCCAGTACTGACCCCTGGGGGACATCCCTGGCAATTATTTAATTTTGCCATTACTTAAGTTCGCCAATATTTAATTCTGTAGCATCTCAAAACTCTTATTTCAGCTCCTTTCCACCACAAAGCTTCTTACAAGAGACTTCTTCTCTGAAGATTGAATGGAAACAGGCTGTTGCTTCAAATCAAAACAAAGTTGAAGTACTAGCAAAATTAATTTTCTGTAAGGATAATATGGGTGGTATGACAATATTTACACAACGTATGCGAGTAACACACGCTTTGTAGCTTGTGCAGGGTAAGAGAATTCAGTAGGGCCTATTCAGAGCAGGTGGCATTTTTCATCTGTCTCCTTTCAGCAACATTTTACAGAACACTTGAAAAGGGTGAATGCTGCTTTTTGGACACGCTTAACCGCCCCGTGGTTTGGATGTTCATTTACAGATGATGCCATGTCCCACAGCAGACAGATGTGAAACTTCCACACAACTACCCAATAAGCTTAGGCCCTCTGAAAAAGCTCCAGAGAGAAAAGTATGTATTTCTGAGCAAAAAATAGCATCTATTATTAAGATGACCTGATTTAAGTCTCCTTTAGTGTTTAACCACATAGGAAACAAGATAAAAAAAAGCTTCCACACTGAGTAGTGCTTGGATTATCTGAAAAATAATAATCCAGACAAGTACAAGCTAGTATATAAAAGCATTTTATCAATAGCTCCAATATCAGTTATCATCAAGTAAGGAAATATTGCAAAGTTTTTAAATTCTTTTTCAGGTAACATCATTGGATTTATGGATGTGTAAGTTCAGTGGAGCGAGCACTCCTGGTACATCAGACACACGGAATTATTTCTTACCTTTCTTGGCAACTTTGTATAGCGAATATAGTCTTCCAAGAACATGAGAGCAGCCACCACATCAGGAGGCATCTCTGGTATCTTCTGGCTAAATAAAGTAAAATGGATAAAACTGTATGAAAATGCCTGAAAATACTTCTATTAGGTGCCATGTGATCCTTTTACAGGAAAATACTTTTATCTGAGTCATTATGTCAAACACATTTTACTAGAACAACATACTCAAGAAGGCAATGATGGTTATACTGAGACCCTACCCAGGGGTGGTATTTAGGGAAAGAAACACCCGTACCTTGTGCACTGCTCCATTGCTGAGCGAATAAACTGCCCGATGAGAGCCAGAAACTGCTCTGTGTATCTGGAGTGAAACTGTTTCAGGAGGGTAAGGAGCCCAAGAACTAAAGGAAGCCAGTCAATCTGATCAGCTGGCCGTTTGCACACCACTCCTGCACATAGAGAAAACAAAACCTATAGATGTTGATAAAACAGAATGTGTCCCCTATACTGCAGAAAAAGGTAGCAGCTGCATTTCTGCCACAGTAAATATCATCAAGCTATCCAATGAGATGAAATAAGACGAAATCGTAAAGTCAAAAGTTGAGATTCTGTTTCCTACTCCACTGTAGGAGTCAGAAACCGAGAATCCTCTATGTCGCTAACTTTAAATAGGTTTTCATAAGGTTTCCAATGAGAGAACAAGGAACAACAATTTATACAATACCTAAATTTTTGTTGTACTGAAGTTTGGGGAACTGGGAAATCAGAAATAGGAAGTTGACAGTGGGAAAATATGGGAGCCGTTTTGTTGTTATGTAGATCTGAGGAAGAGAAAGAAGAGGAACACAGTTTTTCCACATATTAACTTTTTTTACTCACTCAGCAATCTGGAAAAAATCAAAATACACCAAGCCCCAGAAGTTGAGCCTAACCTTATTGAGTGGATTGTGAATGCCAGCTGCTTCCAAATAGGCTGTGATCTCATACAGAAGAGTGTTGTCTTCTTTAGGATATGGCAGTGACGGATTCTGATAATGTGCTTCAATGTCAGCTAATATTGCTCTAAAGGAATACAAATTAAGTACTTATTTATACTGCTCACAGATAAACCTGAAGCAATGCTGCAAGTCTGACTAATATAAAAGTTTCACACACACACAAAACTTGTAGCTATTTACAAGCAAGATTAACCAATTTTGGATTTTTTCTCTTGTAAAAAACAGACCTTACTCATTTCAAAATCAGCACCAAACAGGGTTACTGTTTTTATCTCTTACTCGGGCATGATCTCAATTCCTGGAACAACCAAATGCTATTAGAAATCTGCACTGCCCCCTAACATGTTCATTCAGATTACTAGCTAGCCAAGTTATTTAACCCAAGGTTTTATAGGATTCAGATTCTAATATAATAATAACAACAATAATAATAAGACTCCACATTTTGCCCTAACTTCGATTTTAAAGATTGCCTAGTTTATAACAATAATTAACATGGCATTGACACAGGCAGTTCTATTTGCTTCTTACTTATTGAGATTTTCCAAAGCAGCAGCCAAGTGTTTGGAGTCAAACCTGCAGGAATAGTTCAATTCATTGGTAATCTGCCGTCTTAAAAGCTGCATCTGACCAACCTGGTGAAACAAACAAACCAAATGGGGGTGGGGAGTTACACTGAAGACAACAGGAGAACAGGAAAGACAAACTAAGGAAAACTATTATAAATAATTCCAGTGTACAGTAGTATAGATTACCTTAAATCCTCATTGCCCCTTAGAGCCTTTCCAGGGCTGCCCCACCTAGGTACACACACTGGAGACTGGCTCTGCTCTCTCATTTAATTAGAGAGCTTTGATTAGGCCTGCAATTAGAACTGAGAGACCCCAACAGTACAGGCAAAGGAGAAGTCACAGGGCCTAGGTTTCACCCACGGTTAAAGGGAACTGATCCAGGCAGTGTGAAAAGGACACTAAAGCAGTAACAACATGCCCGTGCAAACAGTTTATCACAGCTCATAAACTACCTCAGAAAAAGTTTTTTAGATACCTACAAAGATCCAAGCTACAACCAACCTTTCCTACTGAGACAGGAACCCACTTAGTTACTTTACTCAAAAAATCACCAAAATAGTTTCAATCTAGAAAGTTTTGGTGCACACGAAACAATAACTCCACCTCTTCTTCAGTGTTTCAAAAAGTGAATAATTACCCAACTAGCAAACATTGTTGCATCAAATTATTCAGAAAAATACTAGTGTAATTTGGAAATACCAACTCAAAAGGAAATGTCACTTGGCATGGAAGCTGTGCTTTTACAGCCAGACTCCACCACGGGGTGGGAATGGGCATCATTACCCTATGTGCAAACCTATACCTTACTGTGCATTAGGGTGATACACATGGTGGAATGTCTTTTTTTTTTTTAATTAAAATAAGCCCCTTGTCTTCCTCTATTCTTACAGTAAACTGTCAAAAAAAAAAAAAAAAAAACAAAAACTACCTTACAATTTTCTAAAAATACAAGAGGTAAAATAAAAAGTGTTTTAAAACACTTTTAAAAGTATTTAAAAGATTTTAAAAATCTGCAGTTTGGTATAGACTAAAGATTCAATAGATATGAAACTGCTATTTGTATGGATTTTCACTACCTATGTATTTGCATAAATAATTTGAAAACATGCTCATTCATCATTTGTGATGTTGTAGGCTGGAGATGGGGAACAGTAGGGAGAAGGAAGGGGGACAGGAACTCTTTGGAAAATGCAGCTTTTTGCTTGTCTGTTTTTCACCTGTAGGTAAAAACACTCATCTCCTCTTCCCTCCCTGCAGACCTTAGGGTCAGCAGTGGCAGGAAGCAGCAATGACAGGAGACCCCAGATAGGTTTGTTGCGGTCAACTTCCCCCTTCCTTTCCTAATCTTGCCCTCTTCAATAATACAGGGAAACCTCCACAGCATTTTGGAAAACCTCAGCTATGAAAAACCATTGGACATTTAGGTGATTTGAAAGGTTGGGAAAGATAAAAACAGAGGTGTGCATGGAACAGCTTGGTTAAACATTTTTTAGACTGACTTGTGTGAATGAGGCAAATCCAGCACATGCTGAGCACTGGTTCAGTCTACACAAAAAGTCTGAGCTTTAAAGCTTCCTCTCGTTTTAGGAAAGCTAAAGGATTTTACACATGGACTCCAGTGCTAAGCACTTTGTGGATTTTAATCTGGGTTAAAAGCCATCTACACAAAGAAAGCTTGGGAGCTCTCACATATGCAGGCATGTTGGATTTCTAACGTTACAGAATTCTACATCAAAATAATACAAAACTGTAAAATTCACAGATATAGATCCTGGAGTGGATTCTGTGCCTTGCTGAGTCACATACCTTCATTATGGAGTCTAAATAGGCTGTCCATACTTTCTGAGTCTTTGCAATTGCTGTAGAATAAACTTTGTTTGAATTTGCTGAGAAAAGGAGGACAAGAAGTTTAGAAAAAAGGGAAGCAAAAAGGAAAAAGAGAGAAATAATATGATAATTAACGAGAAATAATACGATAATAAACACACTAATACGATAGATGGCTTGCATCTTAAACAGAAAGCTCTTACCTATAATTCCTTTGAGAGGACTGACAGCGTTCATAAGAGCTTTTAATGTATCCTGTACTGTCCTGTCTCGTAATATATTTTTCTGAAACATGCTGAGGAAATTCTAAATAAAAGAAAGGAATAATAAATTCTCACACATGGCTTGTTACACCATCAGGATTAATTAAAGCATGGATGTGTTCAATGTTTTTTGTTGTTAGAGAAGGAATATTTCCACAATTGCAGAGCTGTTAAACTTTCTGTTTTTGGATCACACTACTCAGCATTACAAGACCTGCAGATCCACCTCACCAATAAGTTAAAACCCTGTAGCCAACTGTTTCTTCAATAGTTAAGGGAAAACTGCCATCTTCATCAATACTTACATTTCTTTTCATATTTCTAAGTGGAATAGGACATTTTCAGTCTGCTTTAGATTTAAGAAAATTAAAAAGCTGTTTCAAGTAGAGGTGTTACTGCACCATGTATCATGGTAGTCAATCCTCTCACCCAAGCAAAACAAACAAATCAATTCTTTGTATATATGTAGACAAAAGAAGGGCAGTACATAACTTCCATAAAACATACAGTTGAGAAAGGCATTCTTTATGAACTGTGGCTAATGTTAATATGTAACCTATGATGGTTAGCACAATTTATTCCAGATTAACCCCTTTAAAATATCAGTTACAGATATAATTACTTTTGAGCTCCAATTCACGTTTTCCTAAAGCTTTGCTTTGTAAGATTATTATTAAAAAGTCTACCAACCACAACAAAATACTTAGTTTCACCTGCCATTTCAGAAGTTAACAGAACTTTCATTCCACTGGAACAAGTTACTAAGCAATAAAAATGCAGAAAAGGAAGCCTGGAGATTACCTGGAGCTCCTTCACAATCATGAAGCAGAGCAGCCTGTCTAGACCATTGAGACCAAAGGTACCCAAAGTGTCTTGGATCTCTGAGAAGAGACGACTGCTGGTTACCTCCTGATGAGTTTTGGTATCATACCAGGTGTTCATTTGGTCAATGTAGCATGTAAATCTGAAGAAAAAAAAAAAAAAACAAATTATATATTTTAGAGTGGGCTGCAGACTGTTCCTATGATGATGCAAGTAATGAGTTAATTGACTCTGAAAGGCACTAAAAAGACTCTGTAAAGACACTCCATTTTCTGCAAGGGTTCAGTCACTCTCCCCTGGTTCATCTCTAGCTCTCTTCTTTGCTTCCTAAAGTAAAATGACAAATTTCTAAACTAATACTTAAAATGTACAGGACTGTTTGAATAAATTCTGGTTTTGCTGAAGAAGATAACCTTTATACCACAGCTAAGGAAAAACTATTTGCCTATAATTAGTATATTTGCTTATTATATAGTGGAATTGAACCAATACAATGCATGGAGCTTTAATACAGCTTGTGGCATATAGGACTTACTTTGGATCTGTGATCCTCAGTATTTCTCTACAAAGTCGACCAATAAATGTTACAGATTCATCCACAGGTGTGAATTTTGGTATAGGAATATGAGTAGACTGGTATATGCTTTGCCAGTCTTGAATCTGAAAAATAAAACAGTAATTTATAATGTTCTCATTACATGTATTTTTAATTTGCCTTAGAAATTCAATTTATTTTCTCTGAAAGAAATGCTACAGAACAATGCAGTAAATTGTATGCAGCAAAACACTACAAAAACAGAATAAAACAAAAAGAAGAATTAATTTTAAGACAAAGGGCAAGCAGAATACAAAGAGAACAACCTAAATTCCTGTCGAGAATTCCATCTGCTCCCTTCTGCAAGAGAACTATCCACCATTTTTTAGCTAAATAAGAGATCTATTCACTCCTTCACTTGTGAATTGCAATATGGTGACTAAAACCAGCAGATTACTATGGGACTGCTTATGAGCCTGCATTTTGATAACTGGCCACAGACAGAAGGAGAACTGCTATGATTCAGTAGTTATTTTCTTCCTTCTTCAGGAAGGAAAATAATATTGCCTGTTTATGCCAAATATTAAAATACCCTGTGGCACTTCACTTTGCTGGTATGCAACTAATACAGTGGGGATGCTGAAATCATTCCCCAGAAGGTGGTCATGGATGTTCTTTTGCAGCCAAGCGTATTTTAGTTGAAACCACATATATGTGGTTGATGCACGATGTTCTATCAGTCACTTTGCATACAAATATAAACAGCCAAATATTGGAACATTTATTAACATTTTTAGCCATTCCTGTTTTAACTAGCACCTTTGTTCTCAGGAAGTTATTGCACTCCTGTTCAACATTGTAGTTAATAATACGAGAAACTTCTTCTTGCCATATTTTTAAACCATATATGTTGACATAATCCTGGATATACTCAAATGATCGGTGGAATCCATCCATTGTAGCTGCCATGTCTTTCAATTTGGGCATCAGTTCGCTTGGCTAGAGGGAAAAAAGCAAATTGGTAAGATGAAAACGGAACTCTGAATAGGCAGAATCCAAACAAAATATGCAAGGCTTCTAAATGTCTTTCCAGGATTTTATAATGCTGCAGACAGAACTGAAAAGGTTGTTTCATATCTCAAGATTTTTTTTTCCTCCTGATCTTCATTTTAGGCATCTGTAGTACTACGGATTGATCTGGGGAAGACACAGGAACAAAACAACAGTCATGTTCTTTATCTTTTCCAGTCTATGTTCTTCATGTGCCTTAGATACATTATCTCTTGGCATCAATCAACACAGACAAAGATAGCACCATGAACTCAGAATTCACATGGCAACTGGGAATAGAACAGAAACAGGTTTTTTGGATTCCATCTCTCCTTACCAGTTTATGAACTCCTTTTAACATGAAACAAGGCATTCCAGGTAAGAACTTTTGAATTTTAAGAAGTTTCAAAATATACCTTATCTATGAAAAGGAAGCATGTATAGAAAAGTAAAAATTATTTTCTAAGGCATAATATATTACAAGAGGTTCCATCAAAACTGAGACACACAAAAAACAACATAAAAAGTAGCTGTAACTCACCTTGGCTCTAGGATTAAAGATAAGTCCCCTGTGAAGAGCCAGAGCTACTCGTTTCACTAGCTCCTTCCTTATTCCATCCTCCAGTAATTGTTTTGGATCCACCTAAGAAACATTTTTTTTCTGAAAGTCAGAAAGCTACCAAAAATATCGAAACATTTCATTTGTACCAACAAAGACATTAAGTACTTATCATGTAATAGTGAGAAAACATACTTTTCTCTACCAGGCCAAAAGAAGTATTTAAATACTTTTGATAGACAAGAGAGTTATTCTTTTAAGTTAACTAGCAAAGGTTGGGTATTATACTTCCCATTTTCAAAGTTTGTTAACTGTCTGTGGAGAAGGTACTACAATTATATACTACTTAGTAAATATTGGTTTTATTTGTTTACTCAGAAGTGAGTAAATACCGAGTTACCTGAGCTTTCTTTTGAGACTCTGAAAGAGGCATCTTAATGTAGGAAAAGCAGCCTTTGCCAATGGAAGAAACAGGTGTTCAGGAAAACTTGCCTTTTCCCAGTTTCCAAAATGCATCAATGAAAACTGATAAACCTATGTACAATGAGAACCGTGTGTTCTTGGCATCCAAATAAAAAATGTATTATTTAAGGATGCTAAGTCAGGCATCCCAGTTTGAAAATTTGGAGGCCAATTTATTTCTAATTGTCCTTTTATCTTTCCTCAAGGTTCTGCCTAATGTTGGAAATATCTACCCTAGAGTGCTAATTGCTACCAAGTGATTTTTTCCTAATGATAAAAGGGAACATTACCTTGATGATACCAACTAAAGTAGTTTTCATCATGAGGATACCTTCAGTAAAAATTGAGATCGCGTGGGTTAGCTTGGCCACCTTTAAGAGGAATAGAGGATACAAATGATTGAAGTGATTCCTTAATACACAAACAATCACTCTAAAAACATAATAAATATTTTAACAGAGCTAGCTTCCTACTTTAGGATAGAGTAATTCACACTGATGGAGTTTCACATTCTCATCTAATTCAAGCATTACTTCAAGTACTATGTATATATAGTATTAGATCAAGATAGGTATGTTCCCTGCAAAAAAGAACAGGAACCTTCAAGTGGCTTTGCCAAGGTTATGGGAGAAAAGACCTCTGTTTTATCTTTTATGACTGGATATAAATGTAAATTGGTCCCTGTGCAGATGGGACCTGCCTCTTTCCATCAATTTAGTACAGTAACATTCACTTAGTTTTAAATTGCAAGGTTAGCATCGTGTGCTCAGAATACAGCCAAACTAGCCAAACTTTTACCTTTATGATATTCAAAAGATAGAACAGAGACAGTACAGTTCAAACTTAAAATTTCACAGAAAATGTAAGTGAAAAACCTTTGTGTGAGTACTTCCCTTCTCCATTAAAACACAAAACAAAAGAAACATCTTCCCCCAAAACCACCATCAATTCTCCTTCTGGCTCCATCCCTGCCCACGTAAAAAAAAAAAAAAAAAAAAAAAAAAACCCACCTTTTTACAATATTTAACACATCAGTCAAGACTCAGGTCTGACTGACAGACTAATGAGAATCCACAACCTATCCACATAAAGCTCAATAAATAAATCACTTTGGCAAAAATTGCTGAAAACCGGATAACGTGTAATAAGCACCTGGAGACCTAATGCATATATTCTTTGAACATGTATCAGTCTTACTCATACTTTTGCTCATCAACTTCTAATAAAACGAAAGCAAAAAAATTTTAATGTTTATTCATATTTCCAGATTGATAGCAAGACAAAAATCCACACAGCAATAGCAGCTTTTCAGGCTGATCAGATCAGCCTGTCTCCAGCCCATGTTCACCTCTGAGGGGCTGCTGGAAACTTAACAGGGCTTATTTAGCCTGGGACCTTCTTTTTCTACAGAGACAAATATTCCCAACGTGAGGGCTTCTTTCCAGATTTTTTTTTCTCCCACCAAAACTATTTTTTTCTCCTACCTAAACTAATTGAAAACATTTACCCATACATATTGCTCGTACATATCCAACATATATTTATATTTTCTATTATACTTTTCTTCCCTTTCCTTCCTGTACCACCAGTTAATTCTAATTTAGTCAACAAATCCACCTTTGTTGTTAAAGTGCAAATTCTATGGAGCTGTATCTACTTCAATTTGGCTGATGTTGGCCACCTATAAGGCATGCGTTTTGAGAATTCCCTATTAACTGCACCTCATATCGTGGTCCAAGCTGAGCATAATCTCGTAGCTTATCCTTATCAAGGCGAGTAGGCACTTCAATAATATCATGAGTCTGAAGCTTTATAATTTTGAGAAGAGAGGTAAACATGCTCTCTGGAATTATCTGCAGGACCTTTGCAGAAAAGAGAAGAGACAGACACAGTCAGTACCTTCTTAGATATGTTGAAAAAGAATCTTAAATTGAGGATAAGCAATTAAAGACCAACACTAGTATGTCTCTTCACATGCTTACCTTTCTTACATAGGAAACCAACTCGCCAGAATAATACTGTGACACACTGAGAAGATCAGGGCTGTTTGCTTGGTTGATACGGAGAAGTGGCAAGTCAAGAGCAGAAGCAAGCTGGAAATAAAGTTAATATTTAAATTCACATGTCTGTTTTCCTAATATTTCTTACATGCCTGAACTCTCTTGGTCTGACCTTAAAACTGCGATTTGTCCTAAAGGAGGCATTCTTCCTAAAGGGAAATTACAACAGCAGGTTGCTGACTGGGTAGACAAACAAACAAACAAACAAACATCGAAAGTGTCTTTTGTTAAAAAGCCCCAAACCCAACCTGTAACACTACATTCTTCCTGGTCATAGTCTCTGAACTTATCAGCTGCATGAAAGGTTTTTCTTGTAATTTCTGCTTTCAGGCTTCCCCCATGTGCCATTTTCAATTCTTTTTTCTAGAGAAAAAGTGCATCTTCCCATGTTACAATAGACGAAGTGCATATACAGCATTATCCTTGGATTCCGATGTCAACCATCTCTGACATGGAGAATCCCATCTAAGCACCCATATCTCCAGCAAGTAGAACTTGGATAGAAGTTGGATGATGAGACTAATTTGACTAAAAGCAATGATACAACTGGTTGCACAGAGTAACATGCATAACTCAGTTTTATTTTACTTAAAACTATTTCGATTAACTTGTTACACCCCTAAAGAAATGTAGATACAGAAAAAAAATCAGTAAAAATCTGAATCATATGCAACTTCACAGACTTCAAGTCTATTTAACAACAACCTTACCTGACTTGCAGTGTTAAAGTACATTCATTTTTATTTTCACACTTACCTTTAAAAAGGTGGCTCTGAGTTTAGTGACCATAGATGGATTGACTCTTATGCTTTCCTGCATAATAGATGTAAAGCTGAAGAAGGAAACAAGACAGAGGTCAGCACCTTCGCTGGAACTCTGATTTTCAGATACTAAATAATATGTCAATATCACCAGAAATAACCCCAAAAGGGCACAGGAGATGAGTGAAATTACACTAAGGAAGAATTTGGTCTGAAGAGATACAGGTCATGGAAAACCATATGATAAAGGGGAAAATGGTTGAAAGGAGAGTGCATCATGCACTGTAACATCCAAGTTAATGATTCAGCAGCTTAGCAAATCCCACCATGCAAAGAAGTGTAGGGATCAGAGGTACAGGGGGTGTCCTTGGCCTTCCTTGACTAAAGGATTGGAGCGAGATAACCAGGGAAAAGCTAGCCGGGGTAAACAAAGGAACCCTTATCTTAACGATGCGCCCATCAACAAAACGATGCACCCATCAACGTAATGATGCGCCCATCTACTACTTATCTACGCATCCATCCAGGTATCCCATCTAGCTATCGATAAGCCTATCTACCAGTCAGACAGGTGCACATTTTTGTGTATCTAGTTATGTATCTGTCTGAAGCGCTCAGTGTATAAAAGAACAGTCCTAACGCGAAATAAACGAAGCTTGATGCTAGCTCATATTGAGTCGTCTCTTGCTTCCACAAGCCGGTCTCCCACAAAGAAGTTTTATCAGTTTTAGTTCTTTTTTGAAATAGGATCTCCAACATTTTAGAGAACTTAAAATTAGGATCAGGTAGACAGTGAAATGTTCACATAGTCTGCAACTAACAATGTGCCAAGGACGGCTGTTAATTCTTATTCAAACTAGTAAGAATTGAATACACCAAGGATCTCACAGAATAAGATTTTATGATCATTTATAAATGGGAGAATTTCTAGCATTAACAATATTTATGCACTTTATCCCCTAAACTCAGAGGAAAAAACTTCTGGTAATATACCTGTCAATTAATTGCCAAGCATAAGACAAATCACCAACTATTTGCATGGTGATCAAGACTTCTTCTTTGATGTTGATAGTTCGGATCATCTGATGAAGAAACTTGCGGGTGTCAGCCAAAAATTGGCAAACTTGCAGGTTAGATTCCAGCTGGTGAAATTCCTGCACCTAGATTTACCAGAAAAAATAGAGTGGGAAAAAAAAGCCCTTTTTATCTGTTAATCTTTAAAGAAGAGCAAAAGAAAGTCAGAAAGCTGATATACGTATATACATTTTTTAATATAGTAAGGCACTGAAATATTCTGGCCTGTTTGAGAGATGCATTAAATAAGAAATTTCACAAAATTACTCCAGAAACAAAACTATACCGAGTTTTTATACCCTGGAAATTAGGGAAGAAAACAAAAACAAAACACACCACTATGAATATATTTTACTTTTCCTGCCAAATTACACGTGGATTTTGGTTTCAAATGAATTCTGGTTTCAGAATTTCTACTAAAGTGATTATTAATGTTGCATAATTATATTTAATACTGAATTTATTGCTTCAAAGAAGCCCTAATAATTTACAACTGCAGGTGACAGTTTTTTCATGCTATAATTTTCATTTTACAATGAAAAGATCTATAAGCAAGTCTTGGTGACTTTATATATAACATCACAAAACAGGTCTGAATTTGTCATTCGTTTAGATCTAAAGATCTTTGCTAGTCATCTCTCTGAAGTTAGTATATGCAGTATCAAATATTATTTTTCAAAGATATTGGCCAATTTATCTCAAAATTTCTTTGCCTTACCTCTTCCAGGGCCTGTATTAACTGCACAGTTTTTCTCCCTGCTGCAGTGGAATCATCGTAGTTTAGGGACATTATTTGCTTGGAGATTTCTCTGAACCAAGCCTGAAGATTTTCTATTTAAGAAAGATTTAATCAAATACTTGCATAGATAGTAAGCAGCAAAAACATAAGGAAATTGTTGGTTAATAACAGCAAAAAATATTCCTAAATATATATGAGGCATTTAAAGGCTCTTCATCTTATTTTTACATTTCTACATTTCACCAGTTGGCAAACACTTAAGACTAATGCATGACACTAAGAAAGCCCTTCTGAATTACCAAAGACAATGGGCAGCATGAAACCTATAACAAATAACAACAATGCCCTTTAAAACATAGATTTGCGTTTCACGAATTTACAATGTTAATTGCCTCGGCAGTCTCAATTTTTATATTTTAGTTAATTTTGCCTATGAACTCTACATTAAACATGGAAAAGACAACTGGCTTTTCATAGCCTTACCTGGCACTTCTAAATTATGTGATAAGAAACATATTTTAAAATATTTAAAAAAAAATATTTTAAAATATAGACAATCAAATATTAAGTATGTGCTTAGCTTACAACACCTAACAAATGAGCATGTGACATCTATGACATTTTTCTTATTATCGTTTTATCTAAATATTTATACAATTTATTTATATATTTATATAATTTATACTCATATTATTTTATCTGTTTTTTCATTATCAACTTAGAAAAAAAAAATGTTTTACTTCACAAGAGTTTATTTCTTCTTACCATTTTTCTCCACTCTAGTAAGAGGCTTAACTCCTGAGAAGACATCAGCAAGTTCAGTCATCCTTTCAGACCCTTCTTTTTTATAGTTTTCCCATTTTGTTTGTTTTTCTGACAGCATCTGCTTGAACATCTTTTGGAAAAAAAAATGTTTTAAACTAGCAAGACAGCATACTACAATATATAAATGAAATAAAACATTGACCAGATTGAACTTATATTTAGTACTAAATACTTGGGAGATTTTGCCAGAATTTTAAGTGCAAAATTAACAGTATTGAATAATATAGCTAGTGGGATGGACATATACTGACATAAATCGAATTTTATAGTACAATACAAGACATATTACTGATTTTTAGTCAGTTACAGAAATATCCAGTGACATTTTAGCTGCACTAATGTTGATTTATACTTTGCGTACTCGTTTTAGCCTATACAAATGGAAACTCAGTACAAAAGGGGTACTTTTACTTGAAGTCAAGTCTGCTCTTACACATTTTACCATAACTTTCCGTAACTCAGAATTAACAAAACCAAAAAGTCATTCTTTATATTAGTGGACTGAGCAGGACAAGTGCAACTGCTGCTTCAGCCCTGTTCTGCACTTCAAGCAAAAACACTGTTGGCAGCAGTGACACGTTACCTCTTTTAAAATGAATTCAAATTGAGCTGTGTCCAGTAGCAGCTGGAAAAGGATCTTGGGATTGTACCTTGAATCTGTTAGAATTTGATCCTTTATCTGGCGGAGACGTTTGTTATTTGGGTCACAAGCTGAAAGAGGAAGGACAAGATTTATCTACTGCTATGGAATTTAGCTAAGCTGTTAATATTTATATGAATATTAAGATTAGGCATGCAGACTGTTTCAGATTAGGATTCTAGCAGACTCCTAGCGAAACGAAGCCTCGAGAAGCTACTGAAGTCAGCTCCTGCGGCTTCAACAGCAACACCCGCTGGTCTTCACTCAGCACCTAACACTGAGCTCCTGTACAGCAGGAGCTCCCACTCTGCAATATCCCAGTGCCAAGTCCCACCTGTGTCTGCAGTGTGGAGCATCAGCCAGCGGATTGCCACGTTGCAGTCTCGCAGGCAATTCAGCAGCTTGGGAATGTTGTCCAGCACCAGCTCTTCCCTTAGACATCCCTCTTTGAGGAACTGCTGCACTTGAGTGTGCACTCGCTCAGTGACTGCGGCATATCTGCTAGCCTTGGGATATGCAATATTAGCATTAATACAATCCTCATCTCAAAATGAAAACATCATCTACAACATGGGGCTTCCCATGTTGTAAAAGGCACAAAGTCAAAAAGTGCTTTCAAGAAAACAAACAGATACTCTTTGCAATCAGGTGCTTCTTGCAGATTATTGTTTAGACAGCCGAGAAGGCCCCTAACTATCTGGCTGAGTGTTGCACTCTCTAAACCTTCAACTTCTAAAGCTGTAGCTGTGGAAGTGCAAACACCATGGACAGCTAAGACAACCCGGGACTGCAAAACAGTGACGACTGTCAGCAGCTATGAAACCAAGCTAGGAGGAAGCGAGACAAGCCTTCCTGGGGAGATCAGACTATGAAACTAGGTGTTTTTAACATGTATTCCTATAAATAATAGAAATAATAAATAATAGTATGCAAGGAAAAAGAGACTCATACATTAATGACAACACAGAATATACTCAAAATAGCTTGAATCTGGCTGAAAATACATACTTGTTCTTTTACATTTGAAAGATCCAGTGTGTAGTTGAGGGCAGTTTTGGCAGCTTTGTAGGGTTCCCATGCTTCTGCTAAATTTACAGCAATTCCCATGTAAATGCTAATAACCTAAGATTGGAAGCAAAAAGCAAAAATTCGTGTTTATATTTGTACTACTCCAACCTATTTTTTATAGTAGACTGTATTCTGACGGCATGAGTGCAGTTGATTTAAGAGGATAATTGATATTTGCAAAGGATAGTTTTCTGTGCTGATCCAGAAGCTTTGACTCAGTCTGCTTCACTCCAGAAAAAGTATAACGACCCCAGAAAAGAATCTGTTCTACTTTTAGAACATTACAGCAGGCTTTGCAGAAAATAAGCCAAATCATTTCAAAAACATTAAATCCAGAGTAGAGTTTAAAAACAGAATTAATATTTACCCAATTATCTGGAAAGTATTTATCCACTATCTCTCTCATTTTTGCTTGCTGAGTGTGAAGAATAGAAGGATCAAAATAGAGTATGACATAGAGCATAGCAGCCTGAGTGGCCAGGGCAGTGCTGCGGTGTTCTGGTAAGGGATATGCAGAAACCTAGGAAGAGGAAAGAAAACAAAGCAAAACACAATGCAACAATTCCTTCCAAATATTATGGGGCATATTAAAAAGAACAGTACATAGATACCAGGAGGCTGTTTTATTTGTAACATAGGTAAGCTGGGCATGCTAACACATGCAACACATTCATCAGGTATGTATCAGGCTTAACTTACAATCACATACCTTTGAATATAAGACATTACATTCATATGCCTGTGAATATAAGACATTATATTCACAAAGCTGTGAATGTACGACATTATATTCACATATCTGTGAGTGTAAGCCATGTAACTGACCTGGTTATAAATGTCATCCGAGCGGAGGCGGCCAATAACCATGCTGATAAAGGTTTCACTTATGGGCACCCTGCTGAAGTAACTCTCGGGGTAGTTGGGAGGCCTCTTAGCTCCAGGCTGACTCGAGTATCCAGTGCTCCGAAGCAACTTACAAATATCATCTAAATTGGAATCAGCAGATGATCGAGCTGCGCTGTTTTTTGAAAGGAATAAATATTAAGCTGTATGACCTGACTACTTCCTTCTCTCACTTCCCTTCTAACGCACCTTTCACTCCAAGAGAGTAATGAGATACTAAAGTTGGGGAGATTTTTTTTATATGCCTATTCCAGGACTATAATTTTCAGCATATTACAGAAGGTGGCTGCTAAATGCCCATGCTGGATCTGAGGAAAGCATACAAAGCACAAACAAGCAGACACAAGAAAACTTTATTTGGGGACAAAAAAGTACCTTTGCATTCAGAAGAGGTACATTTGGGTCCTCCCTACATCTCCTTTTCAAATTAACCTTCCTGCTCTATCCCTGTATTCCAGAGATGACCAATCTTTTCTCATTACACACTGGAAAGACAGCAGCACAGATACAGAATGCCGTATTTTTCAGTTGCATTATGAGTGAGAAAGTTTGCACTGAAATTCTCAGAGACCCTCCCTATTATGGAAGACTTGTTATTGAGTGCTAATCAAGCACTCTAACTACAAAAAGTCTGTCTTGCAATACATTTTCTGTCTAGACTTTTCAGAGATTTGAACCAACAACTGGGAACACATAATACTTTCAGAGCTGACACTTGCAGCATTAAAGCTTCAGGTGAAAGTTCATTTGTCAATGGATTTCAAATCTTCGTTATGACAGCAAAAGAAATTTAGGGCCTGAGTTTTCAGAGACAGATCTGTAAAAACAACTAATCAACTGACATTGACAGCTATGCAGAATTATCAGAGTGTCTCTGTTTGCTCCAGGCAGTCCAGAAAAGTGCCAATATTTCCATCTATCTTAACTGAAAAACTGAGTTAATTGAATGTACTGCATGTTACATCCTTTGACCTTTGAGTTCTTATACATACCAATCCCCATTACCTGTATCTGTAGTAGGAAACCAACATTCTTTCTCTGACCTCTCCTTCAATTTTCTGGTCAATGACCAACAGCATGACTCCATACAGATAGAGTGCTTCACACTGTTGAAGATAAAAACAGAAACAAAGAACAAAAAGCAAAAAATAAGAATGAAATCAAATCTGACAAACTAATGCTATGAAATCTAGTGTGCAACTAGTGTGAAAATGGCAGGTTGTAGATTTTTTAATTGAATTTGAATTTGGTAACTTAAGACTAGATAAAACAGAATAGATGTCAAAAATATATCTAGAATTAAATTAGTTGGTTCATTTTCTACAATTACAAAATCATCGGGTACTTACTAGAAGCTGTTTTCCATCTTCATTAAGTAGGACAGTTTCTAATGTTTGCTGAATGTAAATGCCTTCATTGAGGTCATCTAAATATCTAGAAATTACATCAAAGGTCACTGACTATTTTCCTCTTAAATCATATGTTCTCATAACTCAACTGGCCAATTTTCACTCAAAGCACATCACAATACTCCTACAGTGCAATCACTACAATGTTTTTTACAGAACAAAAAACAGATGCTCTCATATGAAACAAGTGGCTGGAACTCAACCAGCTGGCAAATTCTTCTTCAGTTTTACTAATACTCAATATGGAAGATACTGAAGCATACTTTGTAACTTAGAGCTCATAAATCATTTTCTTAACCTTAATATGGCAGAACACAGAAGAGAACAGAGAATTGAGAAAGAAGAGTTTTTCTTTCTCTTTAAAATTTGAAATATGATAGTTTTACTAAAGTCATCTTCAACAACAGCTACTAAAATACCTTACATTTATCTTAATTGCAGTTTGAAAGTACAGTTATGAGAAAAATACTTCATCTCAATTAACTTAAATGTTTTCAGCTTATATATTAAATAGGTATGCAACAGTAAGAGAAAAAAAAAAACAGCGTCCAGTCCAACAAGCCAGGTTTCACAGCGTATTAGAATATGATTCTACTGCATTGGGTCTCTAAATAAAAAGTTTCCAATCATTAAGATTAAACAGTATTGTAGTCTTTAAGAAACTCTGAGTATCAATAAAAAACTGTACCTGTTTAAATCTACAATGTATTTATGAACACTCTGAAAAGCTAGATAAAATCTTGTCAAAATTTCAATGTTGTTTTCACGAAATTCTTCATCTAAATCCAGCAACTCAGGTTTGGCTTCCAGTTTGCCTTCACATGTCTCAGGCCCCTAAAAAAGAAAATTCATATTTAGAGACAATATTTGATTGTGTCTGAGGCAATCTTCCTTAGGACATAGGACACACAAAACCACCAGTGTGTATGTAACGACAAAATTAACAATTATTACTAAAATGAGGCATCTGCAGTTTTCTAAGTTATATTATGGCTAAACAGTGATCCCATAATGATGAATTTTACATTGTCACAACCTCTAATGATTATGATATATTTTTGAATACAATAAAGTGTAATGATTTTGCTTCCAGTCAAAAATGAAAAGAATAGTTAGCACTTTGGGTAAAATGCTGGCGCATGTGAAACCACTATATTCTTTAAAATGGGCTTTTTTTTTTTTTTTTTCTTGGAGTGGGGATAACTATCTCCTCTTTCTGGAACTTTTTCCTTTACGCATTTGATCTGGTTGATTCTCAAACAGGATCCATAATGTTTAGGCCTCCCAAAGAGCTAAGAGTTTTGTACCTTCTCATACCTTTAAACCCCTTCCAAATATTAGACCTATGTGAGACATTTTGACAAATTCTAGACCTAGCTCAGTGCTAGTCTCCCAAATTGATCCAGAAATCATATAATTAACAGCTGTGTGAAGAAAAAAGGGGGAGAGGAAGAAAAGCCTGACTTTCTGAAAGCAGTGGAATAACTTTTAACCATTTGCTGCTGTGTACTCACCACCTTTCAGTTAACTGAAAATATGACACTGTGATCCTAGCTTTAAAGGATTTTGTGAATGTGTGTACTCCATTAAAAAAAAAATCACTTAAAATAGACTTGTAACAAAAATCCACATCTAAAGGTAACCAATAAGTCACCTGTGCTCAGAATTTTCAAGTATCAAGTTTCAATGCCTCAAGTATTAAACATCTACAATGCCTACAAAAAGTCCACAAAAACAATACAAAACCACATAGCATTAACAGTAATATCTTCAATATTGTACAAGCTAGATGGAGAAACCAAAATACATAGGCTGTGTAGTTCCCTGCAAATCATGCTGGAGTGACAGAAGGAGGGGAAAAAGGAACTGCAAGAATGTTAGTTCTGTGAGAAAAAAAAGAAGGCTTTTCAAGGACACTACTCTGATTTATTTGTTGATTTGGTGCACACGGATACGGCAGGGAACGAACAACCACTCCACTGTCAAACAGGGAAGCACAGAGCAGTGTTTATGGCTGCAAAGAAAAAGCCACAGACAACCAAAGGAAGACGGGCATGCTGAGCCAAGGGAAAACTACCAAGCGTGTAGGATCCGAGCCTAAAGGTGAAAATCAAATTCTGAGTTTCTTCAGAAAATAATAATAATTAATAATGCCCAAATCCCAAACTCACACACTATGTAATCACTATTCACTGAAACTCAGGGCCAGATGACTCATCAAACATTATTTAAGTTGTAGCGGGACCTGCTTTTGTCTGCATTTAAAACCAATCCCACTACCTGCTCTGAACGTGTGGGTAGTGGTTGTACTTCTATTCCTAACGAGCTAAGCACATAATTTTCACTAGTGTGTGACTAAAATATATAGGACAAGGCCAAATACCATAAGCATATACAAATACAAAACATCCCAAAGGGCACTATTAGTACACAAACATATCCCAAATAGCATCTCAGTTTGGTGAATTTTGGTAAATATTAAGTAAGCGGTCAATTTTAGTCAATTCTGATGAATGTTAGCACTGATTCCACATTTCTGAGGACATAAACTGAAACACTCTTAGGTTTCAGGGCAACAACATTTTGAAGAGAAGTATCACAACAGAAGAAAAAGATTTACCTTGAAATAACTGAAATCAAATATGATATCCCCATACTTCTGTTGATCGGCCTTGTCCTTTAGCCTGAAAACACCAGGGATAAATTCGGAAAGTCTCAGCAGTTCTGCAATGATGGCATTTCCACAGGAGACAATCCTGAGAATGGCCTGGCCACACAGGTTATTTTCAGCTAGAAAATCAACCATTGTGGAGCCCAATGGGATCGAGCAGCAACGGTCCTGCAGCCTCTTCTCAGGGTCAGTCCTTAGGTCTTGTGAAGAAGAAAGTCCAATAAGAAAAGTGGCCGGTCCATTAATAATACCTGTTAAAACAGAAATATCCATTTTTGAGTGTTTCATAGTTGTACCTTTGATAATTGATTCTGTAGGGATTTAAGCACAGTTATATCTTGCAATTTTTGAAATCTAAATGCTCCACGTTTTGTTGAAATGGAACAACAAACTGATTTTACATTCACCATAGGCAGTGTTGGCTCGGTCACCCGTGTGATCAGGCAAGAAATAACGGTCTGATCATTTGAGCCAGAAAATTTTGGGATAACTATTAGAGACTGAGATGAAACATTGAGGCCGTGGAGGCTACACAGCAGAGGCAGCAAGGAAAGCACAAACTAACACCTTAGGACATGCATTTATAACGTTGCAATCATGAAAAACACAACTGAAAACACTATAAGGAACAAGGGGAAATTGTGTTGGAGCAAAGGAAAATCTTATATACTGGGAATACGGAAACAGCACTGCTCCTTCCCTTTATTTATTGCTTAAGAGAGCACTTTTGCACTGTGGTTGGATTTCCTGGCCACAGTTGAATTTAAGGCCCTTCTTCCTTCCCCCCGAGGAATCTGGAAAAAATAAAGCTAAAAACAGGGCACTTTTTAGCTCTGGGACGTTCACGGCAGGTCAGGAGCTGCCTGAAGTCAAAGGATCCCCCTCCCCGTGAGACCCCCCGGCAGCAGCGGGCGCGGCCTGCGCGGGACGCGGCGCTTACGGTGCTCGCGGCGGCTGCGCGGGCCGGGCACGGAGCGGAGCGGCCGCGGCAGGTGAGGGACGGCGGCGGCGGCAGGGAAGGAGGGAAACGGGGAAGGAGGCGGCGGCACCGCCTCCGCCATCACATGACGCGCGCGGAGGCGCGGGCTGATGAGGCGGTTCCGCCTGCCCAGCGCCCGCCCGCGCCTTCGCGAGGGGCGGGAGCGCCGCCGGGGCCGCCGCAGGGCCCCCCGAGCCCCGGCGGCTCCGTGACCGCTGTGCGGGGCCCTGAGCGCCACCCGGGCTGGGCACCGCCACAGGCCGCTCCGAACCCGGTGGCAGGAACCGCCCTGGGCCGAGCTCTGGGCATCCCCTGCACCTGGAGCCGCGGGGAGGAAGGAAACTGGGAAGCGGGAGCAGCGCCTGCTGCAGCGGCCGGATCCGGCCCCGCACGTGTCTCCGCCGTAATTGCTGCTAATGGAAGCGCCGTTTCCTGCCGCCCGGCGCTGCCGGCCCCGTGCTCAGCAAAGGGGCTCGGGAAGGCCCCTCCGCGGCCCTGTCCGCCGTATCCCATGGGGAATGTGCAGGAATTCCCCGGGTTGGGGCAGCGCTGCCGCCGCGGCAGCCCCGCACGCTCGAGGTCTCCATGGGGC
This sequence comes from Crypturellus tataupa, assembly GCA_034781795.1. Lineage (NCBI taxonomy): Eukaryota > Metazoa > Chordata > Aves > Tinamiformes > Tinamidae > Crypturellus > Crypturellus tataupa. The sequence goes on from JAWLRI010000873.1 coordinate 21,984, forward strand.
CCTCGGAGCCCGGCCGAGACGCAGGTTTAATTAGGGCTTGCGGCGCCCACGGTCCCTCCGCCCGCGCGCTCATCAGCGCGGGCAGCTCAAGGGCCCGTGCGGGGCCGCCCTGAGTCACTTCCCGCTGGGTTCCCGGTTCCCGGGAGGCGCGGGCCGCGCTCCGGGCGGCGCTGGGGAATGCGGCCCGGCGGGCGAAGCCCAGGCCCGGATTCCTCCATCTATTCTTAGCGACGGCTCTGACTCACCCCTGACCTCGCGCCCGTCACTTCCCCGCGGTCCCCGAGCCGGGACAGGGCACCGGGCCGGGGGCAGCGACGCTGCCGGGTGCCTCGGGCAGCCCCGGTGCCACTGAGCTGTGCCATGTGGAGGGAGGTTCTGCCCCCTCTGCTCCCAGCAGGGCTTACACGCTTGGCTGTGCTTCCCAACGCCTGCAGTGCTCCACTCCCATCTCACAGGCGTGAGGGGCTACTTCAATACATCTGTCCGTTGCCGGAATATCCAAACTTTGATGGGCAAAAGGGTAGAAATTCCTGGAAAAGGGAGATTGAGTGCCAATCCCATGAGTAGAAGTTAAAGAGATCTATCCTCTGACCCAGCACATGAGGGATTTCAGTTTGCGTGTTTCTGAAGTTTCTGACGTACTTCCCACATTCATTCAGAAATGCAAGGGATAAGATCCAGGAGTCGTGACTCCTG
>JAWLRI010000873.1:36338-57118 GCA_034781795.1 Crypturellus tataupa
GTCCCTTCAAACCTAAAACGCTCTGGGATTCTGAAAAAAAAAAAAAAAAAAAAAAAAGGAAAAAAAACCCTACTGAAACTGCTTTTGAAAAGAAAGCTACTGCTGAAAAGCGTGGTCTAGCAGAAGCCAGCTGCAGTGATACTGAATACATCCCAACTCTGAATAAATAGTTCAACTCTTCTTGCCAGAGGACCTTACATATCACTTCCTTAGCCTTCTTTCAGTTTTCAGCTATTGGATCTTGCTGTGTTTAGCCCAGTTTGTTCAGAAATCTTTAGGATGGTTGTGGTGGATCATGTGCAATTCACTTTTCAACATTTCTTACTTAAACTAAGCAGGCTGAGTGGCTTTAGTCAGTCTTGCTGTAAACCAGTTTCCAGGCTTCAAAAAATTATGGAGCTCTTTGAAATATTAAAAGAGCTCATTGAAAAAAATGCAGTTTGTAGCAGGATTTGGTCTTACGTTTGTTGGTGTAGCGGCTTTGTCCAAGTTACACACTGCTGGTCATGTAAAGATATAAAGATATCAGCAAAGTTCTGTGTACATGAATAATCCCTTAAAAAAATCCCTCCCTTGGATAAAGGCCTGGCACTTGTTATTAGCATCGTACAACCCCGTGTGTGCGTGAGGCATGTGGAAGTGGCAGGGGAACCTGCCCTCACTCGCACTGCTCCCAGCCGCTGTCTTAGGCAGTGTTTGCACTTAGTTCCCACACAGCCTACTCCATAGTGCTTGTTACTAGTGATCTGGTAGCTTTTTTGATCCTTTGTTTTCCTTTGTGTGTTCGTGGACTTTTATGCCAAAAAAACAATCAGAAAATAAAGAATCATGATCCTGCTAGAGCTGCAATTACGTAAGAGGATGGGATTTTTTTTTTGAGCAGGCTTGGTATAGAAGCTACACTAGCCTGATTGTGTTGTAGATGACCAAAGATATTTGAATGCCTTTCTAATAATGTTTCCCAAGGAAGCAACTTCTAAAGTGTTCACAGAGGTGTTAAGATTTTGCAAATAAAAAGAGTAGTCTGGCATATAATTTGCAGGAGGACTGGTTCATGGGGCTGCAAATGAGAAAAGATGTGTGGTCTTTCTGATTAATCTCACTCTAGAGTTATTTGGGATAGATAAATGTGTGAACCTCCTTGCTTTTTCTGACATTATCAACAAATGCTGTGAAGTGCTTTGAAATATACATATGGTGCAATACTCAGTAGAAGTGACAACCTCAAACTCCTCCATAAATTACATATAATGAACTTTCTTATTAAAAAAGACTTAACAAAAGGAGCCAGCTGGCTTAAGGAGAAGGTGGCAGATGAAAAGAACACAATTCAAAGAAGTGTTCACACATTAAGGAAGTATGTTAACAGGCTTTCCCCAGACTGCAAGTGGGAATGGAATTACACATTGCACGTAAATGTCAAGTGACAATAATATCTTGGGAGTTAAATCAACTCTGCAAACTCTTTCCCTATTTTTCTTAAGCAGATGAATACAATTTAACTTGTGATTTCCTTACTAATCATCTTAGTAAGCAGTGGGCGAGTAGACTATTTTCTGTATGGGTAGATTAATGTGACATTTTCACAAGACTTTTTTTTTAGTTTATTACTTGTGGGTGTGGATGTAATTCACAGCTGTTTTTCGAATGAATTAGATATGCCATCAATCATTCAAATTCTGTCTCTCAAGTATTTTTGGATTCATCATTTATCCATTCTTGTTGGAGGTGCATAGTCTGTCCTCATGCCTCAAAATAAGCTGTTAATTAAAAAATGAGACTTATCTTAACCAATGTACTTCAGTGCACAATTTGATGCAGTTGGTTATTCAGAAAACTGCATTTAAACTTAAAATTTATACAAGTTGAAACAAATTGTAAACTAAAGCCTTGTCAACATAGAGGGAGGGAGTTCCCTGATGCAGTACATTCCACAGTGTTCAGAACTACTACCCAGTAGCAATGAGTTTTTTTTCTAATTATTTTTCTGCTATGGACAAAGTTGAACAGGGTTATTTAAAAAGCATGTTAAGAGATCATCATCTGCAGTGTACTTTAAGCCTTCAAAAAAGCTCTTTTTTCCTCTCAAAATCATAAATATTTGTGCATATATGAGAGACCCAGGCAATACAGGAATGCATGATCCTTTCTTGCATGGAGATGTGTATTCCCACTTGATAGTAAATTAGTAACTCCTCATGGTAGAAGTTTTTGTATTAAGTTTGTGGGAAATAAAAAAACAGTAATAGAAAGATTTAGCTTTGTTACTTACCAGTATGCAAGCAGCAGATTGAATGCCACATACCAGCGATTCATGCCAAAAAAAAAGAGATCTGCCAATTCACAGAAGAGGTTTTATGCGAAGGAGGCCTGCTAGAGGCAGAATGAATTGCTGGTTTTCATTAGGCTTGCAGTTTGTGTCCAGTCTTTGCCTTTTTTTTGTGTAAGAGGATTAGATTTTTTTGGATCTTTTTGTGGCCATATTGGGGAATTATGGGCTCAGAAAGTCTTAGCGATGCTAAATTGGAGGTTTTGTGTCGGAAATGACATCACTTGACCTTGGTTTAAGTCAGACATCGGTATTCTCGACACCTTCAGTCCAAGCTTGCTTGTGTGCTGCTGTTAGCTCTCCTTAACAGAACCTAGATCCTACCCAGCGCATAGGGAGCCACCATCACTCACAGGAAATACTCCATTCTGCACGAGATGCCTCTTTCTGTTTGTGCCAACCTTCCTGTGACGCTGTCATTTCTGATGAACTCGCGTATCAGCGTTGCAGATTTTAAAAAGCAAAACATAACAAATCCTCCCATTATTTGCTCTATATTTTGAAACAGAATCGTATTTATCTTTTGCTTATTCTTTACGTGTGTGAGCCAGGCATCAGCCGTGATGTAACATACATAACTGCTCTGGCCATAGTGGTGTAGAACTTGGAGCTTACTGCCCAATCTGTCTGAAAAGCTGGCTGCGAAACTGCATAGTTTTTCCATCCTGAGCTCCTGCTGCTGCGGCTGATTACTACTAGTGCCCTGCCTAGGTAGCTGAAGTCCTGCTTAACTTTGCCTACAGCTACTGAAAATTCAGTGGCACCAGGGGTGGTAGAAGCAGAAAGAGAAAAACTCAGAATGAAAAATTATGCAGGTTCAGAGTGGAAAAAAAAAAAAGCTTTGTTTGAAAGCATCGAATCAAAATATTTGATATTTTAAAAAAACAAACATTTTGGCATTTCTTCTTTCCCAACTGTTTCATTTTAGCTCAATAACATGAAAATTTCCCTGATGGAAGCGCATTCGTTTGTGTCTGTATGAAGCTGTTGCTGTTGGATGTGGAAGTGTGGTTTGGATTCTGTGTTCTTATCGTGTGGGAATGTGTTTGTGATCACCGAGCTGCTCTGAAGTGAGTCCTGCTGCTGGGGAGGAATCGCCTTGCTCATGTTTTGCACTGTGCTGTGCACGAGGTATTGATGGTGCAGTCTGCTAATAGGGCTCTGCTTCCATTAGAACGAATAACTCTGGTTTTCAGTGGGACCAGTTTGTAGAGCAGCCTGTGCAGAGGGACTGTTTCTGCAGTGGAATTGTACCCTCAGTCTCTCTGAGGGATGAGATGACTCCCCTCCTCTGCCCCAGCCATGGTCCTGTTCTCTGGCCAGGTCACTGAAGGGGCAGCAGGTGACACATTTCTTGTGGTGCCATGTGGAACATACCTAGTTTGCAGTTGAGTTTGAATCTGGTAGCTGTCCCAGACGCAGACACTATGGTAGTTTCAGCCTAGAACCAAGGAGGTTGTGTTCTCTGGACATTGCGTCTGGTTTACTGACACATTACACCTGATTTAATAAGCTCTGATGAGAGTTGTTAGCTTGATCTCACAGCCAAGTAAGCAGCCTCCAATTCTGGACAGAAGTGTAATGTTTCTGTGAATTTTGAGATCTTGGGTACAGTTTATTTCACTGTCTTTACTGATCTTTCTTTGCCTTGCCCTCCCATTACCAGTTTCCCCAAAAGCCCGTTCGTGGATGAAGTTCTGAGTAACTACTGCATTAAAGGGAGGTGTAGTTGAGTGAGCTTTTCTGAGATGAGAAATGTAATAGATTTGTTAACAAAAAGCCAAGTTTATCTCGTGAAGAACCTAACAGTTCTGTTAACACGTGGATAACAACAAGTATGCCTTTTATTAAGAGGCAGAGCTGCACTTCACATGGAAGTATTTGAGTGTGTATTTTGAGCTGTTGATGCAGTTCAGAGTCAGGGAAGGCTCTTACTGACAACAGAAATCACTAATAGTGCTGACCTGTAAACAGAAAGGGGGAATTATGTCTCCAGAACTCACAGTCTGCCGCAGAGAGCTCGGTGTTGATACAGAAGAAAGTTATGATTCTTTAAAAAATAAAGGATAAACAAGCTGGGAATGAGAGTCATTTTTGCAGGTATTCCTGTGCAGTGAAGACCATAGAAACAGCAGGTTGTTAACATTGATGGAAATTGAATTGCCTATTGAAGTTTTGAAATAAAATTCCTTAACTTGAAGTAGAAGACTTAGAGTGTCTTGACGGATTGAGAGTAGCAATTATAACAGTGTTAAAAGTTACCTTAAAGAGTATTTCACTGTGAGGGACAGTATTTCAAGAAAAGATTAGAATTCGGTCAAACTTTTACGATGTCAAGTTGTAAAAGGAGAAGGTGGGTAGAAGGAGGGCAGCACCAGGCTGTTTTTAAGGCCTCACAGCCCTCACATGCCCAGTGCTTGAGCTGCAGCTTGGGCTCTGCGCCCTGCTCTGCTCTGTGGTGTAGACACGTCCGCTCATCCACACGCAGCCTTCTTAGTCACGGGAAAATCCTCTTCCAGTAAAATTAACAGTGAATGTTGTTTTCAGCACGTTGGAATACACTGCAAGGAGATGTGTATATATATATATATACATATATATATAAATACATATGTGTGTACAAAGGAAAATAGAGGGCTTTTGTTATTTATTTTATGAGAGATTGGTCTGAGATTTCTGTCTAAAGAAATTTCCATGCCTTCTGTTTGCTTAGAAAATACACCTTTATTTCTTCATGAACAAATTGGCTTAGGATATTACTCTGCTCCCCTCTTCAAGTCTGCCGATACAAGTGTTGTTTCATCTGCACTGTAAATTCAATCCCTGGAATATCATCCCCCCAGGGGATTTGGGGTTTTTTTGAGGAAAGGATGCTCTGTTTAGCTTGGATTGATCCAGTTTCCAGTGTAGTGCTGTGCAAAGCTACAGTGTCCAAGCTGAGGGAAGGCAGAAGGGCAGCCTATGAGGGAGGAGTGAGGATGAGTGTCTGCAGAGAGGGTCTAGGAAGCGGCCGTTGCTGTCAAAGAAAGGGTACGTGACCCTCACCCTTGATGTTTGCTTGCTACTTAGCTGTCATCCTGACTTGTGTTTTGGTTCTCCTTGGGCCCGTGAATGTAGATAGTGTTGAGGAATGCTGATGTAGTCATTTGTTGAAGAGAACGCAGTAGTTCTGGCTGGACAGTATCGTAATACTCGAAAACGGCCAGAATTGTGAAAGGAAAGCTGGAATTGCTTCTCAGAACTGTTAGCTGTCCTGGTCACACCCATTAGATAAATTGTCCTTTTATTTTAACTTTAAGTTGTTTTTTTTCTTCAAAATTAAGTAGGTGTCAAGTGATATAATAAAGGTTAACCTCACTGCGACCTTGGAATTTAATAAAGATCAGGAGAATTCTGTTAACTTTTGTCTGAGGGGATGGAAGTAGCCTCTAAGAGGTACAGACCGTGACATTTAGTTAAACAAGCATCCACATTGGGTTCGGTAAGTGTGCATTAAGTTGGTATTGTGTGCATTGCACCTGAGATAGAGGTCCTGACAATAAAAATTATGTAGATATTTAAGGGTTTTTTACCATTTCTTACCCAGAGCAAACTCTGTTTACCTAGACAAAAGACCAGTTGATATTCTTTTTTTTTTTAATGTGTTTTGGTCTAAATTAAACCATTGTGTTGAATAATATTTTATTTGGGGTTTTATACAGCAAAGTATGTCGGTGTATATTGGAATGTTTTGCTAAATCTAAGTGCCCTGTTTAGTTTGCTCGGTATTACTGGGTATTAGCACAGTGTGAACAGCAGTTGAGAGGTGCTGCCCTGCTCACCTTGCCATCTGTTTGGATCTTGTGCCAAAAATATGTGGTAAGAGAGATCTTCATTACTGCTCTCAAATCTGAACTGAGGTCATCATGGATTTTTAGCCACCCCCGATGGTCTTTAAAAAAAACAAGTATTATAGGGAAGTTACTTTCAAAACTACTGTTGGCCTAGTTCTGTTGGCAGTGGTGTCTAAGGGAGTTTCATGTTGAGCAAAAGTTTCGTGATTACTTTATTATAGAACAATATAGTAAGTTATTTTCAAAAGTAATTAGTAATCCTGGTGCCTCAGCTTCTCCGTGCCCACTCTGAGATGACTCTGGTTTCGGAATGTGCGTTAACACCCACTCTGCAAACGTGGCCATGGGAGATGCTCAAACTGGGCATTCAGAATGGAGGCAACCCGGGTGGTTTGTGTCTGTTGTAACGTTGACTCTCTGGAATACAGTTTATTTGGGTTTCATATCCCAGTGATCGGCAGGGGCTCCCTGCTCTCTGAATATTGTCCCTTCTCGTTTGAGACAGTAATAGGGAGTGGCTTAGAACACAAGATGAACATTTTTGTCAGGGGTACTTTGTAATCTAACAGACACTATTCTCTCACTTATTTTGATAATTTTATTATTAAAAAAAGATCTGAGAGAACTGGATAATCTACAATATATACCTACCCCCACCCCTCCAGTTAATTACTTTATAAAATAAATGTTTTGATCCAAACTGAAGAATGACTCCCTTCTCCCAAATAAAACCTCAGGAGACTGCACTCAGGTAAAGCAAAATGTTTGACCTGAATCAAAGTGGCATTGCAGTTTGTTTTGCAAATTTTTCGCAAAAGCCAAATTGAAAATTAGATAAAGCTTTAGGTACTCTTTGCAAATGACAGTTCTGGTGGGAGTTCTCCTGAGCCCTTCTTTCCTTGCAGACTTTGTAGTCCTCTCTCCCACTTTTCTTCCTTCTTGGGTTTCTTCTTTGATGGAATATAAGAAACTCAGATATAACTCTCTCAAGAAACTCTTTCTTTGAGAGTTCCTGAACTCATATGCATGGATTTGAACTCTTTTTCCTCTATCTTCCAGAAGAACAGGTAGAAACAAGGCTGTAGGATACTGAGGAGTAGATTTCTCTTTCTCACGCTCTTGTCATTTCACTGCATGGAAGATGCCTGGTTTTCAGTGGAGCGCTGCTGCCAAACATGAGCATGTAAAGTGCATGTAAAGAACCTGTAGCTCTGTGTGTCTCCAAGCGTTCTGTGCAAATGGAATGGCCTTTTAGGAGACAGGGAGGGCAGTCCAGCTTGTCCACTGCAACCCTATTTAAACATTTCCTGAGAAGTCCTCTTCAGCAGTAAGTATGGAGTGAAATTCTGCAATTTCTTCTGCAGGTTCCCATTTACTCTACCAATTGCGATTTCCCTATGTGGCCTTCCCCAATTGCTTTGAGAGAAAAACTTTGAGGACGTTAGGTCATTGTTTTTTGCTCACTTGTTGTTGTATGCGTTTTTTTTTCCCTATATGTATTGTTAGACTGCAATTATCAGTCACTAAATGATGTTGTGTACACGTGTGTCTGTGTTGGCACTTTTTTGTTGTTTTGAAAATGCAGTATTTGCTACTATCAATGAAAAATGATAACTGCATCTCTAAGGTGGAACTAAATGAAGGAGTCCTGGAGCCTGCATCCTCTGCTGTCAACAGTAACTTGAAAGCTGCTGGCAGAATATGTATTTTATCTGCTGCTGGTGCCTATGAAGACAACTGCCTACTACTGCTACTATCACTACTGGCTCAAGTGACAGATGTCTGTGTTACACTTTGTTTTAAAACCTGGAATCTACTGTCAAAATCTATGGGCAATGGTGCACCCTTCCTCTTCTACTTTGAAAGGTGGAAGAGCAATATTATGGCATTGAAGTTAACAGCACCTAATATATCGTGCAAGGGTAGAACTACTAATGTTCTGTTTAGTTTCAAATTGAAAACCTGACTTTTGATAGCCAATATGATAAAAAATATGAGTATGTATATTTATGTTAATCCATGCTGTGCATGCTTAACCCTTCCTTTTAAGAACTGTTGTATTGGTAGGCTTAGAGTCTTCATATAACTGAATAGTATTCCAGAACATTTTGTTTGGGATAGCAATTCAAATAGTAGTTTACTTCCAATTCAGGCTATGCATTGCCAGGTATTGTTGGTAGAACAGCTGTAATACCATAAATAGGTAAATAGTTATATTGTTAGTAAATTTTTGCACAGAAAAAGAGGAAGTTATGAAAGAAAATTGGAAAATTTGCTAACTTGTGGCTCTGTACAGATAAGTAAACGGTAAATAAGAGCTCAGAGATTTTAGAAGGAATTGAAAGCTTTGAATAGATGGGTGATATTTTAGACAAGTCTTACTATAGATAGCGTTAAAACAGTGCTGATTTGACTCCATCCTGTTTTTGCAACGTCTGTTCTAGCACTTCAAGCTTTATGGTGTGTAACTTTGCCCTGACTGATTACAATTTGAATCAGCAGTAAGCCACCTGAGCACGGTCAGCTCGATCTCTCAGTAGAAACAAGAGATTTGAACTCTTGCTAGTCTCTTTATAGATTTTAGATGTATGTTGTAGAGAGTCTTTTCAGAATAATATCCCTGTTTTCAATATGCAACTCTATGAAAAGAGTTACAAAGATAGGCAAGTGGAAATCCACAATCACAAAGCGTAGGTAATTCACTTCAAATTCAGCTAGCTAATTTTAACATCATGCACGTGGAGCTTTGAAAATGAAAATTATGGCCTTAAACTGGACTTTCTTTAAATAAAATATGTAATATTGCAAAATATATAATCTCTGGGTGGTGAGGGGAAGGTTTTGTGGAGAAATCTTTAGTGAAATCAATATTTAGCCTAGATAACAAGGAGACTTAACTATAGTTTTTAACTTCTGCAGTATTTGGTGGCAATAGCTAGATGCAGAAAGCTTGGAATTAATTCTTTAGATATGAATTTGAAACAAGATTAGGATATATTTTGACTAGGTAACAGAATTAGGATATATTTTGACTAGGTAACAGAAAGGCACTGATCCAGCAGTTGCAAAGTATTTGGGTTTGGCACAGAGGCAGAATGAGAGGTTTCAGTGCTTTGTGGCTGGAATTGGTCTGGGGGGATTGAGCAGATAGTGCGGTCCGCCTGGTGGGAAAGGGCCTGTGTCTCTCCTCATCATGAACCTTTCCTCAGCCAAAATAAAATAGTGATGGAGTTTAGAGAGTGGGTAGTGGGTAATGCCATTTAATCTTTCAAAAGCTCAAACTGATTGTTAAATTTTGGTTCTTTTACTCTCACAGTGCTGTTAAGCTCAAGGGTGGGTGATATTTGGGAGAGTGAGTTGTAGGATGGTGGATGGGAGAGGGAAGTTTGTCCCTCTCTGCCAGGTGCGCATTCCCTAGTAAGACCAGCTCAGCTGGGGTGTTTGGTACCTCAGCTCGATGTGTGAGTCTCCACATTACACATTGCAGGGTGTCATGTGGGATCATGAGAGTCAAACAGGGGAAGGACATCATATACCTTTATTCAGCCCTTCAGGATCCATCCTTATTCCATAACTTCTTCAACATAAGGCTCTAAGCAAGCCTGAGTGATACATATTTAGGGTTTTCCCTGTATGTAGACCATACATAGCTTCATGTTCAGGAGAGAACAGCACACGAGGGGCTCTGATGAACATCGTTCGAGGCTTAAAACAGTCGGGTGGATGGGTGTAACTCTTGGGACCAGAGGAATGTAGGGCAGGACGTAGTTACAGATAATGTCCCTGCTGCCCTCTGTGTTTGCACTTAATTTTAAAGCACCTCTCCAGTGCTGTAAGATCAGTTGCAACATTATTATTCTTTAAGGCTTTTCTGAACTTTTAGGAAGGACTGCATTAATACAGCTCCCTTGCTGCTTAACAATGGCCTTTTCTTTCCTAGAAAAAAAAATAGATTTAGGCCACTGTTGTTTCTTTGTGTCGCTGAGATGATTCATTTGGGCCATGGGAGGAGAATGACAGTTACTTGCTACGCAAACCTTTCCTGTGATTCATGGAGTACCATTTGTATCAGCCTTGAAGGAGGCACTTCATATGCTTCCTAGCAGGAAGGAAAAAGAGCATGGTCACAGCTCCCTGAGAGGATATGGAAACTGGGTGGGAGGGAAGGGGAAGGGGAGAGGGAAGCGCTGATTATTCGGAAGAAACTTGCAGGAATGCCAAGATTCTGTCTGCATTACCCATTCATCTGCTTAATGAAAAATGGATGCATACCAAGCCTGTATATAATTAAGGGAAACATCATGACTGTAATTACCATGTTCACAAAATAGTACGGCTTATTATGTAACTTTTTCTTGTGTAAATATATCTTGGAGCTTTTCCTGCTGTCTCCTGAGCCCATCACTGTTTCGTGCGGTACGAAGCTTCTGTCCCTGAGCGATGTGTTTCAGCGACAGCTTCGGATTTTGCTCTTGAGCAAGGAGGCCAGGCCCAGTGCTTTATGGTGCCTTTCTGCAGAGATGGATTTTTGTGCAGTGAAATAGTTTAAAAAACTCTACTATGATTTTCTCCCTAAAATAACAACACAGATTGGCTCCTTAATCTGCTCATAAACAAGAATACTCTATTAAATGACTCCCCCTATCTCTGCATTACAGATTCAGGGGCTTTTTCACTGCTTCCAGCTCCTTTCCTTGGAGAAACTTCCTACCTGAAACTTCCAAGGTAGGAAGAAAAGGGATCAGAACAGAAGAAGATTTGTCTTTCCCAGGTTCATAGAAGGGTTAGAGGCCGGTGCTGCCCGTGCTCCCGCAGTTGGCCGTATTTGGTGTGACACAAAAGCACCTGTGTCAGGAGCTCGAGCGGCGGCCGCGCAGCCGGGGACGGCCCTGAGGATCCCCAGCTATGCGGCCCCAGCTGCCTGCACGCACAGCACAGCTAAAATGGGAAGGCAGTGTGTAACTGGAGATGAAAGCACTCAAATTAGGAGCAATGCAGAAGAGAATAAAAATGGAAATGAATTACTAATTGCATGTCCTGTCCTCATTGATTTTTACTGGCAATTAAAATTTTGTTGTTTGATTTACCAATGCTATTCCACCTTCCATTAACTCCCGTGTCATAAAATTTTGCCTCTATTTTGACTTGGCAGTACCTATGTTTATTGGGAGAAAAGGGGCCTAATTTTAACTTTGAACTGTACTGTAGTGAAAGGGCATTTAAGTTTTTTCTCAATATTTCTGAGGCCCTGTGATGAGTCATGAAATACAACTTTTGCAGAAAATACCCTGATTGCCTAATGACTAGGTGTTGGTAGATGAAATTACACACACACTCTGCCGTTCACATGAAACCAGGGAAGTGTCTTTCTGAGTAAGCTGTTTGTTCAAGTTACTCAAGAAATGTCAAGGTTTATGGTTGCAAAATAGGTAAGAAGTATATGATTGAGAAGATTGCAAACACCTGCTCTTCCTCACAGATGCTGAAATACAGTTACTGCATTTTCATTCACAGTGTAGCAAATTCATAGCATTAATACTTGTTTTCATACCTTCAAAAGGAAAATTGCTGCCTGAAGCTAATACAGTTGATAACCCAAATACAAATACCTTGTTTTGCAGATGATGTAGAAGAGGTCGAAAGTGTGGAAAAAGTGATGTTAGAATATGCTGCTATGGACAGAGAACTTAATCATTACATGACGGCAATTGAAGAAACAGTCCATCAGGTAAACTGGTACTTCTATTAGAGCTACCCTATGTATGCTTACTGAAATATTTCAACTATTAAATACAAAATGTTACCCTAAAATAATACAATGTTGGAAAAACTAGATTTTTTTTAAAGGTAGAATACTAAGGTTGCTCATACAGGTACAATTTCGTTTCCCATCATGCTCGCTTTGCGGCATGCTTCATAATGACGTGTTCAGTAGTATTTTCCACAAAATTCCTGCGGAGATGAATAGTGCCCTGGGAATGAATGAGGACTGTGTGGCTGAAACACCAGTGCTGGACGGCGCCGCTTCCTGCGCTGAGGACGGGACTGCGTGATGAGCGAGGCGGCTGGTTGCAGGAATAACCAAGTGGCTGCAGTAGAGCTCGTGAAACCTGGTTTCACGTCTCCTTCTGCCAAATGAGTTTACTGGTGCTTAATAAAGAGGGAGCATGTTAATTGCTTGATGAATTAACAGGGGTCTCATTTGATACCCAAGTACTCCTTTCTGCAGGACGTGGGGCACTGTGGTGTTTGGAGGCGCCCTGCCGCAGGGCAGGGACAGCAGCCGCAGGGCGCTCGGCCCGGCCTGGCTTGGCTTGGCTCGGCCCAGCTCAACTTGGCCTGGCCCAGCTCGGTTTGGCTCCGCTCTGTCCAGTTCAGCCCGGCTCAGTTCAGCTTGGTCCAGCTTGGCCCTACTTGGATCGGCCAAGCTAGATTCCGCTCAGCCCTGCTTGACTCAACTCGAGCTGCTTGGTTCCGCTCAGCCCGGCTTGGTTCCTTTCAGTTACGCTCGGCCCCACTAGGCCTGGCTTGGTTCCGCTTGGCTTGTCTCAGCCTGGCTGAGCTCAGCTTGGCACTGCTCAACTCGGCTCAGGCCGACTCAGTTCCACTTGGCCTGGCTTGGTCCTACTCAGCTTGGCCTGGCTCAGCTCAGCCTGGCTCGCTGACATTCATCTTGGTCCCACTTGGCCTGGCTCAGCTGGGCCTGGCTCAGCGCGACCTGCCTCGATGCCGCTCATCTTGGCGCTGCTCGGCCCAGTTCTGCTGAGCCAGCTCAGCTCCGTTCCGCGCGGCTGCTCAGCCTGGCCCAGTTCAGCCCAGCCTGGCCCGGCCGCCAGGGGGTGCCGGGCCCCCGTTCTCCCCGCTGCGCTCGGTGGCATCGCGCCCTGCCGCCCTCCTCGCGGGTCCCTTCTCCGCGGCAGCCGCTTCCCGGCGCATCGCCAGGCTCCCCGCGAGCCGCTCGGCTCCGTGGCCTCGTCCCGGCGCTGCTCACACTGCTCTGCCCTTGCTCATCGTGCCTGGAGAACTTGACCTTCGAAATAACCCTGCTAGTGTCTGCAGAGAGAGTTTAGGTGCCAGTTTTGTGGGGATTCTTCTAGAGAAAGCAAAACTGCATCGCGCCCTCCCCTCAAGATAAAAAGTCTGTGCTCCAGGGCATAACAGGAGGGCAAAGCAATGTATTTTTCTTCAATTTTTAATCTAAGAAATGGTTACATTTTTATTTTGTAAACTGTTTTTCCTTTAATAATTTTTAAGTGTCATCCTGAATCAGATATGGAAGCTGAAAAAAAATTCGTCCAGATAGGTAAATATCATATATTTAGAAGGAGTTGAAAACTGCCGACACTGGCAAATGCTGGTCATCATTAAATACGTTCTCTGTGCAGTCTCTAAATACACAGTTCGATTCACTTGTCCCCATAATTGCGGAGCTCCCAGTGTATATTTGTCAGACTAGTCAGAAGTTTTTCCTTTTCCTTGGAGTCTTCATTATTTTTAAAGCCTTACTAGTAAAATTAGAGATTAAAAAGGTTTTACAGGGCTTCAGTGACACATAGGGGGTACTTGTATTTATGTTATATTCATTTATGTTGTGTCAGAGACCCTTCCTTATTTGGGTAAAACAAGCTCCTTCCCTATTTTTTCTTTTCATAGACTTTAAGAATGAGGCTCCAGGACATAAAATAAATTTAGGAGATAAGATCCTAAGGTTAATCAGCCTCACTTCTCCCGTCCCTTCCTCCTACCTCTCTCCAGGGAATCTTCTGTACTTTCCACTGCCAGCACCCTGAAAAAAATCTTTTTGAATAAGAGGAAGAAATAACATATGTAAGATTCTGCAGCAGAACAAAGATACAAAACTCACTAAAACTCACTAAAATTAAAAACTAATACTTTGTTGAGGGCATAGCTGTGTGTGCTGCCCTACACAGTATGTCTGCATTTACCTGTCAGAGACCAACCTAAAATCTGCTTCAGGAAACAGAGATTACTGAAGTGAGGCCTGCACGTGGAGGCAGCTGTAGAAAAGCCTGTGTTTAAAATAGCCTCTGCTGGCTCCCTGCGTGCAGCCGAGTCCCTGCCCTGAGGGCTTCCCCTGGGAAGCTGCAGCAGGTCATGCGTTTTCACAGGCTGTTTTCCTATACAATATAAACAGCATTTGTTTCAAGGTGAAATAAATGATTATTTTGTATGTTTTTTATTTTTTTTTCTGGTCTTTTAGTTTTCTCGTGCAGCTGAAGCTTGCATTCTGTAGTAGGTTGTATTCTGTACTTCACCTTCTTATCACCCACATGTCCAACTGTAAGTTAACAAGATAAGGGTAACTTGCCCTCTCTGCAAACAGTGTGAGTTAGAACTCTCAGTTTATTATTTTATGTGCACATTTAAGCAACATTGACAAAATGCTGATATTGTGCAACAGGAGTATGTAATATAAGTAACGAGGAACTAGCGTGAAGTGCAGTTGCAGGCTTTTAAAAAACAAGTTTTTGTTGATTTAGGCTGCAGTTGGAGGAATGCAGAAGATGAAATGTATCAGCATCCTCTTCTGTTTGAATCATCAACCTGTTGAGTAAGAAATGAGCAATTGAATCACAGTGTTTCCAACAATAGGCTGTGGGAAATCCTTTGTCTGTGGAAACTCCCTGTGCCACTGGATTTTCTTGTACCTGTGTAATGACTGGGCTCCTCCTCCTGCTGCTTCTTTCATTTATAACGGGTATTTTTAAAACTTATTAGCCAACATTTTGGCTGGGTCCATGCAAAATCCAGACAGCACTCTTGTCTTCAGTATACACCCCCACAACAGCAAAACAGACTGTGAATGCAGTAAGATTATCTCTTACTGGCTACTTTATACTCTTGAAGTGGACCCAAGTGATTGGGACTCATCAGGCTGAGCTCAAAGTGTCCCCAGCTCTGGGAGAGCTCCCCTGGCAGAGGGCCAACATATTCTGCCTGCCCTCGGCTCCCACTCTGCTTTCTAGGTTAGGAGAGAGTTGGCAATAGTCTCTGATTGCTATCTCTGCTTTTCAAGCATTTGGCTTGTTTCAGGATTTAAAAGCTGGAGTAAGTTCTGTGAAGGCCCAAGATATTTGTAAGTAAAACAAATCTTGAGGTATTATATATAGGTTTATCTAGAGAACAAGGAAGTCGTAACAAGCTCTCTTGTTATTCCTGCCTCTCCTTTGCTCTGCAGCTCCCCAAGTCTCATTGTATTGGCATTGGGGATAAAGATTGCTTTGCATTTTCTGTTTTAAGTTACCACTTTGCTAAACTTGCCCATTTATCTTGCTTGTATTCTGTCTACCTTCTGCTACGTCTCAAGTTGAGAGGAAGGTGCTCTAGGTGTCCCTGCTAGAGCAGGGATGTTGGACTAGATGAGCTCTAGAGGTCCTTTCCAACCTCAACCATTCTGTGATTCTGTGTGACTAAACACAAGTGGGGAGGTGAGGAGGAAGAAGAGCATGAGCTGTGCTTAAGAAGCATTTGTAAGAGTAGTTTTAAGGAAGGATGTGTGAGCAGAGGCAGTTGGAAAGGGAAAAGTCAGGGCTTGGAAGGTCATGCAGTCATACAGACACACGTGGGGAAGAGACTGGCTGATACAGCCCTAGGAAGGACATGGTGTTGTGCTGGAACAAAAAAATGAGACTATTGTGAGTCGCCCCGACACTTGGGTGTTATCTCTCCTTTTGCTACAGCCTTTCCCTGCCACGTGAGGTGAGTCACATATCAAAATGCCAGAGGCTTCTGACGTCGGCTTTTTTTTCTGGTTGTCCTACATGGCAACTGACTTGAGCGCTTAAAACTGCAGCTCTGGGGTCAAATCAAGGGTAAAATTAGTTTGAACACATGAAGTGCAATAAAACTGTTCTCTGATTTTTGTTTTGGTTTGGTTTAATCTGCAAAAGCTTCTGCAGTTGACGTCGTTGAGCGTCTTGCGTAGGAATTGAGATGTCTGGAAAGGGTCACTCATGTATGTGCAACTTCACAATTTGTCAGATGCTCAGTTTTCTCAGTCTTTTTGGCAAAGCTGAGGAATGCACCTTGTGCAAGGTAGACAGCGTTTTTGTTCCCGCAAAAGATACAGAGACTAGTCTTGTATTTATTTCTATTGACAGAAGTACTCTTTTCGAGAGTTCATTGAGTTCCTTGGGTAGGGTCTAGGAGATGTTTGCACTCTCTGTCAGTAATTTAGAGCAGGATACTGGGATTGGCTATCTTAACGGCCGAGTGTATGGGTTTTAATCCTACAGAGGAGTAATTCCTTTCAGCGATACAGCAGTGCCCTTAATGTGCGGAGGAAGGTCATATTTATTCCAAGTGTGCAGCTTACAAGTGATCTAAGCACCATGTGCAGAAGAGGAATGAATCTTATCTATAACTCTGCTGTACAGTAAAGGTGATTTTGACTTGAAAACCAGATAGAGGAATTATAAATTTAGAAAAACTCCTTTCTTTTCCCTTAAAAGTTGGAAGAAAAGTGCTCCAATGACTTGAGCAGCCTTTCTTGGTGTCAGAAAAACAGAACAGACTCAGGGATGTTATCCTTGTTACCTGGACTCTGCCAGTGCAGCTGTGTTGGCAGAGTGTCCTATTGGAGAAGGTTCTGCCACTACAGCCATGTCACCTCTGTGGTAAAATAAACTAATCCCACAAAACACTTTGTGTAGGGGAAGCTCCCCCTGCAGTGGGTTTCCATGGAACAGCAAGGTCAACAAGGGAATGTGATTGCACTGTGCTGCACAGTTCTTGGTGGCCCAGTTACAGCAGCAGAGCTTAATGCCATGGCTACGTCTGGACAGTCTGTGTGGCAGGTGCTGAGAGCGTCATCAGTGCCCCTGGCTGCCTGTCAGAGACGTCTCTGTGCCTCAAAAGCAAATTGTTAGTCAGTCTTCTCTATGGCCAAACATCAAAAGCCTCGGATTCCCATGGGATTCATGTGCTGCAGTTGGTTTGTGGCTCTCTGCCAGTGCACACTGATTGGCATGACCCATGACAGTGGTGTCAGTGAAACCGTTTTGGATGTTGAACTTCCCGGAATCTTGTTGGATTTGACAGAGACTCAAGCAAAACCTTGTCAGACACCTTCTTAATGAGCACTTTGCTCCTCTTTACCTTCTTGCTGGCATTGCCATGGCACCAGTGATACCCACACCTGCAACTGTCACCTTTACTGTTCCAGCAGAGTATCTATTGTCTGTGTTAGGTATGTGCAGTGCATCAGTGTTTCTTGGTTCTGGAATCTTGCATGTTAGTCAAGACATTTTCAAGACTTTTTCCTTAAAAAAGTCCTTAATGACATAGGAATTGCTGAGGAAGATGCCTGTGAACTCTGCAACCATGGAAATGGATTTAATGAAATGGACAGATCTTTTCTTAGGCTGATAGGAGAATAAATGGGCTCTTACAATATTTCTCAAGTGAAAGGCACTGTCCCTGGGCATTTTTTTTTCTCTCTCATCAGATAGAGAATACATTTCTGGAGATTTCACTTCAGCCTTAAAGTTTCCATTAATGTTGGCTATCTCCATGACTACTATTTTGGTTCCTTGAATGCTGACTGGGATGGCTCTTCGCTACTTGCTTACTTGCTGTCTAGCAGTGAAGCCACTTCAGAGACTGTTAGTTCATCTTACAGAACAAGCAACATATGGATGGTTGGGTCGAATCCTCATCATGACTCAGGCAGGATACTAGTGGAAAATAATGCAATTTTGTAGTTAAATCTCTACATAGACATAATGTCATGGGGATAAATAAAGTTTTTTTCAGTGAAAATTATTTTGGCATTTTGTAGCTTTGGAGTTTTTAAATTTTTTTTAACTCAATACTTTTGAGGTCATTTTGAGTCAACGGTGCTATGCTTGTTCTGTCCTACTGAACTCCCCAAACACAAAGTCAAACAAAATTGCACTGCTGTAGACATGTACTCCATTCCCCACAGAATCTGGGACAAGAAGGCATTTCAACATGTTTCTTATATTTACTTTCTAATATTTACTTTACTTTCTGTGTGCGTGTCTGTACATGTTGAGGTAATAAGCATTTGAGGGAAGTTGATTTTATATTTTCCCAGAATTAGCAAGCTGCATGTATAGTTCACTACTGTAATATGTTATAGTTGACATTTGATGAGCTGCACTAAACATGCTTTTATGGTAAGCAGTATATAAAGAAATAGTAATAGTTTTCTTTGATTTATATAGTCATATAGCACATCCTCAATAATGTCACCAAGTGTCTTGCAGCAAGCATAAAAATATATGCTGCTTTTTGGAACATAACCCCTGGAAACCCTTGCGCACACACATAGGTTTGTTTGACTTCAGTGGGATTACTTACATTTGTTGAGCTAAGCATTTTCCTAAATATTTGCAGGGTCAACACCATAGTTACTGAAATGGTCTTTGGCTTGTGTGGGTAGGGGTGGAGCAGCAGGAGCCAGAGCTGGTTAGCGCAGTGAGAATTTGGGTCAAAAGAAATGTTCTGGACCTTGCTCCATCGCATGGAACTGGGACGTCCACGGAGCAGGGTGGCAGCAGGGATAGATAGGAACCTGCAAAACAAAACACAATCCATCTTAATTTGAAAACTATATTTATCACATTGGGTGGAAATGCTGCCCAGTAGGTACTAAACTGGCCCAGGATCAAGGAGAACTGGATACTGTTTTCCGGTCTACCAGCAACCTATTTGCTTGACCTTGACAAATTGTTCCACTCCGTGTCTTGGGCAATGGTCCCGTGTTCATTAACACGAGTTCTGTGCAGTCCCAAATTGCCTGCTAGCAATTCCCACCCAATCAGGCAGCTCCCCGGCACCGTGGCTGTGCGGGCACTATGCCGGGTGCGGAAGGACACGCTCTAGTTCATGGAGCAGGACGGGGCACGGTGAGAATGGGCAAAATGAGCTGCGTTCTAGGAGTGCGTCACGCAGCTGTGGTGGTTTTGATCTTGGTACTAGACATATGGAAACTGAATTTACTGTATTGTTCAACCACACTCTCAGTTTCCACAGCTGTGAAATGAGGACAGCATCCCATATCTCCGTCTGTAAAGAGACTTTTTTTTCCCTCACTTTAGGATTTTAAAGCGCTTTGAGAGTTCAGCTTTGTTACGATTTTATTTTAATAGCAAAACTATTTCTGGAATTCCAGAAGATCACAGCAGAGAACAGCTGAAAGTTGTTTTGGATCCTTGCTTTTCTAGGTAATGTCTGCCTTTCAGTCATCATGGCTTAACTCCTTCTGGCTTAGCTTGACCCACAGGAAAGAGAAAAAAAAAAAGTAATGTTCTGCTGATAGGTGCTGAGTTGGCCAGTAAGTGCAAATTGAAAGTGCTTTTCATCTCAAATCATGGATTTTTGTTTAGTTGTTGGGGTTTTTTTTTGGCTAATGAAATATATTACTAGAAACACAGAAGCTGTAGCTTCAGTTTATCAGTGAAAATAATCTTTCCTATTAACCATTTCCACTAGAAAGCTCCTACTGATGCTCCAAGGCCTTCAGTGGAGCCTCCTCAGGCTGGGGAACCCTAAAAGCTGGATGATTTTCAACAGAAGGAGTTTTGGCTTGAAATTAATTTCCCCTATTAATTGAACACGATCTAGTTGATCAGTGCCTTTGGGGAGACTATTTTGGAATTGGTTCCATAAGGTGTCTCTCTCCAAATGTTCAGTATTGTTTTAATTAGTGTAATTGTTTCTAAAGAATATGTGTGTTGGGTGATGTCCACTCATGCAATAACATTTGCTCTTTTCCTCTGTATGGACTTCATCAATACGAACACTCAGTTCCTCAGATTTCCCCTCTTTCCACAATTCTTAGTAAGAACAGAAAATGTTAAAAAACATTAACTAGATCATATTTTTGTGCTGCTACTACTAAGAATTTGTTCTTTATGAAAGATTTTAAATTTAAAAGGACTTAATAGAAGTTACTACTCTCATTCCTACCTTCCTACAAAAAAATATGTTATTTGGTGTTTTTTCTTGGTGAGCTGTCCAGTATTGGGCTTAATCAGCAGGGTTCATGTTACATGCAACTTCATAATATAAATTTTTCTGAATGTTTTAAGTTTTTATATAACAGTCAATTTAAGGCTATTGTTAAAATGGAAGGAGCTAAAGGTTTGTGGAGCATTTTTTTTTTTTTTTTTTAATGTTGAGAGTTTAAGAATAACTTTTTAATGCATCTTTTATTTCAGTAAGTTATATAAGAAATTTCTTGTTATTTTTAGCACTTCCGTTCAACCTTTTCTGCAAATGCTGGATTGTCTTTCTTCCTCCCCTCCTATATTGCTCCTGTGCACAGGATGATGTGCTTTGCTTAAATTAAATAAATACATCATAAAACCTCTTTACTTTTCTAGTTTGCTGTAGTAACTGTGCCTATTTTGGTGGCTCTTCATGTTAAAAAAGTTATTTGCCCTTAACAGTATGTATGCATTTAATTTTAGAGGTTTCAAAAAAGATCTAGATCCTGCCAGAAAAAAATACCAGATGTCCTGGTATCTCCGAAATGTGCTCATGTTGTTGATTACCTACAGCAAGTTGCAAACACTGAGCTTGATAATAAGGGTTGGCAAGTTGAACTAATTACTGGGCTCTCCTCGTAC